>JARJCP010000009.1:600000-1128903 GCA_029281795.1 Mycena crocata | reverse complement strand
CATTGTGACGGACGTGACTACGCATAGCGATCGCATGGTATCTATACGAGTTGCACCAGATGTTCGGGTGTGCTCTTCCGCATGTCTTTTTCATCATTTTCTATACCCCATCACTCTGATCTTGATCGCGGCATGCGGCGGCACACCCGAACATCTGGAACCGAGATTAATGTTAAGGCGAGAGATGCACCCCAATTCATCCCCGCCAAAATTGTTCTGCTCGTCACGCAAACCGCCGCAGCCCTCCTCGCAATTGCACTTCGTATCTACTACGTCCAGCAGAATAAGGCGAGAGAGAGGGCAGAGGACAAGAAACGAGAGAGTGGAGAGTTGAAACAAGTCACCAACATTGAGTGGTTGAACTGTGAGTCGGTCTACCCCTCATGCCCGGTTCAAGTATACTAGCCTGATTTGTCGGTTTTCAGTGACAGACAGGGAAAATGAAACTTTCCGGTATAAATACTGAGAAACGGCAGGCATTGGCTGGGCATTGGTCACAAAACACTGAATGATTATGTAATCATGGTTGAAAAACCTGAACTTTGTTCGAGTACCTTTCCACACCGGCCATCGATACGAAATATCAATGGCTATCAATTTGAATGTGTGATACGGACCTGCGAATTGATTTTTAGCTATTCTGGGTGGGACCATTGGGAGTTGCAAGAAATTGAACTGTTTTGGTTGTATTGTGCCGGAGCTTTAACTTTTTAAGATTTTGAGTGAAGTTAACGGTGGTTGTGCCCGCAAACAACATAGTCGTTCCGAGTTCAGGCAAGGTCTGTCGAAAATCTGAAGCGGCGAGACGACCGCGTACGTCCGATATCGGGCACTCGAAGCGAAGCTAAGCTCAAGTCGGCAGCTCCACTGAATTGGCTGTGTGGCTGCGTCTGGCTATGTCTGAAAAGTCCGCGACGGTGACCTGAAGCGCTAAAGGCTGGACCATGGAAGAAGGGAGAAAAAGACTCGGAAAGACTCGGAAAGAGTAGTGAGACTCGGAGGTGACGTAAGTGGCAAACACTCGACAGCAACGCGACGCGCGAGCACGTGACCAACAAAAGTTGGTTTGTTTCTTCTCTTGTCAAAAGGTAACGGTTACTCCTATCAGCTCCTATCCACGGCCATCCCGAAGCCAGCACGGGCCAGCTGCGCATGTCTACAACGACTCAAATTCTATTCAACTCCCCGGCGCTGCACTCGTTAAAGCGCGATCAGCTTGTAAAGCTCTGCAAAATACACTCCATCAAAGCAAACGGCAAAAATGTAGACCTCGTCGAGCGGCTCAAGACGCATGCCAGAAATCTGCCAAGAGATAGCCCGCTGAGCGTCGCATTTCGGAGCGAGCAGGAGGACAGTCCCGAGGCCCAGGATGACGAGGAGGAGGAACAAGCTGTGCAAGAAGAAAAGGCGTCGATGCCTCGCCCGAGTTCGCAGTGGGAGCTTGTCATGGACAGCATAATGGAGGAATCAGAAGAGGGCTCATCGCAGGGAACACTATCTTCGCTCAAGAGCGGCGGGACTCTTACGGGCGAATTTGGTACAGGCAGCTCCAAATGTACGCCCATTTGTCTGCGTTCTTTCTTTTCTTTGTGTTTTAAATGTCGTTATTATACAGCAACAACAACAACCACAGTGAGCTCCTCGATCCGCGCTCTCGCATCGTCCTTTGGTCTCAAACGCCACGCCACCGCCTCTACCACCTCCTCCAAAACATCCTCCAAGCTCCTCTCCTCGTTCCCTCTGCCTCCGCAGGCCACAGACACAGACGAGCTCTTGAAACACTCGACACCATACGACGCCCTGCCGCCGCCGTCTCTCGCAGATCTGCAGACCGACCATTTTACGTTCGACACCACGGACCCCGCGCTGAACCCGATCCTCGGCACCGCGCCACTGCCTGGCCACACCCTGCGCCCCGGCGTCCCCGCGCCAAGTAACGCGCGCCTTAGCCTCGGCCTTGCCCCGCGCACGCCGAGCAAGCAGGGGCCCACCACCACCATCCGGCTCGTGTCGTTTGGCGACGGCGCGCCGGGGGACACCCCCAACCTGAAGCCGTTCAAGACCGCGTTCGAGCTCGATTTGGGGAGCCCGACGGGGCCGACAGCGTTCAGCCCTTCCTCACCCGCAGCGTTCTCCGACTCGCAAACGCAGTCGCTCTACCCCGCGCTGCCCGCGTCGCCCCCACTAGACGATACCGCGCGTCGCATGAGCCTTGAAGCGAGCAACGCAAGCATGGTCAACGCCGACGCCGACGAGGACGTGCCCATGCCGGGCGCATTCGCATTCGGCGCACCATCCACACCCGCCCCCGCCCCGAAGCCGTTCGTCTTCGGCTCTCCCTCACCCCAGCCCGCGCCCTTCAGTTTCACCGTCGCGAGCCCCACATCTCGCCTACCGACCCCGGACGCGGCGACGAAGGCAAAGCTAGCGGCGGAGGTGCTCGCGGAGATGAACCGGCGCGTGTTTGGCGACGAGGGTCCGCCACTGACCCCGCCACGTATTATTCGCCCGCTGGGTAGTGCGAAAAAGGCTGCTGTGCCCACGAGCCGCTTCGATAAAGCGCACGAGCAGGCGTTCGGGAAGATGGAGAGCATCGCGGATGTGGCGGCAAAGCGGCAGGCGTTGAAGAGGAAGTCGAGTGCCGCGAGCGTGCGGGTTGGGTTTGCGAGTTCTCAGGACGAGGAGCAGGGACGCGGCAAGCGCGTGCGGGTGGAGAGTAGTCCTGGAAAGGGCGACGCCCAGGCAGAAGCCTCCACGTCTGGAACAGAGCTGAAGAAGGCAGCCGCGGCGGAGACGAAGTTGAAGAAGCCGGACAAGACCGCGCAGGAGAAGGAGGCGGTGAGAAGGAAGTTGGAGGCGAACCGCGCCCGGAGGAGGAGTAGCGCGGCCGCCGGCGGGCGGCGCGTGAGTGGACGCGTTAGTGGGGCTGGTGTTTTGCGTAAGGGCTTCCTTCGCTTTTCGTATCTTTCTCAGCTGACTCTTTCATTCACGTTCACAGAAAAACCCAAGCCGACGCGTGGGCGGTTTGGCTTCTTCGCGGGGGCGGCGAAGCTCGTGCAGGGAGTGTGGGGGAAGAAGACACCGACACCGACACCGCTTGCCCCTGCACCCACCACCACAGCTACTACTGCAACCACTTCATCGTCATCCGGGACTCAGAAATCGGCCGCAAGTGCCAGTGCAAAACCTGCCACCGGGTTGGGGGTGGGCAAGACACCTATGGCGCCGCCGCCCCTACCGACTGCCGGAAGTGCGACCAAACAGGGTCTACGCGCACCGTCCGTTCGGAGCGTCACCAGTACGCGGAGCACGTCTGCTGGCCGTGCGCGCTCCCCACTCCCGCCCTCATTTGGTCCTTCGGAAACCGCATCGTCTAAAGCGACGGCCTCATCTAAGGCGACGGCTTCATCCTCTGCCCGCACCAGGAACTCCTCCATCGCAGGATCGTCTGTCGGGACCCGCGCATCGTCCGGAGCCGGGTCAATGGGTACGCGCTCCTCGTTTTTGCGTGTTGGGTCAATGGGCACGCGCGGCAGCCTCTCGACGACGAACACTACGCCCAGCTCGACCGTCGACTCTGCGCGCAAGCGCCCGTCGTCGTCGTCGCGCCTTCTCGCACCGACGGCGAGCTCACTGGCCAAGATGAACGGGTCGCCGTCGCCGGGCGGACTGGCTGTCGTACGCGAGACGCCGGTACTTGATGCGATCACAAACACCAACTCCCCGGCGTCCGCCGCCACCACCAGTGTGCGGGGAAGGGGAAACTCCTCCCTGCGCCGGGGCGCAAGCCGCGCATCTCCCGCTCGCGCGTGATCGCGAAGCTCGCTTCACAGCGCGTCGCGTCTGGCTCTGGCTTGTCCATCGCGTCCACCGGGTCCGCAGCGTCGTCGCGCAAGAGCCTTGGCGGCGGGGGCGGGGGCACACGGGTGCGGTCAAGCCTCGGGACGAAGGTGCAGCGCGGGAGCCTCGGGGGTATGAAGAACAACGGTATGGGTGGTGTCTTGGACGCGAAGAAGCGCGCACGGCAGAGCGAGTACTATGCTCGCCGGAAGAGCCGGGCCGCTGAGCCGGATGCGATGAATGTCGACTCGTGAGTGGGGAGCGCAATGAACAAGCCGGTTTTAGTACAGGGGTGATTTTCTTGAGCGCACATCTTTATCCATATTACTTGATTTTTCCTTTTTTTTCATTTTGACAAGTTGCCTTGGGCCGTACATACCTATGCGGTGCGCTTGCTCACTACACATCTCACTCTGTATTGCGTACGACATCTGTATGATTGTATGACTGAATTAAATCTAAGCATTAGAATGCCAAGTATTCAGCGCAAAGCGCCGTGCACTGGAGATGTCGTTGTTCGATGCGATTATATTAGAGAGATTCATGAGTTGTACATGTACATTCACACACTCGACCAAGACTATATATTTAGAAAAAAAATGATAATGCAAAGGAGAAAAAAGAAAGGGGGAGGGGACAAAAATGTTCATCAGGGGGACCACTCCTCACATTGGTAGCCAGGGGGGACCACCATACCGCTGACAAGTTCACCCTGTACTCGTACAGCGCTCAAATCGCCGTCCACCCAACTCTCTACCACAGCCCTGACATGGCCTAGGGTGACCAGTTCCTCGGCCGCCATCGCCTTCTCTTTTCCTTTCTCTTTCCCGTCATTCTGGTTAGCACGCTCATTGAAGAACCGCGCGAGTTGAAGGACAGTGAGCTTGGGCTCAACTGCTTCGCCTTCAGTCCCGAATGGACTGATCGCAGCCCGCGCTGACGCCGCCGTCCTGTCCAGCTCCTGCTTGACAAAAGTGGTCAGAGCCACCTGCGGTGAAGTGGTGGGGCCTAGGATGAAAGGATCTCCACATCCGATCTTCTGAGTTGACTTTGCAAGGAAAGGATCATCGTTAAAAGCAGAAGGGTTGAAGCGAGCTACAGATGGGGTTTTTTGAAAGCGTTTGAAGAGCCTAAGAGCAGTCTGCTGAAGGATCTCATCCTCTGAATGCCCTTGCGTAGGAGTCAGAGGGGGGAAAGTCGTTGCGCCGCTTGTCTGTGGTGGGGTCGAGGGGGGTAGGATACGGCTAGTGCTTGATGGTGTTACAGCCAAAGCCATGCGATGGAGTATTGACGGATGAGCGGTAGATTTGACGCCTATTTCCAAGGCATTGAGTGCAAATGGGGTTGACGCGATGGAGGCCACCGCAGCCTCGCGGTCATCTTCCTCGAGATCTTGTTTCGGAGTGAGAGTGAGGGGAGCTTGTGGTCCAAGCAGCGAGTTCGAAAGGATGTTGTCGAAACTTGAGACATTGTGTAGGGCAGTCTGAGCGTCTGGGTTCCGTTCAGTTTGACGGCCTTGATCTTCGACAATACCAACGGCAGCGACTGCGCTGGGAGCAATCTGATGTCCGGTGCACTGACAGCAAGGACTGTGTGCTGGTGGGTGGGGCTCCAGGCGTGTACCAATGCGGACACCGATGAATATCCCGATTCCAACAAGAAAAACAGCGAAAGCCGCTAGACGTAGATCGATCCTCGAGGAAAGACCCCACCGTTCAAGAATTTGTGTGTCTTCCGCTGTTTCCTGGACCAAGCTGAAGATCTCAGCGAATGAAATTCGGTCTAAGTCGAACGCTTTTATGAAAATTTTCAAGGCGCGAGTAATGGCCGCTAAGGTTGAGCGCCAGGGAAGAGTTGTTTTGCCCGCGAAGTTGGGGCTAGTGTATGCCATACCGGTTTGAAAGGATATGATCGCAAGAAGAGAGAAAAAGGCGATGCAGAATCCGCTGCTCCAGTCTTTTAATGAATTTGGTTTGGAAATCACCAAGACGTCGACGTCATCGGTCCACGCTGTGTGGGATACTTAATAACTTATCAGAGGTGTGAGGCAAGAATATGTGGACTAACGAGTTTTGCCGATTGGATTGAGAGTAGGAATGCTCCAGTTCGCAGGGCGGTCCCTGACGTGAGAGACAGGGAGAGCCCTAGCTTTCAAACCGAAGAGATTGAGGAAGGGGAAAGAGGTTTCTGGTCTCCAAGCCGGTAAGAAAGGTAAAAAGGGGACATCAGAGGAACTGGAAGCTGGCGAGTCAACGACTGAGGCGTAAGAGGCGAGCAGCACATATAACAGAAGGTGAATGATGCGCATCCTATTGGCGGGTGGTTAGACTTGAAGCTTGGAATCAACTTGAAGTTGAAGGGTCTGGACAAATGCGACCACGTGATCTGCTGACGCGTCTGTTTCAATGTGTTTTGTTGATTTGTTCTGGGTGGCTGACAACTGATTCACACTTGAACCCGTACCACAACATGCTCCAGATGCCCTCCTCCATTCTCAACCTCGTCTCATTCTCCAAGGGCCTCGTTGGTCTCTTCGGTGGTGTCTGCATCGGTACTCAAGTTGTGTTCAGCATCGTGGCATCTGGCCTTTCCAATCCCAAGACCAGCGTCACGGTCTTTATTGCAACTCGAACCACCGCGATCCTTCCTTCGCCTACCAAGTGTGTACCTTTAAGCGGCTTCTACCCGTTCCCATTTGCCTACGTCGCCGCCTTGGGCTTCGCCCCCTTCGTCTTTGCTGCCCTGTTTTGTATCATACACGCAAAGGCACCGTCCAGTCCCATTTCCAGTCAACCGGATCCGTCACCTCCGTCCGATATGGGTGCAAGCTGCAGCGCGGAGAGAGACCCCCAGCCCAGTCGATGGTGGTGGATTATTGGTCTGATTCTTGTTCTTCTCGGGGTCGCACTTGTGGGCTTCTACATATATTTCGCCTACGACGACGTTTATTTCACCTACGACAACATGCACTCCACCGTGCATTCCACTTTGCACAATGTCGCTTCATTCTGCAGCCGGGCCGTGCGGATGAGTGAGGGACTCTCCTCCAACACGTTCATCGTGGTCATGTCTTGCCTCTCGACTCTCGGAATCTGCATCCTTCGCGTCCTGCAGTACTTGAAGACCCTTATACTTGGTCTCGCCTGTTATTCACTTTCAATTCTGATCAACAGAGGCTGCTGCCGCTTACGAACTTTCATAACGACGAGGCTTCCAATCAGCGATTCTTATTTGGCGAATCTTCTGCACTATTTGCCCATTCTCATCTACTACCTCGGCGGTCCGATGACTATGCTTCTGTATTCAAAGATCAACTGGATTCTCTGGACCTGGTATTATTTCTGCACGCGATATAGAGAGATACACTTGAGACTCGGGGTCAGCATCAGCCTCCCTTGGGAGCGTTTCCATGAACTAGCCATTTGCTTCTCATCGATTCAAAACTGGTGTTCTCTATCCTTGACTGAAAAAACGGTAAACTTTTTCTCTGCATGATTGTAATGCCCTCTCTGATATGATCTATCGCAGATGATTTTTGGCCCAATGGTCATTCAAGTTGCGGTTCCACTCATCCTCTCGGGATTCTTGACATTCATTTCCCTTGTCCCCTTCACCATCGGGACCTACTTCTATCTTCATGAAAGGCTGAGCGCCGATAGTCACTTCTCTAAACATTTCTGGGCCCACATGATGACGCACGCGGTCATTTCGGCGTTTCTTACCATAATATGCTTCATTTGGCTGGTGCTCACTTTCTCCTGTGTCTTCTACGCTACTCTGCCATCGGCACTCAATGACATCGTGTGGAAATATCCATTTCTCTGCCGACGATGGCGAAATTCGGTGCGAAAGGTGTACTGGATGTTGTTCTGGGACTATAGGGCATGGAAATCAGAGAAGATCAATAGCTTCCACAGCACCATGTCCTGGCTTCTGCACGTGTCTCTAAATGTGGTCAGTGTCTGCGTCGAGTCCTGGGAAAGGTTATCCGCCCTTCAGAAGCTGGTAAGCGACATCGGTCACTATCTGCCCCGCCGCTAATCCCGCCTTCTAGTTCATTGTTCTCCCCACAGTGATGTACTATGGGTACTATCATGTCGTGAGTACTTTTACCGACGTTTTTGTGCCTTCGCTGAATTTGGCATCAGCTTCCCCCGGTTCGCAAGTTTGTGGTGGTTCGCAAGTTTCTAGCAATAATACGGAAATGGCGACGCCGATGGTGGGTTAACAACTGTTCTCTGACCGTTCCAACGCTCACCGTTTTTAGATTTATTCCTTTCTTATCCCACCTGCATGACTCGGTCGAGAATCGGCTCGCATCCCAGTGGATCGCGACAAGTAGGCGGCCAATAGAAGCAGCCAATGCAGCGCTCACAGCAGCCACGATACAAGGAAGTTGACCAGCAAGACCAACGGAGGAACACGCGCGAAGCTGCCGGTGCGGCCACGAGGATCGTTTGGGACGCCATACCCTTCTCGCCACCACCAGCTCTCTCACCTCCGCCATTTCTGCTTTCTTTCCTAACCGTGATGTTTTGCTTGCGACATGTGTGCGTTTTTGGCCACCGTGACTTGTTTCCTTTTTCTGACGTCAAATTTCTCAGTGCCAGCGCTGCTTAGGTCGTCGAAACACCAAGGTCCACCGTCCGCGTTCCGACCACCGAGTCTCAGGATATACCCGCCGCTGTACCTCGTACCCGCCGCACCGAACACCTCATTTCCTTTTGTTGAAGGACACCCGTATACCCGCCGCACAGAGTCTTGTACCCGCTGCACCGAAATATTCCCTACTTATTATCGATTCCTTCGTCTGCCTTGAACCTCCATATGATTGTGCTCGAGCTGTACCCTCCAAGGAATGAAATCTTGATTGTCTGAGTTCATTAACTTCAGTTTTCGGAAGCCAAGCGGAAGCAACGAGGAAAAGACAGAGTGCAAAACGCTTGCATACATGTGTTAAGCAACAACGTTACAGCCAAGCAGTGACAAACTCTCCGTGTTTCTCTTTGAAAAATTTCTCCCATCTTGCTTCGAGTCGTTCCTCGTGTTCCTCTGCCGAGTCCCGACTGGTTACAAAACTTTTCATTATCACCAGTGTACATGCGCCATTATATATCCAGACATCTCGGACTTGGGCCAATCCCAAATACAATTGCTCGTTGGCCAGACGATTCATCTCAGAGGCCCGCTCTCTCATCCGCACACTCTGGATAGTCTCATGGGTTATGATCCGACTCTTGAATTCACTCGCTGGAAAAGTGTCAGCGAGGGTTGTCATCTTATGGCCGATGTCTTGTTGCTCTTTTTCAGTCACTTGTATATCTACCCCCCTCTGTATGTCTGCTGGTGTGCGCATTTGAGCGCGAGGTACCAAGAGGGTTGTTGTTAACAAAGATACGCACAACGAAGATACGCACTGCACTGAGAATACTTTTCTCACCTGAAAGGTCGTCTGCAGGTCTTTTATGTCGCGCCCGCTCCCTTCGATGGACATCGTAGTAAGGTTTCTGAAATGGTGCGGATATGGCTTGCAAGCGATATATATTTCATGCCGATAGTGCGCAGACTGGATACCGCATACTTGATTCTGCAATCAGCAAATCCAATCTCACTCACTCGGTCAACTTCAAGCTAGCTTCTTAAATATATATGAATCGTGGGTCTCTGGTGCATTCGTTTGCAATCGACTGGAACAACGCGTCTATGACCTCGAGGCGGCATCGATCCTGCGCACTTGGCGGTCGGGGTATTGTTTCGGATGAGGTACGCGATGAAGGCGAACAATGTAAAGACTAGCTGCAACGCGATATAACGTAAGATCTCATTGGGGATGAATGACACGAACACGACGGAGGCAAGGGACACGACTTGAGAAGTGATTTCCTTCATCTTTGAAAAATAACTTACAGAGAAAGTCCAGGTTTACAAACAGAAGGGCCGTATTCTTTCGGCCTGATCAGCTTTTTTTGGTGAGATTGCCGGCATATGTATATCGAGGAGAGCCTCCCGGAGATGGGAGCGCGCGATGTAAACACTGTACATAAAAAAAATGAATAATTATGTTTGTCGGGGGGAGATGAGAGCGGAAGATCAGCTATACGCCCAGCAACGTTAACACATTTCGCGGGCCCAGGATCGTCTGCTGGTGATCTCTTCTAGCAGTCGACCGTGACGGAGAAGACTCCCTCAACAACGGAGAAAAATCCCTCTGCCCTGACCAACACCGCAACCCAACAATGATCATCGCAGTATGCAGTACGTATCCAGGAGTGGGAACGCATTCATTGTGAGTTCAACTCAGAAGTCACCCGCCACCAGACGTTTCTGGCGCCGATTCTTACAGATTTGTGGCTTTTTGGAACTTTGCCTCTTCTAACAACAGAAAAATTGAGTGAGAAATATCTTTGCAGGATAAACTAGTATAGTACTTTGGTTGCATCATAATCATACACATGTTACGCTTGGTTGTTTAAATATCATTAAAATATGTGTCAGTCCAACGACCCCAGCACTCAAGAACACGCCTGCATCGTGGCGATGGTTTGTTCCCACGACGACTCGATGATATCGTACAGCGGCTCATCAACGACGCCGAGCACGCAGGCATTGCGCCACAGGCCATGGATCTTGTGCGAGTGCGTTGCGAGCCGTAGGAGGTCCGACTCGCAAGGCGGCGCGAGGGCGGCGAGCAGGGTCTCGGGCTGTTGCGTGTAGAGGTACGCATGCAGCAACGGGAAGGTCTCGGGGGACGGGAGGCGGAGGGGGACGACGGGGACGGTGGTGCGTGAGGAGGATGTGGAGGGCTGCGACGCGGGGAGGGCGGGGAGGTTTGCGCAGTGCGCACCTACGACGAGGTCGTGGAATGGGTAGAGGGAAACATGGCGCTTCTGGCCGAAGGTGAGGGGCGTGTCACCGTAGACGGCGAAGAAGTGGGTGGGACAGGCGGTGGAGACGATGTCGTTCATGAGGATCTCGAGCTCCTTGGGCAGACTGCTTCTTGGTACTGAAGTCTCTATGGCTTGTAGGGCTGCGCGCATACTGGACGAGAATAAAATCAGCACTTGGAATTGGGTGGCGGCGAAGAAAAAAACGTACGTTGGAGTGCTCAAAGGCAAGCGATTGCGAATGTACTCTGCGGGGATTCCTGCAAGGTTGGGGTACGCGTTGACCAGGCGAGCCATATCAACTTCTCCCGCAACAGGCCGAGGAAGCGTGCGGGGAAGAGAGAGTGTTGTGGTTGCACTGGCAGGCGCCACGTTGCCATTGGCATTGCTTTTGGTGGCGAGAGGGACGCGCTTTTGGGCGAGAATCTGGGCCTGAGCCGCACATTCAAGTTTGGTGGCGATGGCGCGAGTCGTCTGCGAGCGACGCGATGAGGGCCGCGAGGCTTCAGTGTGACGCGCAAGGCGGGCAATGGAGATGGTGGAAGGCATTGCTGGCAAATGTAGACGGTGGACTGGAGGCGAGGTAAGCTGGGTTGCTTTGAGAATCCATTGCAACGGCGCGGTCCTATATATACGCGCAGAAAGAGTTTGATTGGAAGCTTGATTGGAAGAGGAATTGCTGAAGCGGCTTTTCATCCAACAATTTCCTCTTTTGGTTACTCCTTACCGCCAACAAACAGAGGGCAACAAAGCAAACCCTTATTCGGCAGGTTTTTGTTTGTGGTTGTGAAGCCATTGTTGCACTTTTGAAAGAAGAGATAAAGCAGGGGAGAGCAAGGAGATGGGTAGCGTGAAAGACATCTTTCCAGTTTTTTAGATGTCAAGGGAATGAAACAAAGGAAGAAAGGAACTTGGTGACCGCATGATTTCTCGGCTAGAACCTTGGAGCAGAAATTCGAACAAGGAGAGAATAAAGAAGGCATTTCCATAACATAGACATGCACAAGCCTGGCACAGTCATTTGGCACGGTACCTAATACCATTCATTGACAATGCGGCACACTTGCAGAGCATACCCTTACAAAAAGAGAAAAAAACATTGGAAGTAGATATCGAGAAGCTCGTGTATAATGAAAGGATTTCACTACATTAATAACTAGGCTTTCCCCTTCCCATGCAAAAGATTCTCCGTGTTAACTATTACTCAAAACACCGTGACATTCTTCAAGATGTAAAAGATTTGGTGAGCTCATGGGTGATCAGGATCTTCCGCGCATTTGCCACTTCAGAGGCTGTGAAATTTCGTATCAGCGTGCATGCCAAAGATTTTAAAACGTCCAGGACCAGACCTTGGGGCAATTGAACGCCGCGCACATGGCATCGGATTCATCCCCTTCAACGGGAAGAACCTCCGAGAAACTCGTAATATGTAATGCAACTCGGCGACGGCTGATTGATATTGAAAGACACGGCGTTTACAAAAGAGGGGGATCCATGATCATGAGACGTCGAGTACGAGCCGCCGCCTTGCTGATATTTGGAGTCGGTAGACGTTGATTCAAATTTGAAGTTGAACACACCATGGGCCCCCGTTTCAACGCGGTGCCGGCGTCTCAAGTACAGCAATGAATGGTCATGGTGTACGGTGAGAGAGTCATGATTTTGTGTGAGTTCTTGAATGCACTCGGCACGACTATAGTGAAGGCAGTCGTAGATTGGTGTAACATGACGCAAAAAATATCTTCTCTGGGTCACCGGGAACTCAGAGACCAGTCCTGTTCGGACATTGGGAAGGTACTTTTTGCTGCTCATGTCTATGTCTGGGAGTTCGGGAGTTCGGGAGACGCCAATCTGCACTTGCCGTCGGGATAACCGCAAAACCTCATTTCCCTTCGCTTATCGCACATCTTGATATCGACGCGGATTGTTCCCCGCCAAATGACGCTCATCCGAGGGTTCGATTGTACCGTGTACCGTATCTTCGAGCTAGTCGAGCAACATCATCACGTTGTTGCGGGAGAAGCCTGAAAAATGCCTACTAGACACAGGTATAGCGGTCGGATACTCGTGGGCATCGGTATTATGATGATGGGCAGAGTACACGTGTCTGTTCTAGACCAAACTGGAAAATGGGGACTCAGGACTTGCGCGGGGCGTGAAGAAGATTTCTTACGAAGCCGCCGGAGGAATGATACTCGTGGTCGATAAGTAGGGGAAAGCGGGAATTGGAACTTCAAAAAAAATTACCAGAACAGCTCATTATGAAACCCGCAAGGTCTCAAGACTCGACGTGCGAATTCGTGTCGCCACCGACGGGCCCGAATGTTATTGAGTTCGTCCGTTTCAAGACTGTGGGTGCATATTTCTGCCGCTGTGGACCCACTTACGTTGAAAATGTGTCAGGCTAATCTTGCCGACGGGTGTACATACACGGCTCGCTCACATTCTGCGTCCTGGGTCCGATCGGCGATTTTCGTAAATTGCGCACTGCCTTGAAAGACTTCAATAACTCACGAAAATAACATGACGCGGCTAGGACGGGCTGGCGAGATCTGACTTGAGTATAAAAAGGAGGGGAGGATTCACAAAATCGACCAAATGCCTGGAATCATCATTCAACTTTTGCCTCTTGTTCTAACACCCCTCGCCGCGTTAGTCCCAAATGATGTGCATCGTTGTATCATTTGGGGGCTTTCTATCCTCTACTTGGGTAAGTTCGTCATGCTCCCCAATCTCCCCGGCGTTAGGATGAGGAAGGTGGAGAAATACCTGGACGAAACCGTCCAGATTCATGCTATGGCCATCCAGGAGCTGAAGAAAGATCCTCGCTTCATCACTGAAACTGGTTTAAAGCTCGCACAGTCAGTTGACTGAGTGTATAGCATTGACCTACCACTGAGGGAATAACTCGCAGGTTGAAATTGTCGGAATCAGTTCTGCGTTCGAAAATATTCGGCGCCAAAGACGTGATTTGGAAGGAATACGTCCAATACCTGAGCTACTTCTCATACTACATCGGTGAATTTCAGAGGGAAACAGCAGACATCCAGACATCAATTCTGGTGAGTGTTGTAGTTGCAAAAAAGGCGGATATTGAAGGACAGACAATTAACCTTGGAATCCGACCGTCAGCGAAGATGCATGCAGGATATTGCACAGAAACGAACCACCCTCAATACAGTATTTCTGAGCGCCGGTTCTGCCGCCTGTGGCATTTGGCAGGATCCGGCCCAAACCTAAGTATGTGTACGCTGTTCTGGGCTTAGCAGTGCAGCAATGTGCGGCGGTACTTGAGGTTCAAAATGTATGAGGTAGTTTGAGGAACGATATCTTTCCCGGGAAGTGGATAGAGCTGACCCAACAATGAGAGGAGAGACCTGGAGAGACAGAGACGAAGGAACGTGGCGGTGCATGTGGCGGTGTCCGGGCTACTTCGGCCGAACTTAAAGCTGCACCAATCCCAGCTTCTCAAGTTCGTTCTACATGTTTGGTAGTGCTAGTGCCTACAGCAGAATATTGTCCCTCTACAGTCGACTTTGACTCGCTTCTAGAAATGACCCAACTCATGTACTTGTTTTGTCAGCACAGGTATGGCTCTGCCATTCTCGATTTCGGTACCTCCAATTTTTAATTGCCTCTGCCTGAGTTTCCGTCGAAGGCTCAAATCTAGAGTCGACACTAGTTATATCTTTTGCAACGTGAAACGCGTCGCAATATTGTGTCGCGACCCGCGATGACGTTATTCCTCGTGACCGTGCACCCACCTGACGTTGGTTCCTTCTTCCCTTAAAGAAGTTAAACGCCACGAGCCGTGATACCCATTTCGAGCCTCTACTGCGTGCACTACCTCAAGTCCAGGCTTTGGCCGTCCATAGACAATATAATTGACCCGGTTTGACTCTTTCTCACCAAGTTTGTTCCTTCATTGAGTCCTCATGACTGGAATTAATCGTCTTTGAAACGTTAAGGGACTGTTAACGATTCTTACGCGCAATTGACCTTGACGACCTCATTCTACGATAAATCTCGACGCCATCGATGCCAGCCCGCGAGCAGTATCAAGGCCGTCGCCACAATCCACCCCCTCCACGCTCCAACGAATTCGACTCGGACAGTGCACATAGGGATTATCCCTCCGATTCCGGCAGCCCCGGAACTTACAACGGCCAGGGTTTTTATGAACAAGATGGTGCCTATGACCCATATCGTGAGCCTTTGTTCTGTTGTTTGCACCTTTGTTAAGGCCGTCGCAACAGCTCCACAGGACAGCGATTCTGAATCCTCTGGCGGCCAAGGGCGCACGTCGACACCTACTTACGCCGAATTTCCAAGCGGAGCTGGCCACATACGAGAGGCCTATCCGGCTTGGGTGGCCGACAGACAAATCCCACTCTCCAAGGAAGAGATCGAGGATGTGTTCCTCGACCTCAGCCAGAAGTTTGGCTTCCAGAAGGATTCAATGCGGAACATGGTGCGCAGTGTCTTTCCCATCACATAAAAATAGAGGTCTCATCTCGTTCAAGTTTGACTTTCTAATGCAATTGCTCGACAGCCGAGCTTCCCGCATGTCGCCGAATCAGGCGTTGCTGACCATCCATGCGGACTATATCGGTGGGCAGCAAGCAAACTACCGCAAATGGTACTTTGCTGCCCAATTGGACCTCGACGATGCCGTTGGAAAAACCCAGAATCCCGGCCTTAACCGCCTGCGGTCTACGCGCGGCCCCAACAAGCGCGCGGCGCACGAGAAGTCCCTCAACACCGCCATGGACCGCTGGCGGCAGGCCATGCACAATATGAGCCAGTACGACCGCCTCCGTCAAGTGGCCCTCTATCTCCTCTGCTGGGGAGAGGGCGCGCAGATCCGGTTCGTTCCCGAGTGCCTATGCTTCATCTTCAAGTGCGCGGACGACTACTACCGTTCGCCCGAGTGCCAGAACCGCACGGAGCCCATGCCGGAAGGGCTTTACCTGCGCACCGTCGTCAAGCCGCTGTATCGGTTCATCCGTGACCAGGGCTACGAGCTCATCGAGGGGAAGTTTGTCAGAAGGGAGCGGGACCATGAGGATATCATTGGGTATGACGACGTCAACCAGCTGTTTTGGTACCCAGAGGGCATTGCGCGGATTGTTCTAACCGACAAGGTGTGCGACATTGTCTCGTTCGATGCGTTTCTTAACCTTGTTTTAGCGGCCACTCGTGGATCTGGCTCCCGCTCAGCGCTTTCTCGCGTTTGAGCGCATCGACTGGAACCGTGTCTTTTTCAAGACCTACTACGAGAAGCGCTCGTTTGGGCACCTTCTCGTCAACTTCAACCGTATCTGGGTGATCCATGTATCCATGTACTACTTCTATACCGCGTTCAATTCGCCCACCGTGTACGCTTTCCACGGTGTCACCTCGCGCGCAATGACCTGGAGCGCCGTGGCGCTAGGCGGCGCAGTGGCCACCCTGATCATGATCTGCGCTACTATCGCCGAGTTCTGGTATATCCCCCCAACCTGGACCAACACCTCCCACCTTACCCGCCGACTACTATTTCTCTTTGTCACACTCGGTCTTACCTGCGGTCCCACGTTCTACATTGCCATTGCCGAACAACAAGGCAATTCGGGACAGCTCGCGCTGATTCTCGGCATCGCTCAGTTCTTTATTTCCGTTGTCGCGACGCTCCTCTTTGCTATCATGCCTTCCGGTCGCATGTTCGGTGACCGGGTCGCGGGAAAATCGCGCAAATACCTTGCCAGCCAGACCTTCACTGCTAGCTATCCGTCCCTCACCAAGAAGGCTCGGGCTGCGTCGATCATCTTGTGGATGCTCGTCTTTGGGTGCAAATTGACGGAGTCGTACTTTTTCTTGACACTCTCCATACGGGACCCGATCCGCGTTATGGTGGGCATGAAGATTCAGGGTTGCCACGACAAGTACTTTGGGAACGCGCTCTGCAGAAACCACGTCGCCCTCACGCTCACGCTCATGTACATTATGGACCTCGTCCTCTACTTCCTCGACACCTTCTTGTGGTACGTCATTTGGAACACAATCTTCAGCATCGGGCGGTCCTTCTTTTTGGGGCTTTCCATTTGGACACCATGGACGGACATCTATACGCGGCTCCCAAAGCGAATTTACTCGAAGCTCCTTGCGACCAATGACATGGAGGTCAAATACCATCCCAAGGTATGTATGATGAACTTCCACTTCTTGAGCAGACACTTATCGGTGATTAGGTTCTCGTTTCCCAGATCTGGAATGCGATCATCATCTCCATGTACCGCGAGCACCTACTGTCGATTGACCACGTTCAAAAGCTACTCTATCATCAGGTGGATACAGGGGATATTGGGAAACGGAGTCTACGGGCACCGCCGTTCTTCATATCTCAAGGCGATAGGAGTTTCAAGGGTGAATTCTTCCCGCCCGGGAGTGAGGCGGAGCGCAGAATTTCATTCTTCGCACAGTCACTTACGACCGCGCTTCCCCAACCGTTGCCAGTCGATGCGATGCCTACCTTTACCGTATTGACCCCGCACTACAGCGAAAAGGTGACTTCCCGTTCTGTCATTTTTCTCGTTTCACCATTTTTGATCTTCTCGTTCAGATCCTGCTGTCGCTGCGTGAGATCATTCGCGAGGAAGACCAGCACACGCGTGTGACTCTGCTCGAATACCTGAAACAACTGCACCCGATCGAATGGGACAATTTCGTAAAGGACACCAAGATCCTCGCAGAGGAGACCGAGATGTTCAACGGCCCCAGTCCGCTGGCCGGTGAGAACGAGAAGGGCAAGCAGGACGACCTGCCGTTCTACTTCCTCGGCTTCAAGAGCGCGGCGCCCGAGTACACACTCCGCACACGTATCTGGGCCTCGCTGCGCGCGCAAACGCTGTACCGCACGGTGTCGGGGATGATGAACTACTCCAAGGCGATTAAGCTGATGTACCGCGTTGAGAACCCCGACGTAGTGCAAATGTTTGGCGGGAACACGGACAGACTCGAGCGCGAACTCGAGAGCATGGCACGGCGCAAATTCAAGTTCGTCGTATCGATGCAACGGTATTCCAAGTTCAACAAGGAGGAGCATGAGAACGCCGAGTTCTTGCTCCGCGCGTACCCCGATCTCCAGATTGCATACCTCGACGAGGAGCCCCCGGTGAAAGAGGGGGGTGATGCGCGTATTTTCTCTGCCCTGATTGACGGGCACAGCGAGTTCTTGCCAGACAGCGGCCGGCGGAGACCCAAATTTCGCATCGAGCTCCCAGGCAACCCGATCCTGGGTGACGGCAAATCAGACAATCAGAATCATGCCATAATCTTCTACCGCGGAGAGTACTTGCAGCTCATCGATGCGAATCAAGACAACTATCTCGAGGAATGTCTCAAGATCCGGAACATTCTTGGAGAGTTTGAAGAGTATGCCGTGTCCAACCAGAGTCCGTACGCGCAGTGGGGCGCCAAGGAGTTTAACAGAACACCAGTGGCCATCGTCGGTGCGCGCGAGTACATCTTCTCGGAGAACATCGGTATTTTGGGTGATCTTGCCGCTGGGAAGGAGCAAACTTTCGGAACGCTGTCGGCGCGGTCTATGGCGTGGATCGGTGGCAAGCTGCATTACGGTCACCCGGATTTCCTCAATGCATTGTACATGAATACCCGCGGCGGCGTCTCCAAGGCGCAGAAGGGCCTCCATCTCAACGAGGATATCTACGCGGGTATGAATGCATTTGGACGCGGCGCGCGCATCAAGCATACGGAGTACTTTCAGTGCGGCAAGGGTCGGGATCTAGGCTTCGGCACTATCCTAAACTTTTCGACCAAGATTGGAACAGGAATGGGCGAGCAGATGCTCAGTCGCGAGTACTACTATCTGGGAACGCAATTGCCGATCGACCGCTTTTTGACGTTCTATTATGGGCATCCCGGATTCCACATTAACAACATGCTTGTTATTCTTTCAGTACAGATCTTCATTCTCACCAGTGAGTGCAACCAGAATGCACATCACGTGACATTGACACCTATTTCTAGTGGTTTTCTTGGGGAGTCTGAACGAGTCTGTTACAATCTGCCGCTACAATTCAAATCATCAACTGGTCAAAGGCATGGCTGGATGTTACAACTTAGACCCTGTTTTCGACTGGATTCACCGTTGCATATTCAGTCTCTTGCTCGTTTTTATGATCGCCTTCTTGCCACTTTTCCTTCAAGGTGCGCAACTTTGATCACTCCATATTTGAAGACAGCTACTGATACGTTGTGATTCTAGAACTTATAGAACGTGGAACGTGGAAGGCGGTGTTGCGATTAGCGAAACAATTTGGCTCGCTCTCGCCTTTTTTTGAGATCTTCTCGACCCAAATCTTCACCCACTCCATCCTCAGCAATTTGACCTTTGGTGGTGCACGGTACATTGCCACCGGTCGTGGCTTTGCCACGGCAAGAATCAACTTCAGCACCCTATTCTCTCGGTTCGCTGGACCCAGCATATACCTCGGGATAAGAACATTAATCATGTTGCTCTACGTCTCGTTATCTTTATGGTCACCCTATCTGATCTACTTCTGGATCTCCATTACTGCTCTATGTCTAGCCCCCTTCATGTTCAATCCTCACCAGTTTGTCGTCTCGGACTTCATTGTCGATTACAGGTTTGTCTTTCCTTGATTATGTCAGCATGTCCTGATTAGGCCATAGGGAATTTTTACGGTGGATGTCTCGCGGAAACTCTAGGTCACATGCCAATTCATGGATTGGTTATTGCCGTCTCTCGCGAACGACTATCACCGGATATAAGAAGAAGAAACTTGGACATCCTTCCGAAAAGCTTTCCGGCGACGTCCCCCGTGCAAGCTGGCGCGCCGTTCTCTTCTCAGAAATCGTCTTCCCCATCATCATGGCGGTCATCATGATTATCGCGTATATGTTCGTCAAAGCATTCCCAGATCCGAATGGACAGTTCCCTGCTAGCCCGCTAATCCGTATTGCGGTGATATCCTTGGGTCCCATCGTTTGGAATGCAGCGGTGCTGTTGGCACTCTTCATTGTGTCTTTGTTCCTTGGACCCATGCTCGATTCTTCCTTCCCGATGTTCGGCTCGGTGATGGCGTTCATGGCTCATATTCTTGGCGTTGTCGGAATGCTGGGCTTCTTCGAGTTTCTGGTAATGCATCTTGAGATGCTCAATATACCATACTCATCTCTCCTCTAGTGGTTCTTGGAACTTTGGAAGACCTCCCATGCCATCCTCGGCCTCGTTACCGTGATCACTATTCAACGCGCGATCCACAAAATCTTGGTTTCGGTTTTCCTTTCAAGAGAATTCAAGCACGACGAGACCAATAGAGCATGGTGGACAGGAAGGTGGTACGGCCGTGGTCTTGGTGCCCATGTCATGTCGCAGCCTGCTCGGGAATTCGTTGTCAAGATTATCGAGCTGTCTCTCTGGAGTTCCGACCTTCTCCTTGGCCATTTACTACTGTTCATGCTGACTCCGCCAATGCTGATTCCCTACTTCGATCGCATCCATGCGACTTGCCTGTGTAAGTGAACAGCTTGCGCTCCCATGTTATCTCATCTCAATGAATTTCTTTAGTTTGGCTGCGGCCTTCACAACAAATACGGGCTCCTGTATACTTCAGCAAACAAAAAAAGCAACGTCGATGGATCGTAGGCACTGTCCATCCTTCTGGGGTATTTCAGGCTGACATCCGTGGTAGATGATCAAGTATGGGATTATATATGGCACGACAATTCTGCTCTTTGTCGCATTAATCGCTCTTCGTAAGCCACTCATTTTCTACTTTCTGTCTAACCTCATTCTTCTTTCGCAGCCGTCATTTTCCAATCTGCACTGCACGCCAATTGTACACTCTGCCATACTCTTTAACGGACTTCAACGATTATCGGACAACTCACGTATTTATGACCGTCATGAAACACCGCATTTGTATCTCTTACAATTAACTGTCTTACTGTTTTCGACTGCCTGTACGCACATCGATGGAAGTAGTTTTCGGAGCCGCGCCACGTGTGGGGCGGTGGCTGTGTCTTAGCCATTGCATCAGGACATCCGGCCGCTTTGTTTTGGACGGCAATCAGCGGCAATCCCTGCTTGGGATGTATGTACACCGACGAACTGCTATTGCTTCTCTTCGAAAGTCTCTCTACACCAAGTCACTCGAAGAGGAAACAGCCTAGTAAACGGCTACGCTCGGACTTTTTACTACAGATCTGCAGATACTGATTGACAGCCTCGTAACTTGTACGAGAGTTCGTTCCCAGCTTTTTTTCTTGACTTTAATTAGCTCATTTTGTGCATTATGCGGTACCCCTAGATCGCTGTTCGCTGATCCTTCTATGTTGCAATTATCTGTATATTCCCATCTTCGAAGAAAATCTGATCATTGCCACAGATATATCACTTTCAGAAGTTCAATAACGCCGATGCCTGCATTACGGCCCGGACTACATCGACCCCCACCCCAGCTCCCCCACCAACTGGAATGGAAACGGGTTGCCGGGAGCTCCTGGACGACCTGCCAACGAGCTTTGTGCCTTGCCGGAGATAAAAGGCCACCACTTGGAAACTGGCCCGTATCTGAGCCTTCCGCCGCCAGAACCTAAACCAGGTATCGGGAGGGAAATGTATTCTAATCAGTTCATCCCTACGAGACAATTAATTGATACAGGCTCTATTCCTCGGGCCGTTCCTTAGAGCCAGTTCGGCGGCGAGATGCAGATGCAGATGCTACGCCGAATTTCCTTATATGGAGGTCGTGCGAACATGCACTCGGTCACATCAAAAAACTCACAAAATCCTCCGAGCATCGTCTGCCCAACATCGGCGGGGAGGCGGGATGCGTCGGCTTCATTGTCGGGGTCCCGCCCCTTTCAATGGAGCCCAAAATTCGGGGTGAAATTGTAACTTTCATCAACATACCGACTCATCTATCATCCAGTCAAGTTACGCAGAAGAAATAAATTGTTTCCGACGAGTTTAGAGCGCCGGGACATTGCTGGCGGCAATACAGACGACGGCGGCGACCCTCCGCCAACGATGGTTGAATGGACATCTCAAGTTCTGATGTGACCGAATGCATCTTCTCACGACGCCCTTATAAGGGAATTCGGACTGCATCTGCATCTGCATCTCGCCGCCGAACTGGCTCTTAGGTCCGACCGGACATCAGCCACGCAGCGGAAAAATGGACTGGCGCAATATCGATCTTCTCACACGCGTCGCAACTGGGAATGCCCATCCACTCCGCCGTGAGAAACTCTGAAAATGATGCTGCCCGGTCAATTCAATCCGCAGCAAAAAAGAAAAGAAAATGCACAAAAGACCAGCGGGCCAGCACCCGCCTCAACCTCGACGACGCCGTCTTTGTTTTGTTTCGGGCTGTGGAGACAAAAATTATTCATAATCGAAGGTCCGTTAATCTAAAATTCTGCGCTTGGCCGTAAAGCCGCCATCCTTTTTATAGGTTTTTGCCGACGGTGTTTCGGTGTTGAGGCTCATCATAACAACGTATAGACGAAATTATGTCTCTGCAAACAGTGGAGACAGTCTCGCTTACTAGCCGGAGTGCTTCTCCCGCCAGCTCTACTACGTCTCCTAATTCGGCCACATCTTATTAATTCCGTAAAGAGCTAGCCGACTTTCCCACTCTCCAGTACACACTTCGTCCTCGGCATCATGGAAATAACAACTGTCTCTATGTTCGATTATCTTCACGCCATCTATTTATACTAATGCCTCCCATAGCTCGAATCCATCGCGGGATTGGCGCTGTGTGTCCCTGCAACAAACACTGGACCCGCAGTTCATGAGCTCCAAGAACCTTCCGGAAGGTTCTGGAAAGACCTGAACAGCAGTAGTACTGGCTGGCGACCAAAAACAGAATACCACAGAAATCTTCCGATTGGAGATGACGGCTGTCTTGGCCGCGCTACTCCCTATTGCCGCCTTGAAATAGTATCCTCCACTTTTCAGAAACAAGATGGAAGCGTACGGCAGACCATTGCTATCAAGGGGTGAAGCAATAGATCTCGACCTCCCCGCGGGTACACTGAACGGGGGATCTCCGGGACCTTTCCCCTCTCCTTCGTCCCTTCCGGCCGACATATATGTTATGGTTTACTTTTCAGCTGAACGATTTGATTGTGAATATTCAACCTGTTCAGGTTGAATAATATTAGGCAGCTTCCATCTGTTCCTTCCAGCCGAGATTTTTTTTGCAATGTCATCGCCAATTCGAAGCAAGAGATCAGGAGACACTCGCGACTGCATGGAAAAAAAAAACAATCCCTGCGACGGCCCAGCAGTCGCGCAGAACATGGGAATGAAATTTCCCGGCACTCGAGGTGGTCCTGATTTGATTCCGTTTTTGTCTAAAAATGAGCGTAATGTCACACTCCCTAAACCCTGGCGCCTGTTTTATACTTCCTTCGACATACCCCTTCTGCAACATAATTTATTTTATCCGCTTCCAGTCCTGTTAATGTTGGGAGGAAATGGTATTAAAGCAGATCAGTCACAAAATCTCGGTCTCTACTCATCCCTCACTCTTTGACCTTACCTCGTCAAGTATGGCAACGTACAGAGCATATCCGTATCGCCATACATCGCGTTTCCACCATCCACAGGAACAGATGTCGATGTTGCCGGTGCGTTTTGTGCGTGCTTGCCTTTTCAACGCCGAGTCGTGTGCATTATCTGATGCACTCAACGTAGCCGATGGACAGCGTCGAGGATCAGATTCAGGATCTCCTCTTGCATGCGCACAATTCAGCAACGGGCCAAGACAATACCCTGAGAACAGGAAGGCTTTCCCGCCTCTATAAGGCGTGTTTCATTGAGACAAACTTGCCGTGTGTTAATCCTTTCTTAGCGCCTCAAAGCAGGAGCTCGTCGGGGCTTGGAGAAAGTGAAAAGAGTCGTTCGTCGGTCGTGAAATGTGCGTGTTCTGCTGCGTTCATCTCTTAATCCGCTAATGCTACAACCAATAGTTCATTAACTATCTGCCAGTCCATACAAAATACTGTGGTCGGCACCAATTCAACACCGTTTGACTGTTGAAAACTTAATTCCAATTCCACTCGCATCCGAGAAGTGGACTCACAAAATAACATCAATTCTGGTTCCAGGTCCGCGAACGCGCCAATTTGTATAAAAGGTACATTCGCCTTGCGACACACCATTCGCAATGGTGTGAGGTCGCCCAGCTCCCAGGGATCGTCCGGTATTGCCCCATAGGTTTTAATCCCAGCCAACTTGAGATTCTGCGAGTCCGCCTTGAGACAGTCGACGACCGATTTCACGAAGCAGCTCTTGCTGTCGACAGACGATTTCTTCGAGTCCAGCGCGTAATCTGAGAACGTGAGAGAGCGCAAGTTTGGGGGAAGCAGACTGAATGCATGGGCGGGAAGTAGGAAGGGCCGCAAAACGTGTAGATGACGCAGAGATGTCATTGATGCAAGAGGCAAGTAA
Organism: Mycena crocata; assembly: GCA_029281795.1. Classification (NCBI taxonomy): domain Eukaryota; kingdom Fungi; phylum Basidiomycota; class Agaricomycetes; order Agaricales; family Mycenaceae; genus Mycena; species Mycena crocata. The sequence goes on along the minus strand of JARJCP010000009.1, from coordinate 1,104,690 downwards.
GGTGTACCGTCAATCTTCACCGGCGTAAACGGGTCAATATTTTTCAGGCGGAGATGCTCTACGAATGCCTGCATCGAGGTCGTGGGTTTAGGAAAAGCTACAACTGCAATGTTGCTCTCGCTACGCGTATCCTTTCTTTCCAAATGGAAAGTGCGCACGTTTTGACGAGGGATGGCGAAGGCGAGCTGCAAAAGGTGTCCCTGTAGGTCCGTATCGGCCACGAGTTTCAAGTGAAGCTCAGAAATAGCGTGATCAGGAACTGAAAACGAGGATGGATGACCGTAGATGTGAAGATAAAGGTTTCTCAGGTTTGGAAACATTGAGACAATGCGGGGCAGGTTCGCGGCTGGCGACACTGCAGCAAATGAGGTGATCTGCAAGTTCAGTCGCTCCAGATGCTCAATGAATGAGCTGGGCAACGACGACATCGACAAGCTCTGCAATCCCGGACATATTTTGAGAAAGCGAACTTGCTCATCCATTGTCGACGGGGATAGGTAGTGGTCGGACAATCGCAAATCTACACTTCGAACGAAACGGCCAAGTTCAGGCCGCTCTTCGAGAGTGCGCGAGAGCAGACGAAGACATCCTGCTGGCCAGAGGGGGTGTTTCTGTGTGTCGCAACTGTCGATGTGATCGGTCCACCCGACAATATCGACATGTATGTCACGATACAACAGGCGTTCCACGGCAAACCGGATGGTTGTACAAACTTGAGAGAAAGAACTTAGAGAGAATCGCGCGGCAGAAAAGCTATCGGTATTGAGCAAAGACCACCTGAAGAAGGCCCAAAGCTTGCGCACCTGGTACGACCTTCCGTCAAAAATGCCTCCATCGCCTCAGCTCGAGGATAAATTGGATAGCGCATGCATTCAGCAATATATTCGATGATTTCTTCCGGCAGCTGAGTCCAAAGTGGAACATGGGAAGTAGGTGCCACTAGCAAAGCTGGCAGCCATGTTAGCATTTTAAGATTCTTTCACACAGAGAGTGCCGCCATACCAGGAAGCGGTGAATTTGGCAGAATACTATCGTTCAGCTGAGGTGAGTGGTAAGGAGGGACCATGATACAAGTGGCAGGGCGTCGTGGTTGGAATAAGAAAGAGAGTGCGGCATCACCGCATCGCGTCGCAAACACAGCCGCGTCCTGCCACCACGAAACGAGACGGATATAACTCATGAGGAAATAAAGTAAGGCTGACGCTCGGTCTTTGTGGTCCAAGGCTGGTTTGTCCGGGAGGAGGAGGCGGCAGGCTGCGGCAGGCCGGACCAAGACTCTCACCGCGGACCGGAAGCCCGATCGATATCGGCGATATCGGCCTTTCGGATTCTAGCTGAAATTAGTATATATCGACTCTCTCTTGCAGCCTCTTGCGTTCTGACCGGTTCTTGCTTCGTCCTCAGAAAAAGAATACGCACTTCACTTTCATATGCATCACCTCGCTCGAAATCAAGAACATAGTCCGACTCATATGTACTCTTCGGCATGAGCATTCACGCAAAAAAATGCACAAAGACGTCCAAGCACTTAAGTACTCAAGGACCGACTTCTTGTTCGTAGTGAACCACTCCCCGCGTCGTCTATTGGATCGCCGCTGCCTTCGAATCTTCCAAGAGAGACCTGCTCGCCAATCAGAACTTGCACCAAACTTGCAACGTCAGAAGTCAGAACAGATACTGAGACGCGGACCTACGTCAACAACTAATTACTGCGCCGGGATCGGGTTGGCCTTGAGACAAATTGTCGTGGAAGAAAACTGGTTACTATTGATCCCAATGGGTCCCGAAATGCACAATGGCTCACAAAATGAAATTCCATGCCCTCAATTCTCACTCAACCTCTCCGGAGTTTTGTGCGCTACATACCTATAGTACTCCTCTATACCTTTGTAAAATAACTAAGCAATGCACTGAGGGGAAGGAATCGAATTGTAGTTACCGGTCCATCAACTCGAGTGATCTGAACCCTGTTCAACATGCTCTGGCCTCTGAGAGCATCGTAAAGCCCCGTAAAAAATTGAGAGCATGTCCGGTGCAAATTGAAATTATTCTGCCGCCTCAAATTGCTTTTGCAGAGGGGACTGGTTGCAATATGAACGAAAAACACAGAATGTGTGACAAATACGTGACATCATTTCCCACTGTGACAATGTGTGACCCAACCCTTCTTCCCCTCGTACTGCAACAACAAGGGACCGGGAAAATATTCTGAGGAGAGGGACGCACTATCTAATGCTTTTATTCAACACTCAGATTTTTGCAGGGAGGTAGCATGCTTTCGGAGGCCGGAGTAGGTCGGACAGAGTTCAGATCACTCGACTTGATGGACTTGCAACGACAATTCAATTCGTTCCTCTTCGTCGATTGCTTAGTTATTCTAGGCAAACATACAGGAGTATTATAGGTAGAGTTGACAAAAAACTCCGGAGGGATCGAGTGAGAATTGAGGGCATGGAATTTCATTTTGTGAGCCATTGTGCATTTCGGGACCCATTGGGATCAATAGTATAAGTAGCTGAGGCGATGCCAATCACTGCTGCGGCCAGGTTTCCTTTTCGGGCTTGCTTCTGTCAAGTTTGAAAGCTAATCTCATTTGCTAGTGGCCTGTGATTCAGCCCGTCGGAGGGGACGTTGGGGGACGACTGGCAGGGAATATAACTCGTGGTGAGTGCCAAGCTTCATATGTTATTTTGGGCTCGGAAGATAATCCACGTTTTCAGCAAACTGCCGTAATGCCACTGGTGTCGCTGACTTTAAAAGTTTCAAGCCCCGCATTGTGCGATTGCACGCGTCTTTTGCTTCTCAACGTTCAGCTTCATGTCGACGACAAAACGTGTTCCTTGCACTCCTTGCTGCGATAGACCTTGGTTCTGCTGACTTTCAAGTTTTTGCCAGCGAGTTCACCCATTCCAAAGTGCGACGTGAGCCCTCAGCCGGATCGATCTGGATGTGGTCTATCAAGATGTACAGTATGGTCGAGTCTTTTGGCTGTCTTTCGGGGACCATCTTCGTCTTCAATTTCTGAGGGGCTCAAATCCTATGCAATTCTTCTCTTCGATTATCTGGGGGGTTATAATCCAGCTTCAAGCTTGACACCAATGCCATTCCACTGAAAAGGCTTGCGTCGTACTGGATGCGGACGACGGCCTCCTCTACCGTGACTCACTGTGGATCTTCCCATATAGCTGGTGTGCACTTATTTGTGGTTCATATGGCTGCCACTCACGCGTTCGAATTTCGCCCATTCCGAGGTGTTTGGTATCACTTGGATTTATTCCTCAGGTAAGGTCCACTTCTGTATCACTGACATTGCTTTACTAGTCCTCTCAATTTCCTCTCCATTCCGACGGGCGAAGGGCCCATTTCTTGTGTTCTCTCGCACTACCTTCGGCTCAACGCTAAGCGATATAAAACGGATCGGCAACAATTGCCTCATCAGGGAAGATTCCGCAACCCGCCAACCAAAATAGACGCAAATAAGAAACTTCCCTGATCTTGGTTTTACGTCTAGTTGTGTAATCGCTGGGAGGCTTCTTTTGCCAACGCTAACCCCCCAAAATCTGCCTCTGACGCTCTTCTTATATCCTTTCTCGTCCAACACTTTCTTTCGGCAGAAACCGGCGAGAAAGAAAACCCTACAACACTTGCTTAGAAAGGAGATTTCTGTCTTGGATTGCCCCTGCAATCGTACTTTGCCCGTTACGGCACGTTCCGGTATTAAATCCGTCTCTCTCTCTTCGAACCCAACCCCAACCTCCATAACCAACCGAAATGGTTCTCCAATCTAAACGCGTTAACCTCGAAAATGCGCCTCCCTCCTTCTTTGGGCACATCCACACCCACAGTTCCATAAAATCCATCGGTTCTCGGATTCGTTCCAGCATCCATGATAAAACCAGGTTCCGTAAAGCCCGTGGGGCTCACAGCAGAGAACAGGTGAAGCGGAAGAGCAAAGGCAAATCCCCAGCGACGCTGCAGTTTCAAGTAACGTCGGTCTCTGCGCCGCCACCGCCCACCGCCGATGTCGAGATGCGTGACGTGGAACCGCAGGCGTCTTTGAGCACCAAGACATACCGCCTCCCTCGAGAACTTCTACGTCCCGAATTCCAGGAGATTTCGACAGAGGTTCTCCGCACCATGGAGCCTGAACTTGGTGACGATCTCCCCGACATCGAATATATGCGGGACCAGTTGGAGTCGCTCGGCCCTGGGTTCGTTATTTTTATCCGCCGGGTTCTTCCATCCTCCTGATCCATCGTTCTTTTCATTAGACTTCTTCGTGCCGCAGTTAGCGTCGTCGCCGACCCACCTAAAGATGCGCTCCCGGCAGAAATTGTAATCAGCGTCAACGACCATTCGGATTATCCGCCTCCCACTCACTTGTTGGCTATCCATGGTCGTGCTTCGAAGGACGCGCCAGGAACCGCCCGCCGTCAAGTCACCCTCGTTCCTACACACAGCTTCGTGCTTGCTCTGCACTGCGCGCGTCTGCCCAAATTTTCAACTACCACTTCCACACCAGCCTACACGTCAGAAGACCGCACGCAGTTGACCGTGCCAGTTCAGCCCCTCTGCCTCCCCTCTCCCGCCACATATCCATTCCTGTCGACGTTTATCTACACGAAACGCGCAGATCACCTTTTAAAATCACTTCTTCCGTGCCCGCCGCCACCCACGCTCGACGACGACCGCACGCTGATCTCGACGTTCGCAGGGCGGCTCGCAGGGACGTACACCTCCCAAGCGCTACTCCTGCATGTGAACAACGTCCACGGACTATGGCAGAACGCATGCGTGCTCGGAGTGTTTGTCGACGAACTGTGGGATACGATCGAGTTGGCTTGGGAGGTCCTGCTCACAGCCATGGCGATCTCGGCGGGGACGCCACATCTCATGCTCAAGCGTCCGAGTTTCCCGTCGACGCCCGTCGCTTCCACGTCGGAGGCGGTGTCGACTCCAGATCCAGTGTCTGCGGCGTCGACACCAACGCCGGGTCCGTGATTTACTTATGTTGCTCCACTATGCGTCTATACCCTCCTCGTCTCGCACACTTATAGTCCACTTAATCGCACATATCTCGCAATCCAAATGTACACGTAGCTTGTATCTCGGTGTTTCATTGGAATAGATCTGCAATACTCGTCTTGAAGCTCGCAACACTGCATAACTTCAACATCAAATGGGACCGTGATTTACTTATGTTGCTCCACTCTGCGTCTATAACATCGAATGGAATCGAGACTACCACAAGAAAGACATTAGATTGAACATCTGCTACCTACGCAGCAGGCATTATTCAGATGATACAGTTCCGAATACTGATACTACTAAAACGAAAGCGTGGTAAGGTAAGCAACCAAGAAGAGCAAACAGGAAAGCGAGCGAGCAAATAGATACAGAAGGCGTCGGTCATTATTTTTGCTGTTATTCATTTGCGATCCGCGGTTACGGATCGTCGTTTCGTTTCGTTAGTTCGGCGTTGATCACCAGCGGCGGACGCGCATTCTGCGAGCGTCGGCGACGACCTTGTACGCGGTTTGGACAAGCTCTACGAGCGCAGTGTTGCGCGGCGCGAGCGCGAGGATATTCTTCCAAATTCCCTGGTTATAGCGGAGGTACCAGTCAAACTGGGGTTCCCGGAGGCGACTCATGACGGTCGACATGGCTGCACCATTTGGGAACTCGCCGATAACCTCCGGAGGAAGGATGCGTGCCGCGAGGAGATTTCGGTCGGTCTCTAGACCCAGGCCGAAGAGCAAGAGAAGGGGAATCGATATGGCGTGGGGGGCATTTACTGGAATGACAGGAAGGGTGACCGAGGGAAGTTGGGCCCCTGGGTCGAGGTATGGAGTGGGTGCAGGGGTACCTGGCGCCAGCTGGGGTAGAAAATCCGAGTTACTGAAGCACTGGTGGTACAGATGTGCATCGACTGGGACCATTAGCGGCGGAACCTTGGGACTGCCGTCCGGAGGGAGGATAGCGAGAACGTGAGTGGGCATCCTCGATATTGGAGCTATTAATTGCATATTGAACGTGGGCTGCAGGGGCGTGTTGGAAGGAAATAATGCTGCGGATACGCAAAAATGGTGGCAGAGTGCGCTGCAGACAGAATGAGGGCGAAAGCACAACACATATGAGAAGCGCGCACTCGAGGGGATCCTCACTGGTCAGAAATGAGGGAGACTGCATGGCAAAAATTACGGGGGTCGTGTCGGTGGTACAGTTTTTGAAGGAGTGAAAAAAGCTGAGCCTGAAGGGAGGTCAGTGCTTTAGAGGGTATGGATCGGGAGGGTGCTTACTATGTATGGCTGGGCGACAGCAAGGCGACCAAATCGTCAGTTGGTGAGGTTCATGGTGGCCGGGAGCTTGACGGAACAGTACAGAAACGGGCTACATATGTATACCAGAAAAAACTCGTTTGAAGGGTCTGAAATTGGAATAGCGCATATCGATCGCCGGGTATCTCCCTTGGGTCCGCAATCGGAAACACGCAATTTTCTTGCGTTGCTCTCTCCGCGGAACGAACTTCAACTGGAGCAGCCAGACTATACAGTCAGCTTCTATCAGTGTCTTGTCTATCATACTTGCCTCGTTTTGAAGATTCGGGTTTTTCTCAACTTGAAGAACATTATTGCCTACATATGCGCAGCCAGTCTTGCTCCGCCGGGGCTTTTACTCCCACGGAAAACATAAAAATACACCTCGCTGCGGCACGAATTTCACCGATTTTTTTCTCGCCCTTTGATCGTACTTTTTTTTTTCACTCCTACGATCTGCTTCGACTGGACGCATTGGAATGCTATTGGACGATTCGGCTTCGTTTTCAAGCTGCTTCTGGCTTCAAGTCAACTTCTTATCTGTCGATCATTAATTCCGGCTTCTGGATGCAAAAAGAGACCACGGACCCTGACAGAAGTCTCTCCAATGGATGCAAAAAAAAAATCAATGACGCCGGGATCACTCTTTATCACCCTTCCCAGACAGTTCCCGTTCAAATTCTTCCGCATACATAGTCCGACAGGATAACGAAACCAGGAACACGGTGCGAGAATATGCGCGGCGTCATCTCTGCGGGGAAATAACCGCCGCGTCTGTGTTTGGGAGACATCAAGGGATGCTCCACTGAGTGCAGATCACGACTTCGGACATTGTCGGACACTCCGAAAAATGTCGTGGCTACAGAGGGCTACATACGGAATTGAGCCAAGCAAGTTAAAGAACATCACCTATGCTTACCTCCACACACTAACTGACTTGTCGTTGGATGAATAAAGTACTAAGATTCGTAGCACCCCGATGTCCATAAAACTCGACTGTCAGTACAAAATAAATCGCTACAACAACAATGATATAGCACTAATTAGGTCCGGGCGAAGGGTTCTGTGTCGATGCGAGCAAGCTAAAGTGGCCAATCAGCTATGTATACCTGAAAGACATGCGTTATAATGCTCACTTCGCGATGGCTGCGGCGTCCTCAGGCGGGTTGGCGCCGGAACCGATGATGACTTGCTGCGCCACGCTGGGCACGCCATCGGCCATAACAATGATCCAACCAGGACCAGGCGAATAGACTGAAAGCGAAAAATCAGGTGAATGCGTCAAGCTGCAATTTACGACGTACCAGGAGCGCTAGGCGGGCCCGTGACAGTGAGCTGTGAGCCCTGACGCACGCTGACGAGCTTCACGAGCTTCTGATCCATATGTACCGAGTGCGTCACGAAACTGGGCCGAAACGCGTCAAGACGGCGGTAACAAGAGGGAATATGAATAAAGGTCGTACCCAAAGTCCATAACGATGGCATAAACGCTTTGTGCACCAGCAGGAACGTTGATGTTGAGGACAAATTGTGCGTTATACGCGATTGTTTTGGGGAGGCCAGTGAACGTCGGCCGCGTTTTGTTCATGTAGGGCTGGTAATATTTTAGTTATGCGTGATTCTACGAAGGCAAAGGGCACACTGGATAAAGGTATTCTACACTGGAACGCACAAACAATTAGTCGAAGGCAGCCAGAACACTGAGAAGGCGTACCGGTATTCCGATACATAGGGAATGGTCGACACATCATCGTTGGGGTTTGATCCTCCGATCATGATGGCTCCCGAAGGTAATAGCGTTCTAGGGGGGTGGTCAGAGTGGTTTTATAAACTGGGCCCAAACCGACGAACGCGACACTGTGATACATCCGCGCAATATTGCTCGTAGGAAGGCCGGCCCTGGAGAACCTGGAACCTGCGGGCGCACTTGGGTCATAAAGCAACGGCGTGAGCGTTGGATGGTCGCCATTCGAGCTGCCGATGCGGTTTTGCAGGTTGTCGTATCCTATAAGTGTAAATATTACATAAGCAACCAGCCCACAGCCAAACACAGAAATACATGCCTGCTGTGCCTGTGCGACATCCGTTAATGATCAGAACCTTTCCGTCAGGAAGTAATGTCCCTGTCGAATGTTAAAAACGAGGAAAGAATGTCTCCGATACCGTCAAAATACCTTCGGACATGACTAGAATAAATCAGTCAATATTCCGTCCTCATTTGGTCCTCATGCGAAAGGTTCATGAATACTCACGTCGAGGCTCAGGCATCCACTCCGTTTTCCATCCTGCAGAAATTCCAGCAGCGTTGAGAACCATGCGGGAGCATTGTGCGGAGGCATAGTCATGCTGGGCATCAAGAGCCTCGGAAGGGATCTGGTCACTAAAATCCACAGAGTAAGATCAAACCAGTCATATTATATTTGCTCGTAGAGAACGCACGAGATGTGGGAACCCCCACAGACAAGGACTTCGGGTGTATAGTTGTTTTCCGGAGTGAGGGGAAGCAAGACCCCCGCCGCATTCAGGGGGTAAACTACTCTCTGCCCATTAGGGAAATTGGGCAGAGGTGTCTCGGTATTAGTACGCCAATCGAGGAGCACTGGATGAATGGTGAGTAGGGGAGATAACAAGTTAAAGCGTGCCGCACTAGCTTGGTTATTGGCAGCTACAAAGAGTCTTTCGTCCGGTAGTGCGCTGTGAGAGATTCAGCAAGAGGAAGTTGATCAAACAATCGACTTACTACACGTGAGGGAACTGGGTGTATGTGTAAGCTGGTGAGTTAAGTAACCAAATACAAAGGTCCTACGGTATTGTGCGGAAGGGTGTTATTGAAGAAATTGGAAAATACAGGAAGTCCTAAACACATCATTAGCTGTTCTCAAGATATCGACAGGAATTAGCATACCATTGTAGCCATTGATGTTTTTAGCCGGGTAAAATTCGTATGTAGGATTGTTGCTAACTTCGCTGTTGGTCCACCCGGAATAGAGTGATCCACCGAGGACAATGGCCGATCCGTCTGCTAATCTGGCAGAGGTCGGATACCATCTATTGGAGCCTAGTCGGACGCGGTTGGCATTCTCATATATGTCGCAGTTTCCGGAAGCAGGGCAACCGTTGAAGAGTCGAATACCTGGTGTGAACGGCTATTAGAGCAGCGGCCGGAACGCAAGTGCAACAAATCATACCCTGCTGACCGTCCGGTGCAGGCTCGCCATTCCGATTTATGTATGGCTGCCCTCCGAAGTTGACCACTGGCCAAAGATCAATAAACAAGAAAGGATGAAGTACAAAGACGAGACCGTACAAGTGCCATTGCCCAAGAAACTTCCGGCAGAGCAAAAGGAGTGTGTGCGCATATTGAGAGCACGGGCTGTGTTGGACACCAAGCTCCAAACGGCTCCCCATGCAGGGAATTTGTTGGCATTGATGAGCGGGTTATTTTCTTTCCGGTCGATAACAAGCACTGTTTCGCTGTTCATCACAGCGACATGGGTCATTACGCTAACAAGAAATCAATATGCAAACGGAAGGCAGCACTTCCAAGGACGTACACGCCACTAGTGCCACCGGAAGTAAGAGTCCATGCATCAGGGCCTGAAGGAGCCGCCGGAATCTGGTGGCCACAGTAAGTACATTAATCAGATCACTAAGAGATCCAACTTACCTGCTGGTAAATCATGATACGGAAGGCCCCACCACAGTCCTGCGAAGCGTCGCCTTTGCAGGGAGTGCTACATTCCACGTCTCGCGCTCCGATCGGATTGTTTTCCAGTCGGGAGGAACATAAACATTCCCCGCCGTTCTCCACACCAGCCAGAATGAAGCCAAGACTGGCGCATTTGGTGATGCAAGATGCAGGGGTAAGGGCAGAATCCGTTCCTTTGTACCCCGTCAACACTCGCGCGTTGTTGTCGACGGCGCACATGGAAGGGGACCAGCCAGCAGGAAGAGGGACGGCAGTCGAACCGGTCTTGTTGTACAACGAGATACGGTAACCCGCACCGCAAATTTCAGCGGCATTGCCTGCGGGAAAACGTCAGTTATCGCCAAGCGCACACGAAATTCCACGTCATTACTGACCTGCGCAAGGCAAGTTACAATCATTTGGACTTGTCGCAACACCTCCCCCATTCGCGGTGGAGATGGTGTTATCGCAATAACATTCGTTCTACACTCCTTTGTGAACAGGTTTCGCAGTAGGTGCGGGTGACGTACCTTGTATTGCAGGCCAGCGAGACTGAATCCCGCCGAATCGCACAGAGCAACACATCTCTCCACTGTCATACCCCCGTCGATCCAAGCGGTTCCTGTTTTCAAGTCAATCACTGCTCATCTGTAATGCTGAAAGAAAAACTAACCGGCCAATGCTCGGCCCGTCGAAGCTTCGGTTATGCATGTCGGTGTTTTTGACCAGTACGGGGGGAGGACAAGACCGCTGGCACTTGGAGTGGTATCGCTAGAGTACACTGAAAGTCTATAGCCAGCCCCGCACTTCTCCGTCGCTTTGCCTGATGGCCGGATTTAGCCGAGGATTTACGTGATGCACTCATTCGGCTCACCAGCACAAGGCATCGAGCAGTCGCTTTCGGCGGCGACGGAGGCAGCTGAGGAGTACCCGGTGCCGCAATAACATTCCGACGAATATTGCATGCCAGCGTACGTGAACCCTCGCGACTGGCAAGTCGCAACACACGATTCTACAGTGAGCGAATTGCTGGTGAAGGTGAACCCTAGGAATGACCTCAGATTGCACTCCAGCAACGCTGAAAATTAAGACCCACCATTAAGCAGACGGCCACTAGCTAGCTCCTTCGTACATGCAACATATGCCCATCCAGTAGGAAGAGTAGGGCCATTCGAAGCCGCGGAGTATAGTGAAAGACGATTCCCGCCACCGCATTGTTGGCTCGGCTCGCCTATCAACGGCATTAATTCGTGCAATCTTCGGCCCCGTTCCAACGTACCTGCACAAGGCATGGCGCACTCACCAACTGGGGCAGCTGAGCCACCACCGGTTGATTGATCGGCAAAGAAATCCCCACAATAGCATTCGTCTTCGCGTCCTCTCAGTACCGTACCAAGAAGACGAATACAAGATACGCACTTGCATATTCGGCTCCAGCCATACGGAAGCCCTTGCTGTTGCAAGTTGCAACACATTTATCGACGGTCATTCCCGGGTCTGTGAAGGAGTAGTTGGCGAGGGTACGGCCGCTCGATGGCTCCTGCACGCATCCCGCGTAAGTCCACCCCGTGGGGAGAACAGGAGCAACAGCGACAACGATGGAATACATCGAGAGACGGTTTCCAGCGCCGCATTGCTGCGTCGATTCGCCTATTACCGATATTAATTGAGGCCGCCTTCAGTTCAGTTCTAGACATACCGGCACAAGCCATGGAGCAATCCCCGGCCGGAGCAGCTGAGCCGCCGCCAGAGGCAGTGGCTTGGAATTTGTCACCACAATAGCATTCGCCTATGACTATGAATACCACGCAGAAAGATGGACCGAAGGAGTCACGCACTTGCATATTCGACTCCAGCCATATGGAACCCCTTGCTATTGCAAGTTGCGACACATTTGTCGACGGTCATTCCGGGGTCCGTGAAAGAGTAGTTGGTCAGGGTGCGGCCGCTCGAAGGCTCCTGAACGCATCCCTTGTAGCTCCATCCCGAGGGAAGCACTGGAGCGACGGCTACAGTCGACTTCTTCTCGTAGGTGGAAAGCCGGTTACCGGCGCCGCAAGTTTGCGTAGAATCGCCTACACCGATGTCAGACCAATAGGATGCTGCAACCGATGGACTCTACCAGCGCAAGCCATGTTGCATTCAGCTGAACCCGCGATGGAACCGCCGCCCGCCGACCCTCCTTCAAAGGTGTTGCCGCACCAACATTCGTTGGCGTATTCGATACCCGCGTACTTGAAATTGCGGGAGTTGCATTCGGCCACGCAGGAGGTGACCGTCATCGACGGAGATGAAAACGAGTAACCTGGTAGTATAACTCGGTACAAAGAACAACTGCGGCAAGAGGGCGAATTACCGGTCAGAGTACGTCCAGATGATGGTTCCCGGACACATCCGCGCGATACCCTGGAGAAAGATGAGTGAGTGGAAATATGCAGACAAGTAAATGTTCGCAAACCAGCCAGAGGGCAAGACAACGCTTGCACGGGGAGCAATGCTGCTAGGGGGAGAAGATGAAGGGATAGAATCATTGCTGTATGCGTCCACGGAAGCCAAGGAGAGTAAGGAAAGAAAGAGAGTGCCAAAAGACAGTGAAAGGCGAGCAACCATTGGGATCAGCCGTGAACTCAAGTCGTGTACTCCGCATGCCCTTTAAATGAGTCGGCCAAGATCAGGCACAAAGGAGTTTGTCCGTTGACATCGAGGGCATCCCTTCTCAGGCCTAACTCAAATCTGCTAGCATATTGACAGATTTCGGAGGCGCCGGCGAAGGGCGTATTTTGATACCCTATGGACGTACGCAGCGGTTGAGAAACGAGACCATCGATGTCAAGAGAGATAGATTTAAGCCCAGAGCGCCCCTCCAGCCAGGGCTAATACCCCTCAACTTCAATGGAGAGGGAGAAGGAACACGTGGACAAGGGGGCGCGTTGTTTCGCAACAACGCCTACGCCCTTGCATCCAAATAGCTTGTGTCATCCCACCGCCAATGGCTCCGAGACATCCAACTCGCCAGTGAAAGTAAATTCACGTCCATCGAGTCGCTGTCATTCAACAATTGTGCGCAGACAAGAACGCTTCCGACACGCCTTCCGAGTCGTGAATTTGACGTTGTTAAACGCAAGAAGAAACCGTCTTTCCTCGTCGGCCGCAAGCGTTCGCGGGGTCCTTAGCAGGGCATTTGCAACCTCGGACAAGTGGGCATCCTCGGACGCGGCAAGGAGTGTTGCTTGTGTCAAGATATAACAGAGGTGTCGCTCTTTCGTAGGTTACGAGACGACTGAATGCTGCTTGGTGTGAGTGTAAGTCCCGTTGGATTGTCGGGGAAGCAAACCCGGAGGCATTGCGCGAGCTGCCAGCTGCAGTGGCATACGCCGAGGGCTATAGACTTCTTCGCCGCGATGTCGACATTGGCTTGGCGAGCATTGCAATATTGACTGCATCGATGCCCTTCAAATATTCTAGTGATTATGGTTGTCATATTCTGGGTACTACAGGCAGTAAGGTCGACCTGCTCACCGATATCGTCCCCCTCTGCGTCCACTTCTACGCGAAACGCGTCAAGAACATTCACAAATCTTTTCTGTTTGGTGGGGGAAAGGGAGAGAAGATGTTTCCAATGGCCTGATTTAATAATGGTTCCTGCTTGAGCGGTGAATGTGGGGACGGGCATCGTTGCGTAGGGACAAATAGCGTGAAGTGACAATCGACTTCAGAGTTGAGACTCCGCATCTTCTTCACAACGTGGACAACTGAGGTACTGAGGCCGACTGGCCGACTCAGGTTCTGCACAAGATTTGTGGCCTAGCGAGTACTTAACAGTACTCTCAGTGTCTCGAGATGAGGCGAGTCGCGAAGAAGTTGCGAAGAAGCGCGAAGATATGGTGTCGCCTCGGGACGGATCGGGCGAGATCGGACGATAGTGGAACACTGCCACCTGCACTTGTGAACCGCCGTCTGGCAACCGCCATCTTTATAATCTTTCCCTCAAAGAAAATATGTACAATTCTTCAAACAGATCTTCAATTCCCCATCCTACTGATACATGCAACCCCTCCTCCATTACACTGTCAAGTAAAGGGTGGTCAGCACCGTGCGCATAGACCAAGGCTACGCCGGCTCCTGTGCTGGATCCTGCAACACAGCAGAGCTGCTCAGAAATACGGTATTCAGAGTCGTTCGCTTCTGAGCGATATCCTGCATATATCTTTCCTGACGCCCAGATTCCAAGCTCAACTTCCTTATTGTTCAATACTTTGTTTTCCGAATCGAAAGCACAATACGCACCAGAATCACGGTCTGGATATCTTGTATCTCCCTCTGGCATTCGCCGATGTAGCAGGAAAGGTGCCTCAAGTACTGGATATATTCCTTCCAGGCAATATCTTTGGCGCTGAGCATCTTCGAACGCAGGATAGATTTCGACAGTTTCGTTCTGGGTGTGTGTTTAGCGTTGGGGAAAACATCAAACAATTGGTGCAGTCACTGTACAAGCCGTAAAGCTGTCTCTGCAACAAAGCGGGGATTTTCCTTGAGTTCTTGGAACGCTACGGTATGGATCTGGGCGGTCTCATCGATGCATTTCTCCAACTTGCTCATCCTGACGCTAGGATGATGCAGCCACAGGACAAATCCGCCGAAATAGAGGAGCGAAAGACCCCAGATGGCGCCACGCTGGATGTCATTTGGAACTAACGCGGTAATGCTCGTCAGAACGAAGGGCAGCAACTGAAGGACAAACTCGGACATTTGGTGCGTTTTGGGAGAGCGCCTTCAGCCCATTTATACAGTGCACTATTCTATTTTTTTCAACCCATCCTGCGAAAAATCAGTGCATTACTCCGTTATCGGCGGGTTGAAAGTTCTACGTATGACAGGGAGGTCCTCCGACGAAGGTGTTTACTTTCCGCTCCTGTGTAAAGGCTGTTTTTCGACCCACCCTGAGAAGAACCGGTACATCATTCCGTTGTCAGCGGGTTGATTCCTGTTGATTCAGCATGTTGACGAGAGGGCGCTCCGGCTAGAGTGCGTGCTTTTACCTCCTAAGTATCAGGCTATTTTTCACCCTGCGAAAACTTGGTGCATCATTCCGTTGTCGGCGGGTTGATCCACCTAGATGGGAAGTGAATGCTCCGGCCATGATGTGGACTTTCAGCCCAAGTAAGGCTGTTGTTCTACCCATCCTGAGAAAACTTAGTGCATCATTCCGTTGTAGGCGGGTTGATGTAGTCCGAGGACAAGGGGCCGGCGCTCTGATCTTTGTATATATTTTCCATCCTGGCAGTACTAGTGCCTCATTTGAAGGTTTGTACAATTCGCAATTGTGAGGGCAACTTGTCTACCTACTTACACATCTGATTTCTTCTAGGGACGTCTAATGATTTTCCAAAAATTCCTGCGGGTCGGTGTTCCACTCAATTTTTGATTAATGCAGCGCCTTAACAAAATTATCCCGGTCTTCGATTCTGCCCCCGCTTCCAATGGTGTGGGGACAAGGTCCATAGTTAAATGATGCGAAGTCATTATCGCTTTTCCTCACAATTTGAGGGGTGACGCACACCCCGACGTGTGGAGCGTCCTTCGAGGTTTTGAGTCTACGTTGGGGATCAAGACATGTGGTACATTACAATGTCCCAAGGCTAAGCCGAACATTCGAACGGCTGACGTCGGCTTCAGTCATTGAGCCGATCCCCCCACCCTCGAACCTAAAGGAAGGGCTTATAAGCCAAGGACCTTCCAGAATCCGTCCCTATTGTACTGGTTCAGCAGATATATCAGTTAATCCCTTACGACTTATGGGAAGTCCGAAGTGTTGCATTCTGTTAAGTGCTGGCAGGATATGTAGCAACTTGGATACGTTTTCTTGCCGTTTCGATGCTCAACGAATGCCGCTCTTTGTCTCCTCTTTGTTCACAATTTCCCACTTAACCGTTCCGGCCAACGATTGGTTTCTTCAATTTATAATTCGCGTGATCACGTAGTTCTTTTGTTTCGAAACTCCCTTTCCTTCTAAAAAACCGGAAAGATGTCTTTTACGCTACCCATCTTCTTGCTCTCCCCTGCTTTATCTCTTTCAAAAGTGCAACAATGGCTTCACAACCGTAAACAAACACCTGCCAAATAAGGGTCTGCTTTATTGCCCTCTGTTTGTTGGCGGTAAGGAGTAACCAAAAGAGGAAATTGTTGGATGGAAAGGCGCAATTCCTTTCCAATCAAGCTTCCAATCAAACTCTTTCTGCGCGTATATATAGGACCCCGCCGCTGCAATGTATTCTCAAAGCAACCCAGCTTACCTCGCCTCCAGTCCACCGTCTACATTTGCCAGCAATGCCTTCCACCATCTCCATTGCCCGCCTTGCGCGTCGCACTGAAGCCTCACGGCCCTCATCGCGTCGCTCGCAGACGACTCGCACCATCACCAAACTCGAATGTGCGGCTCAGGCCCAGATTCTCGCCCAAAAGCGCGTCCCTCTCGCCACCAGAAGCAATGTCAATGGCACCGTGGCGCCTGCAACCACAAAACTCTCTCTTCCCCGCACACTTCCCCGGCCTGTTGTGGGAGAAGTTAATATGACTGGCCTGGTCAATGCGTACCCCAACCTTGCAGGGATCCCCGCAGAGTACATCCGCAATCGCTTGCCTTTGAGCACCCCAACGTACGTTTGTTTTTTTCGCCGCCACCCAATTACAAGTGCTGACTTCATTTTTATCCAGTATGCGCGCAGCCTTACAAGCCATAGAGACTTCAGTACCAAAGAGCAGTCTACCTAAGGAGCTCGAGATCCTCATGAACGACATCGTCTCCGCCGCTTGTCCCACCCACTTCTTCGCCGTCTACGGTGACGCGCCCCTCACCTTCGGCCAGAAGCGCCATGTTTCCCTCTACCCATTCCACGACCTCGTCGTAGGTGCGCACTGCGCAAACCTCCCCGCCCTCCCCGCGTCGCAGCCCTCCACATCCTCCTCACGCACCACCGTCCCCGTCGTCCCCCTCCGCCTCCCGTCCCCCGAGACCTTCCCGTTGCTGCATGCGTACCTCTACACGCAACAGCCCGAGACCCTGCTCGCCGCCCTCGCGCCGCCTTGCGAGGCGGACCTCCTACGGCTCGCAACACACTCACACAAGATCCATGGCCTGTGGCGCAATGCCTGCGTGCTCGGCGTCGTTGACGAGCAGCTGTACGATATCATCGAGTCGTCGTGGGAACAAACCATCGCCGCGATGCAGGCGTGTTCTTGAGTGCTGGGGTCGTTGGACTGACACATATTTTTATGATATTTAAGCAAACAAATTGTAGGATCATTATGAATCAACTAAAGTACATATGTACTATACTATGCGCTTAGATCGTTTGGAAAACCTTTTCTAATCTTGCTGCCTGAACAAAGCCTGAACCGTGAACGTCTGAAATCGCAATCATTCAATTTGATACTCACGCCGGCCCGCGTAATATTACTACTTCGAACAGAGGGAAGCATGTTGCTTCGACGAGAAGACGGAGGCAATCCTTTGGGTTTGTACGGCAAACTGGCGCCTTCATTAATATATTTTCGTGCACAAAAGCAGCTGTTCAATAGGGCAGAACGGCAGCGCAAGCTGTGTAAGTACCAGATGGTGAACCAGTTGAACTCGAAATAGATGTCCGTGATTTGCTGACCGAAATCGCTGACCGATATGAAATTCCGGCCTGCGCAGCTCGTTGACTTAAAGACCAGTATGCGCAGCCAAATACTTGACATTGGCCAGTGCTATGCCCCGATACAAGCGCGGGGTGCGCTAAATCCACATCTACCGCAAAGCAATCAGCTTTACAACATCAGTTCTCTCGCACATTGACTCAGATATTCTCCATCCGGACATATCTACGCTCCGATAGGTGCGCGCCAATATAGATGTGCCACAGGACAAAGCCAAACGAGGGCCGAAGAAATGTGCGTCCACCGTTCATCACCTCTCAAGCCCTGTCCCTCGCATCCGTAGTGCTTGTATCATTCATCCCAAACGACATATTGCGTTATATCGCGCTGCTCCTTACATTGCTCGCCTTCGTCGCGTACCTGATCTGGAACAATACCCCCGACCGGCAAGTAAGCAGGATCGATGCTGCCCTCAAGGTCATAGACGCGTTGTTCCACTCGGCCGCGAACGAATGCGCCAGAGACCCACGATTCATTTACGAAGCTGGCTTGAAGTTGACTGAGTAGGTGAGGTATCCATTTGCTGAGGCGATATCTGCAGAATCAAGTAGCGGTATCCAGTCTGCGCACTCGGGCTATCGGCATGAAATATATCGCTTGAAAGCCATGTCCACACCATTTCAGAAACCTTACACTGACCATCGAAGAGTGCGGGCGCGAAACCTGCAGACGTCCTTTCAGGTGAGAAAAGTATTCGCAGTGCGTATCTTCGTTGACAACGGCCCTCCTAGCTCGCGCTCGAATGTACACGCCAGCAGACCTACAGGGAGGACATCGGCCATAAGATCGGATGGCAACCCTCGCCAACACTTTTCCAGCAAGTGAATTCAGGAGTTGGATCATAACCCATGCGACTATCCACTGACCCATGACGACAGAGGAAGGAAGGAAGGAAGTATATTATACTGACGCGGTCCCACAACTAGAACTGCCAGTTTACTATGTATGACATCGTAACTTATGTAGGCTAAAAGTTACCCATCAGTACATAGAACACACGCACTACCTGAGGGGGGCGGAAAGTCTCGCTGGTAATATGATATCCCCGACCTGGCTCGGACAAGAGCAGGTAGGCTGCAGGGTAAAACCTCATGGGTGGCAGGCACCAATTCCTTGGCACCTCCCTTGACTCCCCAGCAGCCAGGATCCATCCTCCCAGATTAAC
The DNA here is from genome assembly GCA_029281795.1 of Mycena crocata. Lineage (NCBI taxonomy): Eukaryota > Fungi > Basidiomycota > Agaricomycetes > Agaricales > Mycenaceae > Mycena > Mycena crocata. The sequence goes on along the minus strand of JARJCP010000009.1, from coordinate 1,085,822 downwards.
TCAACAGTCCCGCAGGGCACGCATGCTGCTAACTACGAAGAAAAACGAGAAAGAAAGAGAGAAAATAATCAAAGCTTTGTCGGAGGCTGGCCAAAAACTTCATCCGACTGCTATGTGGGGGGGGTGGTATAAATTTGGATTGATTTCCAGCATGGGCTCATCGTAAAAAACCTCGAATACTTCGTAGGCTAATTTTCCGAGGAGTCCTATGATTTTGTCCTTCACCAGGAGATCCTTGAACAGCAGGCCTGGATCGGTGTATACTCCACGTAAGTCGGGGTATGTTTCAAACAGTTTTATGAAAAAAGATTGCCTCAGTAATATCAGAGGTGGATGTTGACACACAAACAGAGCATGGATAGTATCCTCAAGATGGGTTAGACAGAAGCGACATAGGCGCCATTTCTTTGGCACTTGTACTTTATAGCGCTCTGACCATCGCATGCGTTCCATTGCCAAAGCATGACCCGACAGTACAGCATGTGTCAGAGCAATTCTATGCTTGTTGTTTCTGACCCTGAGGTACAATCTGAATGCCATGACCTTGCGGACCCATTTACCACCCTCCATTACAACACGATCTGGCAGGAGATCTCGTGTACGTGAGAACGCTGTCAGCTCTGCATGTATGGTCGCTTCCATTGAGTGTCTAACATCTGCGAGGAGACCATCAACTGTCTCTGGTACAATGGCTGTGATAGCTTGGACATTCCAGTAGACTGGGATGGGTAGTTCTGCAAGGACAATCATGATATCATTCACCCAGGACATCTTTTGTTCTCGTGCTAGGTCCAAAGAGTCTATGAGCCCATCTTTGACCAGTCGCTCGTCACCAAGCTTCGTCATGTGTCTGAGGTTCTTCAATAACAGCGATGCACGCCGGTATGAGATTGGCTCGATACCTGTCTCAGAAAACAGCACAGCTTTAACGGACCGCTCCGTAAGGCCAAGCATCCGTCGCAGGTGGTGAAGTTGAATTGCTTCTCGCTCCTCTCTACGGGTCTTGACCAAGTCAGGGCAGATGTCTGCAGCAGATATAAGATAAGGGTCAACACGCGCCATGTAAAGTGTCCGCGCATCCCAGACTGACAGCCCACCGACCATGCGATTTACAGCCAGGCATGCCTTTGACATACTTTCAGCTTTTGCAAGTGCCTCTGTATGATGCTTCTTATACATGTCCTTCGCATTCAGGTCATGCCAGATGCCAACATATTGGAACTCTGCTGCCTGTTCAAGAATTTTTCCATCGAGGAAGAATTCCTGAGGTGTCCTAGGTTTGATTCCTATTGCTCCCCACCGACATTTTGTTGACTGAATCTCACATCCGATGTTCCCCATATGTGTACCTGTCCCATTGAGCTTTGACTGGAAGCCATGGCCTGAGTTTGACACAACCATGAGGTCATCTGCATGCTCGAGTTTCGAGATAGGTTTTCCATTAATTTTGACATCCCCTGGTAGTGGGTAAAGCTTGAAGCTAGCAAGAAGTAGATTCCAAAATTCAGGTGAGCCTGAATCCCCTGTCAAAACGCCCAAGAAGGAGAAGAAACTCTCTGAAACTTGTTTGTTCACCCGTACCATGTATTCCAGCTTGTCATACAAGAGCATGATCAGGTCAATCAAGTCTCCAGCCACACCCATTGAATTTAAGGTGAGGAACAGGACATTACGATTAACTGCTGGGAATGCATTTTTCAGATCCACCACAGCCACATACAAGACTTTCCCCTCTGCAGCTGATCTATCAGCCATAACACGGAGTAAGAAAGGGTTGTTGTTGGTGCGATAGGTAGCCATGAATCCATTTTGTGTTTCAGGAATCAGTTTTGCATCTTTGGAGAACTCTTTAACTCGGCGATCAATCAGGAGTGTTAAGAACTTTAACAGGCAACATTCTAACACAATAAGGCGATAGCTCTCTGGTTTGGACGGGTCTTTTTTGGCTTTAAGTATAGCTGCTACGAGGGCAGCCAACCATTTGGATGGAAATATTTTCTTGTCAATGATAGCCTGGAGTAAATCCCTGAGCTTATCATTTGGTATCTCCATTATGTCCCCATATGAAAAGTCGTCAATTCCAGTTGAGGTTGAAAGATTTGTCATAATGTGACGCTTTCCCCACTCAATGTCTTCCAGTGTTAGTTTCCTTGAGAAAGTCTTCTTCGGGGAATGATCCTCATTTGACCGAGGCATCTCCTCAAAGAGTCGTGCACTCATATCCAACCGCTCTTTGTTGAACGAAGCCGGGATTTCTTCAGGTTCATTCATGCGTTTTTTGAACTCTTCCGTCAGTTCCTCCAATGAGACCTGCACTGGCTTGGGACGGGGATCTGTCCATCCCCGAAGCACCCGCCAAAAAGAGCCAGCATCTTTGCACTCAAAAATCTTGTCCCGAAGGCTTCGCTGGAGTTCGCGTATTTTCACACGCCCCCTGTGATTTTCAGGATCTCCCGGAAGCTCATCATCGTCATCGACTTGGGATTTCCAAGCAGGTACCTTAGCCTCGGCCAATTCAGGTAGAGCTGTGGAAACCTTTGGGACATCTTTTGGAGACAATCCCGGCATAACATCTCCCCAAGGGCATCCTGTCAAGGCAGTATATGGCAGTATATCGGATGTAATATTCTTCAGTGCTTTTGAGGCCATGCTTCGCACAGCATCTGACCTTGAGTTTTTACTCTTCCGATCCACCCACACAAATCGTGTAGGAGCTCTGCGTCTGGCCAGCAGGAATACTAGATCTTTAAGTAGGTCGCCATTTGCACATGACCAACCAATCTGAGAGTTTTTCCCTGCCCAGTAGCATGCATGCCGTATAACATACTCAGAGGAGGTGAACACCATTAATGAACCATTTGGGTCTGCATTCCTGACTGCCAATAGGGTGCAATATATTGCTGCTCTATTATTACTTGGAGGTTCCGGGCCAGGCACGCTCTCTGCGCAATTAGCAGGTGATGTTTCCCCCCAGAAAACAGCACCTACTGCACACGCTTTAGGTGTTCCCGCTGCTTTACATGAACCCTGAACATATACATGTGCATGTGCTGTGTCCTCGTAAACATGCCCATATAGGCTGCGCAGCATTTCTGCTGGGCTTCGTTTACTGGCCATTGTGTCTTCACACATTTTGTCCATATCTGGGTCCCCTTTCGGTAGCGCAGGCGGCTCTCGCACAATTTTCGCACATGGCGGCACTGCATCTAGAATTTTCCGATCCAGCTTGAGAGTCAGGCTGACATGATCAGACCAGGCCTCGCGAGGATCAATAGGTTCAGCCACACTCAGTGATTGAACCATTGGCAGTAGCGCTTCAGAAACAAGAGCATAATCAACGACTGCCTCTGCTACTCCAATTTTGCGGATAGATGTAAATCTTCCAGGCGATGCATTTTCGAGATGGGTTCCGTTTAATATGGATAATCCCGACCTCTTCCAGGATGAGAGCATTCTATGCCCTCTCGCAGATACATCTTTTTGGTCAGAAGACAGCCGAGCTAAGTCCCCAGCTGCCATCTCAGCTTGTGTCCGAGCATTTGCATCCAGCACAGTAATTACCGGCTTGGTATCATCTGACGCTGTGCACAGCGCCAGGGTTTCCTCGAGTTTAAACTCGGGAGAAGTTTTGGTGAAGTGCGCATAACGCGAGGTTTGCGGGAGTATATAAGCACCCACAACCCAAAAAGTTGTGAAATCGAGGACCAGAATATCTGGCGACGATAGCGACGATTTTTTAGCAGGTATGCTGTTGCGAATGAAAGCGGTAACACCGCCTCCCTGACGCTCCCAGTCGGCTGCTTCCTTACGGCAAACGGAAAGAGCGTAGAAGCCGTGAGGTACTGCAAGAGACTGTTCATCATCGGGCAGTAAGTGTGTTTCCTGGAGTATTACAATATCATGTACTCTCAGAAGATTCTCAAAATCAGGGCTGTACAGCTTAACGAATAGTTGTCCTTGTATATTCCATGATAATATAGACAAGGTACGGTTATCTACTCGCAATCGACTCCCAGCCCGGCCTAGTTTCCCGTCAGGAACGCCAAGGTGTCAACGGCGTTGGACGAGCCGGCGGACGTAGCAGATACAGCGCTGATCGCACGAAGGCCGGTGGGCATCCCAGCATTGGCGCCGGTCCAAATGCCAACAAAGGCGTTAGCGTCGTTCGCAGTAGTGAACCCGACGGCGAGGACTGCAGCATCACCAGTGGCGCGCTCGATGTACGCATCCGTTGGGAGGGTGTACCCCGGAATCGCGACGTCGATGAGCTTCTTGAAAAGGCCCGGCGCCGGGTTCTTCGTGTCAGGGTTGATCGGACCGAGACGCACCCAGTGCTGGCACGCGGACTTCGCGGGCCTCGAGTTCGTACGTTTGGCCGGTCCCGAGACAAGCTCGATGCTCGCCTTGCGTTTGACCTTCTTCGCGTTGGACGCGGCGACGAAATTATAGCCGCCAGTGGAGACCGACGTGGTGTGGGCCTTGACCACGGACTGGCCGAGATCGAGCTGGATGCGTGCAACGTTCTCCCGCACGGCAAGCATCTCCTTCGCGGCATCGGCGCGCTGCTTCGCTGCCTCCTTCAGCTGTGATTCGAGCGCGGCCATGCGGGCCTCGCACAGCGCCAGAAGCTGCGCGTTGGTGTTGGCCAGCTGGGACACGGGGACGACGGCGTCGGCAATGAGGTCCTGGACGTCGTTGAAACCATCCTGGGTAGAGGCGGCAAGCCCATTCACATCGCCCAGCTTCGCAACGTACTCGGTGTTGTGGCGCACAGTCTCGAGCGCCTCGGTGAGCTCAGCGATCTGGGTGGTGTGGAGGGAGACACGAGCGTCGGAGGTATGGCCAGCAGTAGCTAGTTGGATCTTGTGGCCGACCTCCTGGGCGATGTTGCGCACCTTCGTCTCAACGATCTCCTGCCTCTCCTCCAGTTTTCCGACGTTCAGCTTGTCCACTCTGGAGCGGAGAGCACGTAGCTGGCTGTCGGTGGTGTAGAGGACATCATCGAGCTTCTTGTTCGTGGCCATGACATGCCCCCCCATGCGTATCATGTTGCCGCCGAGGAGGGAGACGACGGTGGTGGTGGTGGGTGCTCTCTCCTTCGAGCCAGGCTTCGGCTTGGGCAGAGTCGCGAGGTGGAGGGTCTCGCTGACGGTGTCGGCGGAAGGGAGGAGCAGAGGAGGCCCATCGGAGTCCCCAGTGCGCCGTCTCCGTGCTGCGATTCGTCCGCCTCAGCTGCAAGGGATGCAGTCCGCGACACGGGACGCGTGGCCATAGAAGGGCCCGCCGCAAATCCCGGAGGCGGCTGGGGCGATGCCTGGGCCACGGCGAAGTCGCGCTTGAGCTGGCCGCTGTGTGAGACGGTCAAACCAGGCCCCACAAAAGCGCTAGTGTCACTGTACCTGAGCGAGACAGATTGGTCGCGGGTCTCGAGGTTCAGCGCGGCGAAACGCTCTGCATCCTTCGCCTGCTCGGCAGCGAATGCGGGGCTAGAGGGGATGCCTCCGTCCCTGCGAACGTTGAGAACGGGGCCGGGTGCCGATACTGAGGTCCTAAGGCCTGACGTTAGCTCGTTATGGGATTCCGCCTCAGCATCCACATACCCTTGCTCCGCCGCGAGGGCACGCAGGCCTTGCTCTGCAAAGCCGGTAGAGACGGAGATGGGTTTGTGGCTGAACGAGAATTTCAGACGCGGCTCAGGTGCGGCCATGTTCGACGATTCGGGAGTAGCAGTTGTATTGCCAGTGGACGACATTTCGAGATTTTTTGGAAACAAGATATTTGGGAGTGAGAGATAAGCAAAGAGCGGTTAGTGAAAAGCAAGGCGCGCAGAGGTTTCTGCACGCACTGGTTTTCCTCGTCCGACGCCAATCTGTCCCAAAGAAGGTATCCGTCCTTCCGTCCAGCCCAGTCAATGGTTCGCGTGCTATCCTTGATTTGCAGGCGGAAAGCAGCGAGCTCGTTTGATAATGGTCGGGCACTGACTGGTCAATCCCAGGAGCAGCGCGTGCACAACCTCAATAACAGGCTCCAAAAAACACAAAGTTAGGGGCTTACTTGAGCCCGACGCGTCTGTTGTAACCGAATTGTCGCGACAGCGGTCGCTTAGAATCTCAGGAGAGTGATGCGTGCGCGTGTTTTTTGTCTCTTGGCACGGTATCTCGGACCCGAGAGGCTGACGGAGCTGACTCGATGAGTAGTCGAACAACAGACAGAGATTCCCCTCCCCAGGACAGGGCGCTGAACGAGAGAGGGTATCGAGGTGAGGGACAGCAAGAGGGCAGAAACGTTGCCACGTCTATTCAGCCACGTCACCACGATTGGGGCAATTCGGCAGCTCGGCCGTGTTTTTCACACAGACGACTAATGTATATTTATGACGCTAACTTAAAACTCGACGCTCGCGAACTTTGCCAGACGGTTTGCACTGTCGAGCAGCACACCGACAGCCTATTTCGGAGCTTTACAAGTCGAGGGAAACTAGGGGACACCACTTTTCCGTCCTTTCACCAAATTGATGGTGGTGGGGTGGTATTAGAGTGTGCCGCGGCGGACGTCGGCCAAAGATCCCTGAGAGAGCGCGCCTCCAGGATGAATCGTCCAGCCAACAAGCAATTGTATTTTGGATCGGCCCAAGTCTGAGAAGCATGATTAAAGAATACTGCATGTACGCAGTGATGATAACGAAGAGTTTCGTAGCTACGCGGGCAAGATGGGGAAAAGAGAAACACGGAGGATTAATATTGTCGTTGCTTGGCTGTAACGTCGAAGCTCAACAAATGCATACAACTAGTGCATGCTCCAACGTGATTTTTGTCCTCAAGCTGACCGAACGTGATCTTTGCCTTGCTACCAGCCAACTCTGCATGCGTAGGCTCGTGACCAGCCGCTTCTCTCACGTGGCTGCGCTTTTTCACGTTGGTTTGATGAAGCTTGATCTCGCTCGCCGTGATCAAAAGCTGTTGTCATCAAACTACTGGTCGCGAGTCTACTGCATGCGCAGTAATCTCGCTTCCCTTCCCTTCGTCAACATTTCGCCAACGACCGTTTTTCGCTGATACTTTGTCCTCTGTTTCCTTTTGTTTGTTTTCTGACTTTCTTATCGGCGCAAACCTTCGCGAACTCAGGATACCTTAGGAATATCCTGAGGTACGATACGTACCGCTTGCTTACCGCCCTCATTAACAAGTCCATGAACTTAGACAATCAAGACTTGAGGGTACATTTCGAGCACATCCATGTGGATATTAAAGGCAGAGGAAGAATAATGCATAAAGGGAATATTTCGGATGCGCCTGTTCAGCCATTGGCCTGTTCCTACCCGTTCCCCTTTTGAAGTGCACAAATCAAGAAGTCGAGCTCCTGCAGAATCGCTGGAACTCAAATTCTTTGCTCGTACGTGCAGTTTAGCTGTTTCTGCTTTTTTTTTTCAAGCTTCTTTTGGGCCTTGGCCTTGGGCTCTCGCCTCCTGTCAGTGGTTCCTTTATTGCTCTAGGTTGGGTGTTTTTGTGACTTACCTCTTCGTGGTAACACCTAGTAACATGACCGAGCAGGTCGTGGCTAAAATGTCACACGTCGAAGCTTGTCGTTGCCTACGGGCGGACGAGTGGAGTCGTTAAGGAGAATGGGAGCGGCTGCCGATTGCAAGGCCCAATAAGTCGCATCATGATCCAACAGGGGGAAAACCTGTATAAAAATCCATGTAATCCTGGGAGTTAGGTAAAAACCATCCGACGGACAAATACAGAAATGTACCGACAGGACACCCAGGGGTCAATGATAGAACGGCGACGTTCTTGAGACTGGTTAGTCGTTCGTGCAAGCCTAAAGGTTTTACCGAGTATGGCGTGTGCGGATGGCGAGGCGGAGACTGTGTCTAGGGAAACCTGAGCATGGAACTGGAAACGTGAAGTAAACCCCTGTGGGGAGCGATGTACGCGAGCGGTGACGACTGGTGATCTAAGTCCTCGGTGCTGCCACACCTTGGATATGATCATCAGCCGGTCCGAGAGGATAAATCCTCCGCCGGTAGGAATAGTACTTCAATCTATTTCTGCTCAAGTTATAAACACGGGAAAAGACCGCCCATCCGCGAAAGCCGGTGGACACGGTAACAACAAAGGGAGGGATTGACAGGACTTTGAAGGTGACTGGCTAGTCCAGGTAGCACTGTGTAAAAGGAATGTTGATTGGGGTTGTCTTATGCTGACCCCGTTTTAGAAGCACCGGTACGAGTCCGGGATATAAATTAGGTTCGCTGTGAAAAGAATCCGCAACTGCACTACCTTTGTTAAGCATGCGAAAGAATGTTTTCCTCTAGCCTACTGTTGCACAATCACCAGTAGGGACCAGTGAATATGTTGAATAGCTGGTTGAGACAGGCATAAAGCCCGAAACTAGAGGACCGACCATACAGTTGACTTGAGGTCAGATAGCATGCAGGTTGAGGCAAGGAGTGGAAACGGGAGTAGAACAGCGCGCACTGGTTGTGCGTTGGTAGTGCTTTGTGCTTGCACCTAGCATGAGTGTTGAGTTGGTTTAGACCGATTAACAGTCTACTTATCCCGAGAGCCACGTAAAGGTCTCAACAATTCCCGGGGGGCCAGCACAAGTCGTTCGACACTACCAGATCACCAAGATAGCCGCCGAGCCCATTCCACGCATTTACTCATCCTCCCGGGGAGGGTCTGATTATTTAAATGCCACAACAGGACAGACAGATAGTGGGAAGTCGCTCAACCGGCAAACAGGAGGAGGTTGTCTATCGTTCAATATCGTTCATGAATGGCCTGTGTCCTTGCGACTTCGTATGTCCACAAGAAGTCCCATTTAACGTTTCCGCAAAGTCGAGTCTTTTTAGTAATCGCAATTGGACGCCACTCTTCCCTTCTCAGGCCCCATCACCACAGAAAGAGCGACCTTGGTAGTTGAGTTGCACGGATGAAGCTGATTTTGGGATTGGAAAGGCCAGACGCCACGATGTTGAGGGCAGCTTGAGTACCGATGCAGACGCCATCGAAGAGACCAATAAACGCCATCGAAGAGACCGATAAGGCCCTTGGAGAATGAAACGAGGGTGGGAAGGGAAGAGGGCATTTGTAGCATGTTATGGTCCGGGTTCAAGCTTTCAAGGGCGAATTGATTGTCAGCAACCTCAACAAACAGATCTGAACACAAATTCAGAATCAGAACAGAGTCCAAACAGACGAACGCGTCGATCACGCGTCGCGACGCGCCCTTTCCCCTTCTACTTATATTTAAAAGTCCACAAACAGAGAACAAGTCGAGCCTCTGCTGTGGGAGCCGAAGCGAACTTTTACCCTGCTAAACAAACGTTCCGCAAAAAATTAAAATTAAAATTAAAAGTCGAGCCTCTGCAGAATCGCTCAAACTCGAATTTGTTGTTCGTATGTGCAGTTCAACTTCTGCTTTTTTAAGCTTCCTTCTTTTGACGGTAGGCTCTCAGCCCAGGTTCCTTTATTGCTCTAGGTTGCGCTCGAAGTTGTCGATAAAATGTCTGCACTTCCGACATCCGCTCGTGAAGGTGGCAATGATCTCATCGTCCTCGCTTCCAAGGCAAGAAACGAACGGTTCCTGTCAAGTTTGAGTTTGGGAGAGTCGACTACTCAAGCTACTACATCTCAAAATCAGTCTCAAGTATCAAGTCGGAAATACGTGCTGAGGTACATTGCGTCGCGCCTCGATTTAATATGCAGGTCGGAGAACAGCTGGGACGGCTTTTCGACGCTAGATGGTCTCAAGGCGGAAAGCCGACATCGAACGTTCAGCAGCGGCGCTCGGTTGAGCAACCGGAAACGAATGGCGGCAATGAAAATCTTGAGAAAGGAAAACATGCATCATAAGGCTTAGACTTGACATAGTGGTAGCATAATCCGACCACAAAATACGCGTATCTATAACAAGTCTGGGTCGGGCACACCAAGGGGAGTTCAAGCGGTGGTTGGCCTGGGTTGGATGGTCAATGATGACCGCAGAAAATCGGCGGCAAAGAGCTTACTTGTGGTGTGCGGCCTTGATGGCAGCGACCTTGGCCTTTTTTTCTGCGACGCGCTTGGCAATGAGGACGCTACGGGCATATATAAGCGTCGGGCCAGATTGTAGTCGGGGGAAGCGACGTACTCGAACTCCGCCTTCTGCTCCTTCTGATGCTCAGTTCTCCGGCGGATGAGGGACTTGAGATGACGGCGGCGCTGGAGACGCATGGGGGTGACCAGACGCTGGATCTTGGGCCTGAAGAAAAACGATGAGCAAACCATGAATGGTGCTGCACAGAAAACAGCACTTACGCCTTGGTGTACGGCTTCCCGCCCTCCTTCTTGGGGGTAACCTCCCGGCGGACGACGTATTTCCTGACATCGTCCTCCTTGCTCAAGTTGAAGAAGCGCTTGATCTTCGTCGCACGCTTGGGACCGAGACGCTTGGGGAGAACGTTGTCGGTCAGGCCAGCAATCTCGCCCTCGCCCTGCTTGACCAGCACAACGCTCAGCACCGCGATATCCGGACCGACGATGCATCCCCGGACGGACTTGCGCTTGCGCTCACCAGTGCGACGGGGGCGGTAGCAGGAGTGGCCATCGGCGAGCAGAAGCTTGACACGGTAGGGGAGGAGGACACCCTGTTTCATCGGGAAACCCTGCTTGTCGTTTCCACCGGTGATGCGGAGAAGGTAGCCAGCCCACTCCGGGCCCAGGGAGTCGGCGGGGACTTCTTGCGCGATTTTTTTGTCGTAGAAGATCCGGCTGTGCGCAGGGATGTCAAAAAACTGAAGACTAAATTACGGGAGGAACGCGTACTAGCGCCTCTCGTCGTCAATGTCGATGAGTTTTTGTTGCCCGGTTGCGGGGTCTGTGAAAAGATTAGGACAGCAGTCCTGTTGGCTGGCTCATAGAACATACTGGCGATGTTGATCTTCATGCTGGAAGACGGGTCAGTCGAGAAACAGAAATTCAAGAGTTTGTGTCGAACCTGGGCGGCGGAGCTCAAAAGCAGATTGGACCACGTGCAGCTATACTGTTCTCTCGTCAGCATTGCGGTGCAGTGGCGGTGCATATTGCATGTGCCATCGGTCAAAGCGACTCTTACGAGAACCATGACACCCATTCAAGGCTTGTGCCTCACAGTCGCTCTCGCATCCTCCAGCGGAATCTTGGGAATCAATCCGCTGCAACTACTCAAAACAATTATTGCCGCTGTGATCTTCTTCTGCTTCGATGTCGTGGTCATGACTTTTTATGCAATTCTGGCCGCCCTCACTCTTGTTGCCATATTTCTAGGGCTCACCGCCTGTTCTTCCATCTTCTTTTATCGCAACCCAGAGCCCGCCCAGCGGCGTTTCGAATTTATCGCAAGATTCTTCAAGATCACAAAGCAGCCGCAACCCGACCCTCCTCAAACTTTTTCGGGGCGATGGATATTACACACCTGGGACGTTCTCCGCATACGACGCTTCTTCGGTGTCCCTCCTCTTACCCTCTTTGTGACAATCGCTATCCCGCCCATCCTGTTCTGGTCTCTGCTGCGCCAACGTCGACGCGCACTGCAGGCCAAGCTTGATGAGACTCGGAAGTGTCTTCTCGTGAGAGCCTCCCAATCCATTAGATCACCTCCTCATTCAATTACAGGCAGAACAGGCGCTGCACAAGGCCAAGAAGATCTGCGAGCTACCCGCGCAAAAGGTTGCTCTGCCTTCCATCTTGTCTCACCACCACTCAATGCTGCACTGCAGGTAGCCGACCTCGGCGCATTCTTCCATTGCAGCCTCTGCACGCGCCTGTTTACGGGGCCCTACACGTATGTATTTCTTCATCACCCTACGCTTGTACCGACCACCCGCAGTCTCGCGCCGTGCGGCCACACCTTCGACTTCCGCTGTCTGAAGCGCCTCTTCCGCACCACGCGCGACCCGCAGAAGCTCTGCCCGACTTGCAAAACAGCGGTCACCCATGCCCCCGCGCTCGCCTGGTCCGTCAAAGCCATTGCCGACACCGTCGCCGACTCGCCTCCCGACTCACCAACGCAGGAAAGGACCGACCCGTGGAATGGCATGTTCGCGAACTGATGATTCAAATTGGTGTATATACGTATTGCACGCGTGTGTGAAGACGGCAAGAGATGTGTGAGATAGTCTGTGGGTAGTGTACTGTACAAATGATGATCGTGTGCTGCTCAAGCACCCCACCTGCTGCCTCTCCACATCCGAGTCTTCTCCTGCAACTCCGGCACGTCCAGGGATTCTATTTCCCGATTCTCTTTCTCTTGCATGTAGAGCTCCCACAGGTGCGGATCGGCCGGGCGCACGACGGGTCCGCGCGCCCACTTGTTAACCACACGCAGCTCCGCCTCCGACGCGACCTGCGCGACGCCAAGCTGCAGTAGCCTGCGCGCGACCTGCGCCGTACGTGGCACAAGAGGGGCGGACTCCGCCCGCGGCGTTGAGGCGCACGTAATTTCTGGCGATGCGAAGGGCGGGGTGGTGGGGAACGGGCTCGGAGGGCTGTCGGGTTGGGCGTCTGAGTCGGATGGTGCCAGTAGCTGGGTAGCGGATTGGGCCAACGGCTGGGATGCAGAGGGAGCCAGCGTCTCGATCAGAGGAGGAGTAGGAACAGGAACATTGGAGGCGGAAGAAGGCTGGAGAGGCGGGACCACGGGGCTCGAAGGAGCCGCAAAATTATTGCGAGGCGGGACAAATGGAGCGGCAGTGGGATTCAAAGAAGTGGTCGAAGCAGCGCCAAGTTTGCTGCAAGGTGGGAGGAATGGAGCGGCGGCGGGGTTCAGAGCTGGATTCGGATCAGGGGCAAGTTTGCTGCAAGGTGGGAGAAATGGAGGGGCGGCGGGGTTCAACGCTTTCGCAGCAGGGCCAGGTTTGTTACGAGGTGGGAGAAATGGAGCGGCGGCGGGGTTCAGAGCTGAAGTCGAACCGGCGCCATGGTTGATGTGAGGTGGTCCTAGGGAGGGGTGCGGAGCGGCGGTGGGATTCAGAACTTGCTGAGGTGGATGTACGCTCTCGGCCTTGGCGGTTTCTTGCACGTCTACTAGGACGTGTATTTTCAGCTCGCCTGGAGGCTGAGCGGGGATAGGCGGAGCGTGTTCTGCATTGAGGTGGGCTGACGATATGGCGACCCACCATAGGCAGACGGCGAGTATTGAAAAAATGAGGAGAAATGAGATGCTCAGGAGCGCGCTGTCGTCGAGGGAGAAAAAGAAGTGCTGCCACGAAAACCTTCCTGCGGATGAGTCCTCCGGGTGAACGTTTTCGTCCGCTGGCGCGGGTGGGACGGATATGGCGTTATGAACGGTATTCTTGGCCTGGTCAACCAGCTCACGCAGAGGGTCGTCGAGGTCTGGGGTGAAAAAAACGAACTGGACGATATCCTTCACCACCTTGAAGATAACCTGCACAAGCATGAGAATGACCTTCACCAACTTGAAGGTGACCTTCATCAGCTTGAAGAGAGGCTCGTTCTTCATCGCATCGGCGACATCCTTTAGCAGACGCATCGCCAAATCGAAGATGGCCAAAACAAGGGCCCAACACAAAGCGAAACAGATCCAACAAATCCAAAGAGCGAGCGCAAGGGTAACCACCTCCGTGGCGATTTCTGAAAGATCCATCCTCTTGACGGAATATCAGAAAGGAAATGAAGGGTCGGAAGTTTGGAAGAAAGGCGCGACCACGTGATCAACGAGTCCTCTTTTTGTTAATTTGCGTCGCTTGTTGAGCTGGACGGCGTAGTATCAGTTGTTACTACGGATTATGAAATTGAAAAGGATTGGCCGGAAAAAGTAGACGCGCTTCATGATGGTATGTCCCAAACCATCAATCTAAGTTACAGACTTCTGATTCCTCTACTTTATGTTCCTGGCCTTGTATATTTTGCCGATTTCTTCACATACGGCGTCTGTCACTTCCGTCGTTTTGCTTTTCCCTCCCAAATCCCTGGTCTTCACTCCCCTTTCCGTGACATTCGCAATCGCGTCCATCAGGCAATCTGCAGCTTCCACCATGTTCCCAACGCCTCTCCCCTCCACCAGCCCCTCCTCGTTGCTGGCCCCATCTGCTCCAGCCAGCCATCGAACCATCTCCGCTGCACTCCAGAACGCACCGACCGGGTTCGCCACCCCTTGGCCCGCAATATCCGGCGCGCTCCCATGAATCGGCTCGAACATGCTCGGGAAAGTCCTTGTCGGATCCAGATTGCTGCTCGGCGCGATACCGATGCTCCCCGATAGCGCTGCCGCGAGGTCACTCAGGATATCCGCGTGAAGATTGGTCGCGACAATTGTGTCCAGACTCTCCGGGCGGTTGACCATCCGCACTGCATGCGTGCGACTAATAAGCAGAGACAACATACGCGAATGGGCGCGGCTCACCAGTCATCGCATCGACCAGCATCCGGTCGTGCTCGACACGGCCATCGTATTCGCGCGCGACCTCGTAGAACACCATGTCCCAGAGCACCATCCCGTGCCTCTGGGCGTTGCTCTTCGTGACCATGGTGAGCTTCTTGCGGGGCCGGTGCAGCGCGGTCTCGAAGGCGAAGCGCATGATGCGCTCGATACCGACGCGCGTGAAAATGCTGACCTCCGTGGCGACCGTGTGCGCGGCGTGGGCACTTGAGGGGGTGGTGCCGCCATGTCCCGAGTACTCGCCCTCGCTATTCTCACGCACGATGACCCAGTCGAGTGCAGAGGGGTCCGCCGCGCAAGCGGAAAGTGGAGACGTGGTGCCAGGAAGGATGCGGGTCGGCCGCACGTTGGCATACTGATTCAGGGTCGTACGGATTGGCAGAATCATCTAAGTATGATATTCATTTTAAAGTCGACTCGAGCCAAATCAACGTGCGGGCCATACCTGCCAGAGAGATATGTGGTCGGGGACGTCTGTTGGCGGTCACAGGTCAGCGAACACCATCGACGCGGATCGTAGATCTTCCAGGGGGAACACAAACCGGGCCACCCAACTGCGCCGAAATATATCGCATCGTATTTCTTCAGCCCTTCAACACCACCCTCCGGCGCATAGTAGCCCCTCTGTTTATAATTCTTGGAACTCCAATCGACTGTGTCGAACTTGAGGGCAAAGGTGCCAAAGGCTGATGGTTGTGATTAGCTACCATGCGCAAAAAGTATTCCAAAGATAATTTAGCGCACTGTCTGCGAGTCTTGTCAAAACCTGAGTAGCGGCTTCGGTTATATCGACCCCGATGCCATCTCCAGGTATGCAAACGATGGAGAAAGTGCGCATCTTGGAACCGGTAGAATAATAACTAGGCCTTTGCCTCGAAGAGCAAAGGTAAGAGGTGCGAATGTGGTGCCAGATTGCGATCCCCACGCTTCTTTATATAGCGAGTCGGACCATCGCTCCGGAACTTTCTCAAAGCTCCAAATTTATTGCAGAACCGCGGTTAAAGGTTTCCAGGACATTGAACAAATGGTGGAGATTTTTCCTTGATTGTTTTCGTCATTCAGCAAACTGGCGGAGGAAAGGCGGCAAGAGCGATTTCCAAATGCGGCAATTTCGCGACCAACACTTGTTGAACACTTGCTCTTCAGTGTGCATCAGGAGCTCCGCAGGGTGTCCACCTCCGCTCTCATTCAGCTGCAGCATTCCCTCGTAATCTCGACAACAAAGAAATTTCATATGGTCGACTCAAGTTCGCAAAATTTATATTCAGATGCAAGGGCGTCCAGACTTTTTTGGAGGAAGTTTCCGACTCGTGAGGTACTGGGTTGAATTCGAACCAGAACCAGGACCAGGACGCGGAGAATTCGGAGAATCTGAATTGAAGGACGATGTATGTGCACATTCGCCTCCGGATCTTTCGTTTTCCCCGACACCACTTGCAGGATTTCTCCAGCGCCGACTTACCTCACAGATCTTAGATTTTGACAACACCGCACACAAAACAAGAAACCAGAATGGTGATTATATAAATCCAGATTTAATTTTTTATTCTCCAATAACTGTGTATCATAACTGTGGCTCCCCGCTTGGGTCTAAACCCAGGAAGTCCCTATCCACAATACGGTCATGGCCGTGATTATCTAGACTGAATGTTGTACCTGTCAGTCGTCATCGCCCTGAATGAAACGAAGTTCACGTACCTTTCGCGCGAATATCGACGCGTCAAGTGCATTTCGCAGATATGTCGAGAGTGCATGCCCTGTCGATTTGCATCGCATCTGGATTGCGTCTGACGCGGCTCTTGCACCCACTGCTGTCGGCGCGCTCGATCCGGCCGCCGAACGACTTGGGAGGGAAGGCTGACGTTGACGCAGAGACCCAAATCCAGCTCCAAGGACCGTACCCCAAGTACCGTGACGTGGACGCCAACCGGACGTGGCGAGCGAGTACGAGACGGGCGGCATGCCCCATGTCTCTGAGTTGAATTTATGCCCGCAGTGTGTCTGGGTTCGCTGTACACCGTAGACGACGTTCGGCTCGCAGCAGGGAACGTGCCCCGATCTGATGCGCCCATCGTCGAATCACTGTACTCCGCAGGATGATGCTGCATCTGGTGCGTCCGTGGCAGCGGCGCGGTTCGTGTTAACGGGCTCGCACTCAGTGCGGGTCGTGTTAGCTGTGCAACGGAGTCCCTGCTGCGTTGAGGATAGAGGCGGTTGGCTCTCCGCGTCGCGCTGCGGAATGAAGAGTCAGCAGGCGATAGTGTAAAGAGATGTTGGCGGCGGCGTACCTCTGTCTCTGGTCGTGCTATGACCGCGCGCCGTGCCACCGCACCTCCTCACGGTGGATCGAGGCCAACGCGTGTCGGTTGTGGCTCACTGCGAGGGATTTGTGTCTGCGCGTAAAGCAGCTCGCTGCGAGGAGGATCTCGTAATGAGCAGCACGCTGGCGGGCGCAGCGCGGTATTTTTCGCGTGGATTTGGAGGCGAATTCTTGTCGTCGAGTTCATTTTGCTGTCACTCGTCTTGACAAAGCGCATGCAACGACGGGATGGGATCTGGCGCGGGCTTAACGCGAACTATAGATAAATGGACGGTGAGTGATGCAGACTTGCGAGAGCCGAGAGGTGGTGAACACACATTTTTGATCCAAAGCATCGTTCGCCAGCCTTTCTCAACATATCGTCGCATCTCATCCGTGAGCCACGCACGCACAACAAGCGACGAATACGCCGATGCTTTTGTGTCCGCGGCTGTGGTGGAGATCGCCGATGTTGGGTAGCGCCACACTGTAAGTGGAGACGAGAGGTCAGCAGTCACAATACGGATGGGGCGGAAAGCAGGATATTGCGGCAGCACTCCGGTAAATTTGAAAAGGGAAGAGGGTGAAAGGGGAAGGAGGGATGGAGACCGGTGGTAGGGACTGGTATAGGAGCGGGGGGAATTCTTCACAGAAGGAGACGGACACAATGAGAGTGGACGAGTTTTGCAGGGCGAGTAAGCTGACTGCGCGACGTTGATGGAAAAATTAATGGAGAGCGTGATGACGACAAGAGGTTTGGTGAAGAAACTGAGGGCACATTAAATCGTTGAGATACTGTACCTCACTGTACCTTGTCTCTGAGCAAAATGGCGGAGGGAACGGAAGGAAAGCTGCTAAATCGGGAAGTCTCGGCGGGCCGGGCCGGACGACAACCATCTCACGATGATCATTCTCACCTTTGTTCTTCGCCCTCGTCAGGAGTTCCTCAGGACGTCTATCTGCGCTCTGCTTGCACTGCAGATGTACCTCGTGCTGACATCAGTCTGCAGTACTCCCTCGTAAACGGCGAAAATCTCCACAAAGCTCTTTTCACTTCCCTTTGTCGCCCGAATTGCAACAGAATTGCCAGTGATTTCTGACCCGAGCATTGTTTGAATTCAAGACGGCGACCGAAGAGCTCAAAATTATGCTACAGTATCCGACAAGTCCTGTGATTTCTCAATTTTTTTATTGTGGTATGACCATACATACGCGACCGGCGGCATCCTGTTCAGTCCCTCCAGCCAGCAAAAACTCAGCTTGTGTCACGTCTTCCAAGTTAATTACACCCATTGAGCTACACTCATTACTACAGCCGTGGTATCAGTGAGAACATTTCCGATACTAATCTCGACGCTTTCATAATGGTCTCCGTCTGTCAGCGCCGCCTCTGATCTCTTAGAGTTGTGTTGCGGCATGGACTATAACATTCGATTCGCCCCATTACGGGCTCTACCTGATCCCCATCCCCATGAGCCAGCAAGATGTCCAGCTTGCGTTGCGTCTTCAGGCGGTCAGGGTATGTACATATCGAGTACATACAAGATTAGTAGCATAGGCATTCGGCTTCGCCTCCGAATGCCTATTTCTGTGCTGACCGACTATCGCCGGATGAAGCAATTGATCGGCCATCACTCCTGCTATTTCTCAAAAATTGCACTAAGTCCCTCCTTCAACAGCATTTAGATACCTCGACCCCGACACTAACCCACCCTAACATTAACCGAAACCCTACCTCAAACCCTACCCCCTCCCCTAACCTCTAACCACCCCAAACCTTAACCAGCCGCTGCGCGGCAGGAATACGGCAGAAACAGTGCCGCCATCATACTTTGATTGCTCCGGATGATCGATAGGCGTTCGAGGGATCAATAGGCATACGGGCCTCGGTCCGAACGCCTATGCTACTAAAGTTGTCGTGCCTCGTACATATCCCGTCGTTTGGCGCTCATTTCAGCCGCAGTATATGCATGGTACGATGTGGTGAGAATATTTCGAAATAGTCCCACTCACCGTTAGGCAGTTGTGAATGTGACGATCCTGGCAAGCAATATTATCACCTTTCATTACCGTTCCGTTAACCTGCGCTGGAACCAGCTCTATGACTACAGTTTGACGGTAGATCTCGAGGTATTACAATCCGTCTGGATGTCATATCCTCTCAAATCCTTGCCAGACCTCCCTTATGTGGTCCTCAAAATGGTCTCTTACGAAAGTCCTCTTCTTCTTGTCGCGGTATTCGCCAGTATTCGATGTACCTGTGTTACTGTACTGTAAGTGATTTTTTCAGCGAATCTACCGCTCACTCACAGGCACCAGATTCACTCGTATCCGATCTCTCCTTCGAGGTATATTTCATGCACCAGCTCACAAGTCATGAGACTGACTATTCATCCAGCGTTGTTCTCAGCTCCATGAAGGCGCATCTTGTAAGCCGCAATCTTTCCTGTGGCCTGAACCCTGAATTTCCCAGGGGCCACCATCTTCGGAATCGGCGTCGCCGAGGGTCGGTTTTCATCGTATTTCCGCCCCACAAACTCATCCTTCTTTCAGCAATTCTTGTGCTCCGAACATACGCCTTGAGCGGCCGCAAACGCAGCGTGCTCGTATTCTTCGGCGCGTTATGGATGGTCCGTACTCTTCTACCGTCTTGAATCGCATCAGACAACATCTTTTTCAGGCTGGCATACTTGCCTCGATCGCACTCCTCAAGATTTTCTTGCAGACTGTGACCTGTGAGTATCATCCTTTGTGATACTGCGATACTTGCTATTAACCATTACATTACAGATGGCCCGCCCCCGATACCTGGCATCCCCGGATGTTATTTGACCGACGGGAACGTCGTGTTCGTCACAGTCTCTTTCATCCTAGTTCTTCTAAACGATACGAGTGCGTTGAACACCATCTTCCCTTCACTATCCATCTCACACTCCGGGCAGTCATCATGGCGTACACGCTTTGGCTCGGCGCCGGGACGTACCGTCGTTGCAGAAATCCGCTGGTCGTGACGCTGTTTCGGGATGGCATTGTGTACTATGTATTCTTGGCTGGTGAGACCATCTTCGACATATTATTCACCTCATAACATGACAATGGGACAGTGATATCGGCGATAAACGTGGCGACCCTCCTGCAAGCACCTGTACGTACTCCATTGCTTATTATCGCACCGGCTTCCTCATACATCGCGGCCTCAGATGCCCATAGCGCAGCTTTGCAACACGTACGTTATGCTTGCAGCGCTTTGCTTTACACTTCAACTCGCCCACCACAGCTTTCTCCGCGTCGTGCACAGTGTGTTGTCCACGCGGATCCTGCTCCATGTCCGGGATATCGAGCGCCTCGAGTCTGAGCGGTCGCTCAGTCAACATCCAGTGGTCAACTTGAGTTTCGCCAGTGACTCAGATGATGGGATTTAACGTCAGTCTCCTTGGTGCACTGCTTGTGTATATTGATCATGTTGACTAGACGGCGAGGAATGTCTCCACTGAAATGGATTTTACCTGAGAACAACCTCCTTCCGTATAATTCTTCCGAGTAAACAACCCAAAGCAGCTTCCAAAAAGACATGTAGTCTTTCCCGTGCATCCAATGAAACAATGAAAGAACAAAGTGTAGTATATCAAATTTATATTGCAGAGTGGGGTGCCGTCTTTTTTTTTTCATGCCAGGATGCGCTGCAGAGCATTGCCTCTTTGCTAAAGGTGTGACTTTTTTTCATCCGACAGGGGTGTTCTCGATAGACTATGAAGCGCAGGACCGACTCTTCAGATAAGCCTTCTCGGCCATGTAAAGACGTGGCCTACAGCACTGCCAAATCCAGGTGCATCCAGCGCCAGCAACAGCTCGACTCAAGCCTCAACCACAAGATAGTGAAGTTCTGAAATTTGAACCACACAGGCCCAAAGCGAACTTTGTCGGAGTTTGAACCTTCTTCCTTGACGGAGTTTGAAAGATGCCGAAAAGCGATTTTACCACGGTTGAGAAGAGCAAAAATAATTAAACACTTGTGCTTCTTTCATTCCCTCTAGTTCTTCCTGGTCATGATGCCTTTGAATATTCTGAGTTCAACATCGTCTTGGCATACAAGAAAACGGGTTTATGCCAGGTCGCGAATCGAAAAATTGTCTCGTACACCCTCGCATACCGAATGCAGCAGTGTCGCTGTGTCCCAGGTTGCCTTTCTGAGGTGTTGAAGCCGGCCAAGAGAACGATAGGCGCACCAGGAAAGGGAATTCGATCAGAATTTTGCTTAAGCGGCACAAGTCCACGTATCGGGGTGTATATTTCGTTACTTACGGTCCCGATTTGGAAATTTCGGCAGGGATTCTCCCTGCCCAAAGGCTAAAATGATGTAATATGCCAAGTCGCCGTTAGATTCATTAGATAAACGAGAGATACACGGCAGAAAGACCCCAGGACCGCTCGCGAGGTGTTCCGGGTGTTCCGTCGGGAGGATTCCTAATGACCTGAAAGGAGACGTGTTAGTCGGTAGTGCGGGAGATGTCACATACCTTAGTCTCGCTTATGGAACTGGTGCCGGGAAACACACATTAAGCACACGAGGTTACTGTGAGGAATGGAAATCCTTACGAGTAGGTTCTCTCGCCGAAATTGAACCAAGATCACGTGAGCTGTGTTGAAATCCTTCTGCTCTCTGTGAATTGTTGGCAGGAACAATAGAAGGTTTGAAATCAATAAGAAAACAGAATACAATTGAATATTTGACCCACTATAACACAATGGCACCAGCAGGAGTTCCAGAAAGAAAAAGAATTGGCACAGTAATTGTGTTTTAGTGGCGGGTTTGAGGTGCAGGTCGCGTTGCAGGTGAAGGCGTGGCTGATGCTTGAATGGGTTGGACTCGCCTGTCAGTGGCTTTAATCTGAGGAGGAAGAAAGAAAACTGCAAAACACGTTAGAACACTTCCAAATGCGTGAAAAATCACACACATTTCATTTTTTTTGACGCCACTCGCGGGATTTAAATACGTCGTCTCGGAGCTGTCGGGTGGTTGTGTAGCGACTTCCTTGACGCAAAGAGTACGCGCTGTGATGCTGGTAAAGAGCAAAAAACGCGTCAAATAGCCTGGAACTGGACAGGAACAAGAGGGTACCTGGATTTTTCACCCGTTGGTGGGATTTAAATACACAGTGTTGTTGATGTGGCACTGCAAGGCAGTACCAACGGTACGTTGGCCTCCAGCGGGTTTTTCTGGGGAAAAAGGTGTCAAGATATTATAAAAATGTGCTCGGAAATGTAAACATACTGGGACTTTTACTCCAGCCGCAGGCACACAATATATACAATAATCGCCATCCTGCCGGTGCTTTTCTGAAGAAAAAAAAAGCATAAAAACTCCGCCAAAGGTATATGAAAACGAAGTTGCACCGTAATTTTAGCCCTGTTTGCGGGAAATCAATACAAACAGTGTTTGCTATGCCGCCGCTTCGCGGCAGCTCAGCAGCGCGGAAGTTTCAAATAAAAATTGTAGAAACCTGGGGCATTGCACTCATAGCGGTGTTTTGGCCTCCGGCGGTTTTTTTCTGGAAAAAAAGGCGTCAAGATGCCGTCGAATTGCACACAAAGAACGAGGTTGTACCTGAGATTTATCTCTGCTCGCGGGAAGTCGATACATACAGTAATCGACATGCAGCCGTCCGCGACGACTCTATGACTCACAAGGTTGAAAAAGAATTGGGATCCAACGGGCCATTGCATTTGTGCAGCGGGATGTTTGCCTCCGGCGGCTCTTTCGTCCAAAAAAAGTGTGTTTGAAGGGCAAAAAAAAAGTCGCATCAAAATCGCGTAAGTATACGCGGCGTACCTGACCAAATGCACTCCGGAACGCAAACGGAACGGCTTCAGTGTTGCAAAAAGTTCAAGGCTTGAATAACTGCGCTAGGGTGGATTCCTGACCAGAATTTAGCTGAGACCAGGCAAGCGTGAGCGGCAGGTATTTGGGGCGAACTTGAGCTCAGAGAGCTCAGCGGAAGAGCGGCGACGGTGCGGAGTTGGACTTGGCATCAAGTGGCAAGCATCCAACAACAACGCGCGGGGAACTCCCAACCGACCGCCTACGGCGGTATCATTCCGTACCAGGACGGAAGCGAAGCAATGGGTTTAGATTCTGCTAGACTCCATCCCGATTCTGCAGCTAGGGTCGAATTTTTCACGCATCCGGACACCGGAAGCTTTTTTTTCCTGTGTCTGAAGCGCCGAGCTGTCGGCCGCCTATATATGACGCGTGGGACCACCCTTCATCGGTGTAATGACACAGTGGTTAACGTGCGTAGCTTGTTACGGCTTGGGTAGGCTGTGGGTTCGAGCGAGGAAGAACCAGTTTTGTTTTTGGCCTGGGGTTGAATTTCTTTTTCTTTAAAATATCAGTCGCTAATCCTGGAGCTATCTCTCTGAATGGCTGATGAATACTAAGCGAAACGGCGCAGTCTCTCGATTTTTTACGCATAAAATGGCCTTGCGAAAAAAAAAATCGGTCATCGCACCAAATTCGGACCGAAACACCTCCCGCCCTAATAAGGCAATTCTACGTTCTGGGCACCGGCACAAAAAATAATTGAAGTTCCTTTGAATCCGAGGACTCCAACGCGTGGCAAAATAATCAATGAGGCGCATTAAATCTTTATATCGGAATGCGGGGGCTTAGGCTACTCTCCGAACCTCACAGTAAATACATCACGAAAATCGCTGGCTTTCTCAACTATCTCCTCTCCCCTTCATGCAGCTGCCCTAAATAAATTACGTAAGACAAACGTAACGTATCAAATTCCTTTGCACATGTTTTCAAGGCCGTATGGAAGCCTTTCAATCTTCAAGCTAAAAGGCTTAGAAATCACTCCCTTCCTTTTCGATTGTAAAGTTCTAGTGCGGGTGAGTCTCTCTAATTTTGTTTACATAATTAACCGGCATCTGTTGATGGTGATTCTTTCCAAATTTTGGAGCGCGCGAGACACTCCCAGACTCGCAATTAACGAAATGGAGGTTACGATGAATTCCGGTACCAACGCTTCGTTTCCCCCGTGGTACGTACTTCCGTTACTCTCAAAAAGTCCCCATCATTACGTGGCATCATGACGAGGCTCGGCAGGCCATCGTCGCCGTACGTCGGTTCGCCCGCAATATTTTTCTCTCGTCGATTTCTCTACTTTGCAAGTATGTGCATTCTCTTCTATCGGTATATGGTCCGTCAAGTGTCAAAATAAACTGACAACTTACCTCAAAACAACCGATTCACTGTAGCTCGCGCTGAACACGATTCTTTCCCGCCGCTTCCGACACTCCGCATTCGGACGCATTTACGCGTGCATCTAGAGCCCCGCGGGCGCTGATTTATAACAGCATAATTGCGCACAGCCACTAGGCAAATGATATATAACTGGGGCGACTCACCCCGGTTCTAGCATTCCAACTTTCCCCCCATTTCCTTCCTCACATTAAATCTCTTTCCTTCCCTCTTTCGCTCGGAATGCGGGAATATACGGACCGCATCCTCGGCGCGGTCCCGTCCGAATTATCCCGCCAGCTCACCCTCGACACCAAATTCAACTTTAACCTCGCCGCCGCCGCCGCCGACATCACCCCGATTTGGATTGATTCCCACGCCTATTTTTTGCGCATCGACCACCACCACCGCCTTGCGCACGGACGGTATGCTTGCTCAATGCTTGAACCAAGTCTTAGACTCACTTCATTTGCCATCGCAGGCCTTCTTGTGACTCTCCCAGCTCAAAACCAGTCCCAAATCGCTCGCCTACCTCTGCTTCTTCAATATCGGCCAACTGTCAACTTTTCGAGCTTCAAATCTTCTGTGGAGGGCGGAACGCTCTCGTTTGTCTTGAATCACCTTCAATTTGGTCTTCAATGTGGTTTTCTAGTCAATTTGGCTGAATCTGATTATATTGACCCAGTTTCACGTAGACCTTGCGCATTTCAGAATGCTGCGGCCGTCGACTTCGCTCACAAATGCACTACCGAATCACAAAACGCCAGTATCGCTGTGTTTTTCCACACTCAAGTCTCCAAATCACGCATTCAAGCTCAGATTCTACTCTTTACGTCGAAGGTATGTATGTATTTCTATTTCCTCAACATATCACAGCAGTTCTAAGTCGACTGATTTACTTCACAGATAATACTCAAGTCTGAAAGATAACTTCGACTTGGGAATGTAAAGAACTCAGGTACGTCCAACTTGTTGTCAATTCTAATTGTTGACTGACCAACTTCTGATTTACTTCGCAGATTCTACTCAAGTTTGAAGGATCATTTCTACTTGGGGTTGCATAGAACCCAGGTGCGTCCAACTTGATGTCAATTCTACCTGTTGACTGACCGAGTTTAGTGGATTGAAGCCGTCGACGTCTTTTTGAGTCAGATATACCTGTTCAAGTTCGAATTGGGGTTGGTCTGCATGTCTTAGAACGACAGCTATACTAACTTCGTTCGATAGGTCGTCTATCATGCCTTGAAGACTGTGTTAATCGCTACCTTACAAGCTGCTTCGATGTGGTTCTTCAAGTTCAATCGAATACAAGCTAGCTGCGACTCTGCATTCCTTACGATCGCGCACACGGTTCAAGTTCAACCTAAAGTACGTTGACTTACTCGGGAGAACCTTACTTTTACTGACCAAATTCTCAGGCTGCAAAGTTTGATTCGTCGTGATCTACTGTGTAAACACAGTTGAAGCCCATCACGGTGGCTGTTGGTACAAGCGAGCATCGACCACCAAGTATATCCAGCTCCCAGCCCAGAAACGATGCTACGCATCACATTTGTGATGCCTTACCTTTGAATGTACGCTCTCATTCCTCATTCTTCGAACCAACTACTTGACTGACTTGAAGGTATGGTTGATTAGGTTCTACAGTTGCTCGTTCAAGTTTTTCACTCAACTTTGCCGCCACAATTACTTACTCTACACTCCTTGTCCAGTATATTCTCATTCCGACTCGACTTCAAGGCATCCGGTTACCTCTCGAGGTAGGTTAATTTTCGTTATGTGTGTTTCCGCTCGCTGACTTCCATTGTTAGGTTCAGAAGAATAACATCCCCGAACACCGAAGCTATGTTTAAATACCTTCGGGTATGTCACCGTAATCCTTATTCGTGTTTCATTTGAGCTGACCTCGAGCTTAATAGAACTCGCTTCAACATCTGTCAAAAAAATATCTCAACGACGAAGTCTTCAACATGCCGATTAATCTCAGGCCTACTTGGGTTCAAGTTCTCGTTGAACAACCAACCTCGCACTTCAAACACTTATCCTGCAACTCATCCATTAATCGTGCGTCATCCCATGCTACTTAGACTATGTCCCTATCCACTAACATAAAGCCAGCAGCACGCACTCATTTGTGGTTGAATTTCGGGTATCTCGGAGACCTATGTACAGTGACTTTTCTTTCACATGTAGTTCATATTTGAGTAACAACTAACAGCTCTTTCTATCCCCAGAACCCTTCTCCTGCCTTATGATCTTCAGTTCAAATCAAATGGACACCTCCCCTCCAACAAACCTATTCAATGTACGTTCAATTTTTCTTGAACAATATTGCCAACCGCTCACATCAAGCTTATAGAACTCCTTCACTCGTTTTTTTTTTTTGGATTTCGTGGGCGTCCGGGCATCTCGGGCCACGACGGGAACATCGAATACACGACGTATCGCGTTCCCGCGAACGGCATATTCATAACAGGTATGTTCCCATTCTCGATTCTATTCAGACAACACATTGACACCCATCTTTGTTCAGAAAAAAAAAAAGCCCGCCGGAGGCCAACGTCCCGCCTCACTTTCAACGCGCCGGCCCGCTCCTGGAGTTCAAGTGTTCCACGCCATGCCCGGCGGCGACATCGAATACACGACGTATCACCGTCCGGCGAGCGGCTTGAATTTCAGGTATGCCCTCAGTTTTAAATTACACTTTGCCCACGTTTTGACGCCTTTTTTTCAGAAAAATGCCGCCGGAGGCCAACGCCCCGTTATCCTTGCAATTTGGCGTGTTCAACCCCCGGCTAGTGTGTTCCACGCCCCGCCGAGCCGCCGCGCAGCGGCGATTACGTATCAACGCATCCCGCCTGCCAGCAACCTAAATTTTAATCGCTCAGGTACGTTCATTTCATTTCATTCTCATTTTCATTTTGAAGATTTTCTAACCCTTCGTTTTGCAGAAGCAGAGCTGAAACACGGATGCCAGCCTTCGTGTCCCACACAACGCAGTGGCGGCAGCATCAATTCAACCTTGCTTGAAAACTACTTGATGCACGTTAAGCGTTCGAGAGCGAAAGGTGCGTCCTTGAATCTTTGTTCATTGATAACGATTACTTAAGACTAGTACAAAGAATAGATCTCTACTCGCGATTCCAACTTGAATCCCACTCAAAACCGAAATCGACGCAGCACCCCGTTCCCGCCCAATCCGACGCCCCGTGTCGGCGCTCGCAGCGCGCACAAACCCGAAGGCCGGGCGAATCGTGCCGAGTGCAAGCTCCCGACGCACTCGCCTCGGCGCAGAAAGAGCGCTCGACGAAGTCGACGCGCGTGAATCGAGTGCCGGCAGCGCGGGAGGCCGGAGCGTAGCGCCGAATCCGACATCTGCGTGCCAACTTCATCCATCCGCCAGCTTTCACCGCTGGACGACGCCCTTGCCTGAGCGCTCGATTCAGCGCCCGCGCGCGGCTCGAGACCTTCGGCGCAAAATGTCGCGTCGCGTCAAATTCGGCGTCCCCGCGCCCTCAGAGTTCCCTTCCCCGCGCTCACCCCATCCATGCGCGTCGCGCCGCCCCGACGCCCCGATATTGCGCACCGGTTCCGCCTGTGCACAGAAACATGTGCCTGGCCGCAGAACGCTCGACTCGGCGTTCGTGAGCCAAGTCCCGCGGCGCCGCAAACGCGAGCTCTCGGCACGAAGCAAGACGCGCGGCAACACTTGTGTGCGGGCGATGCGTCTGCGGGCTATCACTCGGCACGTCGCGATGCTTCATTCGCTGTGGGAAACGTCAGTAAGGACGTGCGCGATGAGACGGACGGGCCGCGGCGCACCTATCGCCGCGTCTCTATCGTGGTGCCTGCGATTGCGGGGGTGCGGCGCCTCGTCAGCGAAGCGTGTGTCGGCAGCGTCGTCCCGTCTCCTTGGCGGTGCCGGGCTGGGTTTGGTCGAGTTGCGAGGCGCCGCACTGCTCGCCAGCCGCGCACGCACAGCAGACGGCGAATGCGCCGCTGACTCTGGGTGTGCGGCTGCGATGTGTGCACGTAGACTCGCGTTTCCTCGTCGTGCATGCGCGGGCGCAGTCAGTGGGGAGGGCGCGGGTATGACTTGCGTGCGTTGCGGTTGGTGCACCCAACGACTACGTTGGGTTCGTGATGTAGGTGGTGAGTTGGGGAAGAGCTGCAAGCGGTCATTACGCACCTTAAGGCCTCGGGGCGCGGTCCGTGCGTTGCATGCAGAGCTGGCGTTGAGTGGGGCGCAATGAGCTTGTTTATGCGGCGCGGTTACGGGGGAGCCTCGCTGCGGGAAGAAGTCAGCGTGGAAGCGTGATGGTTACAGGAGCGGCGCACATCTCGTGGTTTGCGGGTGGGTCTTGTACGGGAGGGCGAATGCGCCGCTGTTCCTGCGTCCCCCGGCTGGGACGTAGACTTTGGTGTAAGTCGGTAGCGGCGGCGCGTTTAAAGCACCAGCCCGGATTCGAGGTCGGCTTGGAGGTGATTGGTGAGCTGGGGAAAGAGCGAAGCGGAGCGGACATAACACACCTTAAGGTCTGAGTTTTCCTTCGTGGTGTTTCGTCGTAAGCGCGTGGCGGGGGTAGCCATGCAGGTGATTCTGTGCGGCGTGGGCAGGCGCTCCATGCGCGATGGGATGGCGGCGCACCTATCGCGGGGACAGGCGATTGCAGGGCGGGCGGTGCGGTTTGGTCGCGGGAAGGGTGGGCAGCAGAGAGGCGGGGTGCGGAGGGCAACAGGCGCGCGTTCGTTGGCGGGGGCGAGACGGCAGAGGGCAGGGCAGGAAGTCGAGATTGGCGGGCGAGCGCTGTTGACGACGCAATGAGTTTGCAGGGCGAGTGAGCTGACTGCGTGGCGTTGATGGGCAAATTAACGGAGAGCGCGATGACGACAAGGGGTTTGACGGAGAAGCTGAGGGCAGTCGAGATACTGTCTCTGAGCAAAATAACGGAGGGAACGGAAGGAGGGCTGCTGAATTGGGAAGTAACGGCACTTTCCGGCCCGGACGACAACCATCTCACCTTCGTTCTTCACCCTCGTCAGGAGTTCCTCAGGGCGTCTATCTGCGCTCTGCTTGCACTGCAGATGTGCCTCGTGTTGACATCAATCGGCAGAACTCCCCCGTAATCTCAACGGCGAAAATCTCCACAAAGCTCTTTTCACTTCCCTTTGTCGCCCGAATTGCAACAGAATTGCCAGTGATTTCTGACCCGAGCATTGTTTGAATTCAAGACGGCGATCGAAGAGCTCAAAATTATGCTACAGTATCCGACAAGTCCTGTGATTTCTCAATTTTTTTATTGTGGTATGACCATACGCGACCGGCGGCATCCTGTTCAGTCCCTCCAGCCAGCAAAAACTCAGCTTGTGTCACGTCTTCCAAGTTAATTACACCCATTGAGCTACACTCATTACTACAGCCGTGGTATCAGTGAGAACATTTCCGATACTAATCTCGACGCTTTCATAATGGTCTCCGTATGTCAGCGCCGCCTCTGATCTCTTAGAGTTGTGTCGCGGCATGGACTATAACATTCGATACACCCCATTACGGGCTCTACCTGATCCCCATCCCCATGAGCCAGCAAGATGTCCAGCTTGCGTCGTGTCTTCAAACGGTCAGGGTATGTACATTTTTGCTGATCTCGTCGTTTGGCGCTCATTGCAGCCGCAGTATATGCATGGTACGATGTGGTGAGAATATTCCGAAATGGTCCCACTCACCGTTAGGCAGTTGTGAATGTGACGATCCTGGCAAGCAATATTATCACCTTTCATTACCGTCCCTTTAACATAGACTGGATACAGCTCTATGACTACAGTTTGACGATGAATCTCGAGGTATTTCGAGTCCGTCTGGATGTCAGATCCTCTCAAATCATTGCCAGACCTCTCTTATGTGGTCCTCAAAATGGTCTCTTACTAAAATCCTCTTCTTCTTGTCGCGGTATTCGCCGGTATTCGATGTACCTGCGTTACTGTATTGTAAGTGATTTTTTCAGCGAATCTACCGCCCACTCACAGGCACCAGATTCACTCGTATCCGATCTCTCCTTCGAGGTACATTTCATGCACCAGCTCACAAGTCATGAGACTGACTATTCATCCAGCGTTGTTCTCAGCTCCATGAAGGCGCATCTTGTAAGGCGCAATCTTTCCTGTGACCTGAACCCTGAATTTCCCAGGGGCCACCATCTTCGGAATCGGTGTCGCCGAGGGTCGGTTTTCATCGTATTTCCGCCGCACAAACTCATTCTTCTTTCAGCAATCCTTGTGCTCCGAACATATGCCTTGAGCGGCCGCAAGCGCAGCGTTCTCGTCTTCTTCGGCACGTTATGGATGGTCCTAACTCTTCTACCGTCTTGAATCGCATCAAACAAGATCTTTTTCAGGCTGGTATACTAGCCTCGATCGCACTCCTCAAGGTGTTCTTACAGACTGTGACCTGTGAGGGTTATCTTTTGCAATACTGCTATACTTGTTATTAACCATTACATTACAGACGGCCCGCCCCCGATACCTGGTATCCCCGGATGTTATTTGACCGACGGGAATGTCGTGTTCGTCACAGTCTCTTTTATCCTAGTTCTTCTAAACGACACGAGTGCGTCTTGCAAGATCATCTTCCCTTCACTATCCATCTCACTCTCCGGGAAGTCATCATGGCGTACACGATTTGGCTCGGCGTCGGGACGTACCGTCGTTGCAGAAATCCGCTGGTCGTGACGCTGTTCCGGGACGGCATTGTGTACTACGTATTCTTGGCTGGTGAGACCGTCTCCGACATATTATTCACCTCATAACATGTTAATGGGACAGTCATATCGGCGATAAACGTGGCGACCCTCCTGCAAGCACCTGTACGTACTCCATTGCTTATTATCGCACCGGCTTCCTCATACATCGCGGCCTCAGATGCCCATAGCGCAGCTTTGCAACACGTACGTTATGCTTGCAGCGCTTTGCTTTACACTTCAACTCGCCCACCACAGCTTTCTCCGCGTCGTGCACAGTGTGTTGTCCACGCGGATCCTGCTCCATGTCCGGGATATCGAGCGCCTCGAGTCTGAGCGGTCGCTCAGTCAACATCCAGTGGTCAACTTGAGTTTCGCCAGTGACTCAGATGATGGGATTTAACGTCAGTCTCCTTGGTGCACTGCTTGTGTATATTGATCATGTTGACTAGACGGCGAGGAATGTCTCCACTGAAATGGATTTTACCTGAGAACAACCTCCTTCCGTATAATTCTTCCGAGTAAACAACCCAAAGCAGCTTCCAAAAAGACATGTAGTCTTTCCCGTGCATCCAATGAAACAATGAAAGAACAAAGTGTAGTATATCAAATTTATATTGCAGAGTGGGGTGCCGTCTTTTTTTTTTCATGCCAGGATGCGCTGCAGAGCATTGCCTCTTTGCTAAAGGTGTGACTTTTTTTCATCCGACAGGGGTGTTCTCGATAGACTATGAAGCGCAGGACCGACTCTTCAGATAAGCCTTCTCGGCCATGTAAAGACGTGGCCTACAGCACTGCCAAATCCAGGTGCATCCAGCGCCAGCAACAGCTCGACTCAAGCCTCAACCACAAGATAGTGAAGTTCTGAAATTTGAACCACACAGGCCCAAAGCGAACTTTGTCGGAGTTTGAACCTTCTTCCTTGACGGAGTTTGAAAGATGCCGAAAAGCGATTTTACCACGGTTGAGAAGAGCAAAAATAATTAAACACTTGTGCTTCTTTCATTCCCTCTAGTTCTTCCTGGTCATGATGCCTTTGAATATTCTGAGTTCAACATCGTCTTGGCATACAAGAAAACGGGTTTATGCCAGGTCGCGAATCGAAAAATTGTCTCGTACACCCTCGCATACCGAATGCAGCAGTGTCGCTGTGTCCCAGGTTGCCTTTCTGAGGTGTTGAAGCCGGCCAAGAGAACGATAGGCGCACCAGGAAAGGGAATTCGATCAGAATTTTGCTTAAGCGGCACAAGTCCACGTATCGGGGTGTATATTTCGTTACTTACGGTCCCGATTTGGAAATTTCGGCAGGGATTCTCCCTGCCCAAAGGCTAAAATGATGTAATATGCCAAGTCGCCGTTAGATTCATTAGATAAACGAGAGATACACGGCAGAAAGACCCCAGGACCGCTCGCGAGGTGTTCCGGGTGTTCCGTCGGGAGGATTCCTAATGACCTGAAAGGAGACGTGTTAGTCGGTAGTGCGGGAGATGTCACATACCTTAGTCTCGCTTATGGAACTGGTGCCGGGAAACACACATTAAGCACACGAGGTTACTGTGAGGAATGGAAATCCTTACGAGTAGGTTCTCTCGCCGAAATTGAACCAAGATCACGTGAGCTGTGTTGAAATCCTTCTGCTCTCTGTGAATTGTTGGCAGGAACAATAGAAGGTTTGAAATCAATAAGAAAACAGAATACAATTGAATATTTGACCCACTATAACACAATGGCACCAGCAGGAGTTCCAGAAAGAAAAAGAATTGGCACAGTAATTGTGTTTTAGTGGCGGGTTTGAGGTGCAGGTCGCGTTGCAGGTGAAGGCGTGGCTGATGCTTGAATGGGTTGGACTCGCCTGTCAGTGGCTTTAATCTGAGGAGGAAGAAAGAAAACTGCAAAACACGTTAGAACACTTCCAAATGCGTGAAAAATCACACACATTTCATTTTTTTTGACGCCACTCGCGGGATTTAAATACGTCGTCTCGGAGCTGTCGGGTGGTTGTGTAGCGACTTCCTTGACGCAAAGAGTACGCGCTGTGATGCTGGTAAAGAGCAAAAAACGCGTCAAATAGCCTGGAACTGGACAGGAACAAGAGGGTACCTGGATTTTTCACCCGTTGGTGGGATTTAAATACACAGTGTTGTTGATGTGGCACTGCAAGGCAGTACCAACGGTACGTTGGCCTCCAGCGGGTTTTTCTGGGGAAAAAGGTGTCAAGATATTATAAAAATGTGCTCGGAAATGTAAACATACTGGGACTTTTACTCCAGCCGCAGGCACACAATATATACAATAATCGCCATCCTGCCGGTGCTTTTCTGAAGAAAAAAAAAGCATAAAAACTCCGCCAAAGGTATATGAAAACGAAGTTGCACCGTAATTTTAGCCCTGTTTGCGGGAAATCAATACAAACAGTGTTTGCTATGCCGCCGCTTCGCGGCAGCTCAGCAGCGCGGAAGTTTCAAATAAAAATTGTAGAAACCTGGGGCATTGCACTCATAGCGGTGTTTTGGCCTCCGGCGGTTTTTTTCTGGAAAAAAAGGCGTCAAGATGCCGTCGAATTGCACACAAAGAACGAGGTTGTACCTGAGATTTATCTCTGCTCGCGGGAAGTCGATACATACAGTAATCGACATGCAGCCGTCCGCGACGACTCTATGACTCACAAGGTTGAAAAAGAATTGGGATCCAACGGGCCATTGCATTTGTGCAGCGGGATGTTTGCCTCCGGCGGCTCTTTCGTCCAAAAAAAGTGTGTTTGAAGGGCAAAAAAAAAGTCGCATCAAAATCGCGTAAGTATACGCGGCGTACCTGACCAAATGCACTCCGGAACGCAAACGGAACGGCTTCAGTGTTGCAAAAAGTTCAAGGCTTGAATAACTGCGCTAGGGTGGATTCCTGACCAGAATTTAGCTGAGACCAGGCAAGCGTGAGCGGCAGGTATTTGGGGCGAACTTGAGCTCAGAGAGCTCAGCGGAAGAGCGGCGACGGTGCGGAGTTGGACTTGGCATCAAGTGGCAAGCATCCAACAACAACGCGCGGGGAACTCCCAACCGACCGCCTACGGCGGTATCATTCCGTACCAGGACGGAAGCGAAGCAATGGGTTTAGATTCTGCTAGACTCCATCCCGATTCTGCAGCTAGGGTCGAATTTTTCACGCATCCGGACACCGGAAGCTTTTTTTTCCTGTGTCTGAAGCGCCGAGCTGTCGGCCGCCTATATATGACGCGTGGGACCACCCTTCATCGGTGTAATGACACAGTGGTTAACGTGCGTAGCTTGTTACGGCTTGGGTAGGCTGTGGGTTCGAGCGAGGAAGAACCAGTTTGTTTTTGGCCTGGGGTTGAATTTCTTTTTCTTTAAAATATCAGTCGCTAATCCTGGAGCTATCTCTCTGAATGGCTGATGAATACTAAGCGAAACGGCGCAGTCTCTCGATTTTTTACGCATAAAATGGCCTTGCGAAAAAAAAAATCGGTCATCGCACCAAATTCGGACCGAAACACCTCCCGCCCTAATAAGGCAATTCTACGTTCTGGGCACCGGCACAAAAAATAATTGAAGTTCCTTTGAATCCGAGGACTCCAACGCGTGGCAAAATAATCAATGAGGCGCATTAAATCTTTATATCGGAATGCGGGGGCTTAGGCTACTCTCCGAACCTCACAGTAAATACATCACGAAAATCGCTGGCTTTCTCAACTATCTCCTCTCCCCTTCATGCAGCTGCCCTAAATAAATTACGTAAGACAAACGTAACGTATCAAATTCCTTTGCACATGTTTTCAAGGCCGTATGGAAGCCTTTCAATCTTCAAGCTAAAAGGCTTAGAAATCACTCCCTTCCTTTTCGATTGTAAAGTTCTAGTGCGGGTGAGTCTCTCTAATTTTGTTTACATAATTAACCGGCATCTGTTGATGGTGATTCTTTCCAAATTTTGGAGCGCGCGAGACACTCCCAGACTCGCAATTAACGAAATGGAGGTTACGATGAATTCCGGTACCAACGCTTCGTTTCCCCCGTGGTACGTACTTCCGTTACTCTCAAAAAGTCCCCATCATTACGTGGCATCATGACGAGGCTCGGCAGGCCATCGTCGCCGTACGTCGGTTCGCCCGCAATATTTTTCTCTCGTCGATTTCTCTACTTTGCAAGTATGTGCATTCTCTTCTATCGGTATATGGTCCGTCAAGTGTCAAAATAAACTGACAACTTACCTCAAAACAACCGATTCACTGTAGCTCGCGCTGAACACGATTCTTCCCGCCGCTTCCGACACTCCGCATTCGGACGCATTTACGCGTGCATCTAGAGCCCCGCGGGCGCTGATTTATAACAGCATAATTGCGCACAGCCACTAGGCAAATGATATATAACTGGGGCGACTCACCCCGGTTCTAGCATTCCAACTTTCCCCCCATTTCCTTCCTCACATTAAATCTCTTTCCTTCCCTCTTTCGCTCGGAATGCGGGAATATACGGACCGCATCCTCGGCGCGGTCCCGTCCGAATTATCCCGCCAGCTCACCCTCGACACCAAATTCAACTTTAACCTCGCCGCCGCCGCCGCCGACATCACCCCGATTTGGATTGATTCCCACGCCTATTTTTTGCGCATCGACCACCACCACCGCCTTGCGCACGGACGGTATGCTTGCTCAATGCTTGAACCAAGTCTTAGACTCACTTCATTTGCCATCGCAGGCCTTCTTGTGACTCTCCCAGCTCAAAACCAGTCCCAAATCGCTCGCCTACCTCTGCTTCT
Organism: Mycena crocata; assembly: GCA_029281795.1. Classification (NCBI taxonomy): domain Eukaryota; kingdom Fungi; phylum Basidiomycota; class Agaricomycetes; order Agaricales; family Mycenaceae; genus Mycena; species Mycena crocata. Next base: position 1,050,352 of record JARJCP010000009.1, on the reverse strand, counting down.
TCAATATCGGCCAACTGTCAACTTTTCGAGCTTCAAATCTTCTGTGGAGGGCGGAACGCTCTCGTTTGTCTTGAATCACCTTCAATTTGGTCTTCAATGTGGTTTTCTAGTCAATTTGGCTGAATCTGATTATATTGACCCAGTTTCACGTAGACCTTGCGCATTTCAGAATGCTGCGGCCGTCGACTTCGCTCACAAATGCACTACCGAATCACAAAACGCCAGTATCGCTGTGTTTTTCCACACTCAAGTCTCCAAATCACGCATTCAAGCTCAGATTCTACTCTTTACGTCGAAGGTATGTATGTATTTCTATTTCCTCAACATATCACAGCAGTTCTAAGTCGACTGATTTACTTCACAGATAATACTCAAGTCTGAAAGATAACTTCGACTTGGGAATGTAAAGAACTCAGGTACGTCCAACTTGTTGTCAATTCTAATTGTTGACTGACCAACTTCTGATTTACTTCGCAGATTCTACTCAAGTTTGAAGGATCATTTCTACTTGGGGTTGCATAGAACCCAGGTGCGTCCAACTTGATGTCAATTCTACCTGTTGACTGACCGAGTTTAGTGGATTGAAGCCGTCGACGTCTTTTTGAGTCAGATATACCTGTTCAAGTTCGAATTGGGGTTGGTCTGCATGTCTTAGAACGACAGCTATACTAACTTCGTTCGATAGGTCGTCTATCATGCCTTGAAGACTGTGTTAATCGCTACCTTACAAGCTGCTTCGATGTGGTTCTTCAAGTTCAATCGAATACAAGCTAGCTGCGACTCTGCATTCCTTACGATCGCGCACACGGTTCAAGTTCAACCTAAAGTACGTTGACTTACTCGGGAGAACCTTACTTTTACTGACCAAATTCTCAGGCTGCAAAGTTTGATTCGTCGTGATCTACTGTGTAAACACAGTTGAAGCCCATCACGGTGGCTGTTGGTACAAGCGAGCATCGACCACCAAGTATATCCAGCTCCCAGCCCAGAAACGATGCTACGCATCACATTTGTGATGCCTTACCTTTGAATGTACGCTCTCATTCCTCATTCTTCGAACCAACTACTTGACTGACTTGAAGGTATGGTTGATTAGGTTCTACAGTTGCTCGTTCAAGTTTTTCACTCAACTTTGCCGCCACAATTACTTACTCTACACTCCTTGTCCAGTATATTCTCATTCCGACTCGACTTCAAGGCATCCGGTTACCTCTCGAGGTAGGTTAATTTTCGTTATGTGTGTTTCCGCTCGCTGACTTCCATTGTTAGGTTCAGAAGAATAACATCCCCGAACACCGAAGCTATGTTTAAATACCTTCGGGTATGTCACCGTAATCCTTATTCGTGTTTCATTTGAGCTGACCTCGAGCTTAATAGAACTCGCTTCAACATCTGTCAAAAAAATATCTCAACGACGAAGTCTTCAACATGCCGATTAATCTCAGGCCTACTTGGGTTCAAGTTCTCGTTGAACAACCAACCTCGCACTTCAAACACTTATCCTGCAACTCATCCATTAATCGTGCGTCATCCCATGCTACTTAGACTATGTCCCTATCCACTAACATAAAGCCAGCAGCACGCACTCATTTGTGGTTGAATTTCGGGTATCTCGGAGACCTATGTACAGTGACTTTTCTTTCACATGTAGTTCATATTTGAGTAACAACTAACAGCTCTTTCTATCCCCAGAACCCTTCTCCTGCCTTATGATCTTCAGTTCAAATCAAATGGACACCTCCCCTCCAACAAACCTATTCAATGTACGTTCAATTTTTCTTGAACAATATTGCCAACCGCTCACATCAAGCTTATAGAACTCCTTCACTCGTTTTTTTTTTTTGGATTTCGTGGGCGTCCGGGCATCTCGGGCCACGACGGGAACATCGAATACACGACGTATCGCGTTCCCGCGAACGGCATATTCATAACAGGTATGTTCCCATTCTCGATTCTATTCAGACAACACATTGACACCCATCTTTGTTCAGAAAAAAAAAAAGCCCGCCGGAGGCCAACGTCCCGCCTCACTTTCAACGCGCCGGCCCGCTCCTGGAGTTCAAGTGTTCCACGCCATGCCCGGCGGCGACATCGAATACACGACGTATCACCGTCCGGCGAGCGGCTTGAATTTCAGGTATGCCCTCAGTTTTAAATTACACTTTGCCCACGTTTTGACGCCTTTTTTTCAGAAAAATGCCGCCGGAGGCCAACGCCCCGTTATCCTTGCAATTTGGCGTGTTCAACCCCCGGCTAGTGTGTTCCACGCCCCGCCGAGCCGCCGCGCAGCGGCGATTACGTATCAACGCATCCCGCCTGCCAGCAACCTAAATTTTAATCGCTCAGGTACGTTCATTTCATTTCATTCTCATTTTCATTTTGAAGATTTTCTAACCCTTCGTTTGCAGAAGCAGAGCTGAAACACGGATGCCAGCCTTCGTGTCCCACACAACGCAGTGGCGGCAGCATCAATTCAACCTTGCTTGAAAACTACTTGATGCACGTTAAGCGTTCGAGAGCGAAAGGTGCGTCCTTGAATCTTTGTTCATTGATAACGATTACTTAAGACTAGTACAAAGAATAGATCTCTACTCGCGATTCCAACTTGAATCCCACTCAAACCGAAATCGACGCAGCACCCCGTTCCCGCCCAATCCGACGCCCCGTGTCGGCGCTCGCAGCGCGCACAAACCCGAAGGCCGGGCGAATCGTGCCGAGTGCAAGCTCCCGACGCACTCGCCTCGGCGCAGAAAGAGCGCTCGACGAAGTCGACGCGCGTGAATCGAGTGCCGGCAGCGCGGGAGGCCGGAGCGTAGCGCCGAATCCGACATCTGCGTGCCAACTTCATCCATCCGCCAGCTTTCACCGCTGGACGACGCCCTTGCCTGAGCGCTCGATTCAGCGCCCGCGCGCGGCTCGAGACCTTCGGCGCAAAATGTCGCGTCGCGTCAAATTCGGCGTCCCCGCGCCCTCAGAGTTCCCTTCCCCGCGCTCACCCCATCCATGCGCGTCGCGCCGCCCCGACGCCCCGATATTGCGCACCGGTTCCGCCTGTGCACAGAAACATGTGCCTGGCCGCAGAACGCTCGACTCGGCGTTCGTGAGCCAAGTCCCGCGGCGCCGCAAACGCGAGCTCTCGGCACGAAGCAAGACGCGCGGCAACACTTGTGTGCGGGCGATGCGTCTGCGGGCTATCACTCGGCACGTCGCGATGCTTCATTCGCTGTGGGAAACGTCAGTAAGGACGTGCGCGATGAGACGGACGGGCCGCGGCGCACCTATCGCCGCGTCTCTATCGTGGTGCCTGCGATTGCGGGGGTGCGGCGCCTCGTCAGCGAAGCGTGTGTCGGCAGCGTCGTCCCGTCTCCTTGGCGGTGCCGGGCTGGGTTTGGTCGAGTTGCGAGGCGCCGCACTGCTCGCCAGCCGCGCACGCACAGCAGACGGCGAATGCGCCGCTGACTCTGGGTGTGCGGCTGCGATGTGTGCACGTAGACTCGCGTTTCCTCGTCGTGCATGCGCGGGCGCAGTCAGTGGGGAGGGCGCGGGTATGACTTGCGTGCGTTGCGGTTGGTGCACCCAACGACTACGTTGGGTTCGTGATGTAGGTGGTGAGTTGGGGAAGAGCTGCAAGCGGTCATTACGCACCTTAAGGCCTCGGGGCGCGGTCCGTGCGTTGCATGCAGAGCTGGCGTTGAGTGGGGCGCAATGAGCTTGTTTATGCGGCGCGGTTACGGGGGAGCCTCGCTGCGGGAAGAAGTCAGCGTGGAAGCGTGATGGTTACAGGAGCGGCGCACATCTCGTGGTTTGCGGGTGGGTCTTGTACGGGAGGGCGAATGCGCCGCTGTTCCTGCGTCCCCCGGCTGGGACGTAGACTTTGGTGTAAGTCGGTAGCGGCGGCGCGTTTAAAGCACCAGCCCGGATTCGAGGTCGGCTTGGAGGTGATTGGTGAGCTGGGGAAAGAGCGAAGCGGAGCGGACATAACACACCTTAAGGTCTGAGTTTTCCTTCGTGGTGTTTCGTCGTAAGCGCGTGGCGGGGGTAGCCATGCAGGTGATTCTGTGCGGCGTGGGCAGGCGCTCCATGCGCGATGGGATGGCGGCGCACCTATCGCGGGGACAGGCGATTGCAGGGCGGGCGGTGCGGTTTGGTCGCGGGAAGGGTGGGCAGCAGAGAGGCGGGGTGCGGAGGGCAACAGGCGCGCGTTCGTTGGCGGGGGCGAGACGGCAGAGGGCAGGGCAGGAAGTCGAGATTGGCGGGCGAGCGCTGTTGACGACGCAATGAGTTTGCAGGGCGAGTGAGCTGACTGCGTGGCGTTGATGGGCAAATTAACGGAGAGCGCGATGACGACAAGGGGTTTGACGGAGAAGCTGAGGGCAGTCGAGATACTGTCTCTGAGCAAAATAACGGAGGGAACGGAAGGAGGGCTGCTGAATTGGGAAGTAACGGCACTTTCCGGCCCGGACGACAACCATCTCACCTTCGTTCTTCACCCTCGTCAGGAGTTCCTCAGGGCGTCTATCTGCGCTCTGCTTGCACTGCAGATGTGCCTCGTGTTGACATCAATCGGCAGAACTCCCCCGTAATCTCAACGGCGAAAATCTCCACAAAGCTCTTTTCACTTCCCTTTGTCGCCCGAATTGCAACAGAATTGCCAGTGATTTCTGACCCGAGCATTGTTTGAATTCAAGACGGCGATCGAAGAGCTCAAAATTATGCTACAGTATCCGACAAGTCCTGTGATTTCTCAATTTTTTTATTGTGGTATGACCATACGCGACCGGCGGCATCCTGTTCAGTCCCTCCAGCCAGCAAAAACTCAGCTTGTGTCACGTCTTCCAAGTTAATTACACCCATTGAGCTACACTCATTACTACAGCCGTGGTATCAGTGAGAACATTTCCGATACTAATCTCGACGCTTTCATAATGGTCTCCGTATGTCAGCGCCGCCTCTGATCTCTTAGAGTTGTGTCGCGGCATGGACTATAACATTCGATACACCCCATTACGGGCTCTACCTGATCCCCATCCCCATGAGCCAGCAAGATGTCCAGCTTGCGTCGTGTCTTCAAACGGTCAGGGTATGTACATTTTTGCTGATCTCGTCGTTTGGCGCTCATTGCAGCCGCAGTATATGCATGGTACGATGTGGTGAGAATATTCCGAAATGGTCCCACTCACCGTTAGGCAGTTGTGAATGTGACGATCCTGGCAAGCAATATTATCACCTTTCATTACCGTCCCTTTAACATAGACTGGATACAGCTCTATGACTACAGTTTGACGATGAATCTCGAGGTATTTCGAGTCCGTCTGGATGTCAGATCCTCTCAAATCATTGCCAGACCTCTCTTATGTGGTCCTCAAAATGGTCTCTTACTAAAATCCTCTTCTTCTTGTCGCGGTATTCGCCGGTATTCGATGTACCTGCGTTACTGTATTGTAAGTGATTTTTTCAGCGAATCTACCGCCCACTCACAGGCACCAGATTCACTCGTATCCGATCTCTCCTTCGAGGTACATTTCATGCACCAGCTCACAAGTCATGAGACTGACTATTCATCCAGCGTTGTTCTCAGCTCCATGAAGGCGCATCTTGTAAGGCGCAATCTTTCCTGTGACCTGAACCCTGAATTTCCCAGGGGCCACCATCTTCGGAATCGGTGTCGCCGAGGGTCGGTTTTCATCGTATTTCCGCCGCACAAACTCATTCTTCTTTCAGCAATCCTTGTGCTCCGAACATATGCCTTGAGCGGCCGCAAGCGCAGCGTTCTCGTCTTCTTCGGCACGTTATGGATGGTCCTAACTCTTCTACCGTCTTGAATCGCATCAAACAAGATCTTTTTCAGGCTGGTATACTAGCCTCGATCGCACTCCTCAAGGTGTTCTTACAGACTGTGACCTGTGAGGGTTATCTTTTGCAATACTGCTATACTTGTTATTAACCATTACATTACAGACGGCCCGCCCCCGATACCTGGTATCCCCGGATGTTATTTGACCGACGGGAATGTCGTGTTCGTCACAGTCTCTTTTATCCTAGTTCTTCTAAACGACACGAGTGCGTCTTGCAAGATCATCTTCCCTTCACTATCCATCTCACTCTCCGGGAAGTCATCATGGCGTACACGATTTGGCTCGGCGTCGGGACGTACCGTCGTTGCAGAAATCCGCTGGTCGTGACGCTGTTCCGGGACGGCATTGTGTACTACGTATTCTTGGCTGGTGAGACCGTCTCCGACATATTATTCACCTCATAACATGTTAATGGGACAGTCATATCGGCGATAAACGTGGCGACCCTCCTGCAAGCACCAGTACGTATTCAATCGGTTATCTGCATACCGGTTTCCTCATACATCGCTGCCGCAGATGCCCATAGCGCAGCTTTGCAACACGTACGTTATGCTTGCAGCGCTTTGCTTTACACTTTAACTCATCCACCACAGCTTTCTCCGCGTCGTGCACAGCGTCCTGTCCACGCGGATCCTGCTCCATGTCCGGGATATCGAGCGCCTCGAGTCTGAGCGGTCGCTCAGTCAACATCCAGTGGTTAACTTGAGTTTTGCCAGTGACTCAGATGATGGGATTTAGTGTCAGTCTTTGGTGCACTGCTTGTGTATATTGACCACGTTGACCTGACGGCGACGAATGGTCAATGACTCTCCCTTGAAGTAGATTTTGCCTGCGCACGACCTCCTTCCGTATAATCCTTCCAATAACCCACAGTAGCTTCCAAAAAGACATCTAGTCATCCAATGAAACGATGAAAGAACAAAGTGTAGTATATCAAATTTATATTTATATTACAGAGTGGGGTCTTTTTTTTCATGTCAGGATGAGCTGCAGAACATTGCATCTTCTGTTCGGTGAATTTAGACAAGGTGAAATCCACACGTCAAGTCGGGAAATGTGTGACTTTTTTTTTCGTCCGACGGGGTGTTCTCGATAGGATATGAAGCGCAGAATCAACTCTTCAGATAAGCCTTCTCAGCCATGTAAAGACGTGGCCTACAGCACTGCCAAATCCGGGCGCATCCAGCGCCAGCAACAGCTCGACTAAAGGCTCAGCTTGCCGATAGTAATAGAACTTCAAGTTCAGAGTACGACGCTGCCCGAACACTAGAATAGATTCAAGTACTCAAACATGAAATACAAGGGATACAGAGGAAGGAAGGACATCGGAAAAAGGTAAAAAGAGAGAGAAATTTGCATCATAAACCGCTGAGCTCAGCGCTCCAACACCTCTTCAATTGTCCACTGCTCCTCCTTTGGCACCAGCGTGCCGCTCACCAGCTCCCCCTCCGCCTCCAGTCCTCTCAGATCATTCGTGAGGAACCCGCGAACGAGAGCCTTGACCATCCCCAGTTGAGGATGCCCTTCAACCGCCAGATTGCTTGCCAGTTCATCATTCTTGTGCTCCTTGAGATCGGTGTCAACTCTTTCGTAAGCTTTCGCGAGCTCAAGAACCGTGAGCCGAGGGGGCGTTGACGAGGGCTCGGAGGGTGAAGGCGGGACGGTCGGTGTTGAGGAGGATGAAGACGCCGGCGTTTGGTGAAATCCGACGGTATTGAGCTCTTTGAGGAGGAGCATCCTTAAAACAACAGGATCAACAGGGGTGGGGGGACAGGGCACCGCGTCTCGTTTTGGCGGAAGAGGACTCTGTAAGGAGTATGAGGAGCTGGAAGTGAGGCAGGATGTGTTTTGAAATGGATCCTCGTTAGGGATGATAGTAGAGGGGCTAGGGGTGAACATCCCAACGCTCTGAACTGGTGAAGGAGCCAGGAGCTTCCTCAAAAGTGTTTGCGCTACGAAGGCAATAGCGTCCTCGTTGGCATTGCGGGGAGGTGTTGTCGGTGCGGGTGTGGTGAGGATGGGAGGGACGATGACGGAGACGTGATCATCTTGTTCGCCTTCTTGACAACTTGCCGGAGTGCCTGCGGTTGGATCGGACGGCGTCGGGAATTCGGCGTTTTCACTCAGCATCTGCTTGCTGTCTGCGGGGGGTCCATGCAGTCCTCGAGGGCTTGACGCGGCGGCCACTGGGATCCGGGCCTCAGTGGCGGTCTTCTGCGCCGGATTTTGGAGGTACGGCGCGAGCCAGATCCCTAGAAAGACACCAGCAACAAGAACAACAGCGAAACCCGTGAGCTGTGAGTCGAGGACAGACATCCAGCGGTCCGGCGTGTCACCAAATTCGAACAGGGCTCCGAGAGTGCCAGTCAGAAGCATTTGCGCAGAAGATTTTGTGATCTTATAGAGCACAAGAAGGACGTGGGACAAGGAGGGCGCAGACCGCCACCAGCGATTGATATGGCTAAGGAAGGATTGCCGAAGTTTTAACGCAAAAAATGGTGGGAGGGCTTGTGCAGTGTAGAAGTAGCCAATAGCAAAGGCGGCAAAAAACAGAACAACAAGCACCGTAATCACAAACATGCTGCCGTTGAAAGAGCCTATTCGGGGAGCACGTCAGTGGAAAGGAGTCAAGTAGAGGATATTGGCGGACCAAAAGTTGGGGTGATGGGAGGGTTCGTAGTGTCTAAATATGGTAGGCGGGCTGCGCAAGGGGATGTCAGAGGCGTCGAGAAGAATGATATGGTTTTGACCCACGGGATGTGCCCAGGGGGTTGAGGAGCGACACGCTCCAGTTTGCTGGGCGGTCGACGAACTGAGAGACGGGGTGCGGGATTCGTGAGGTCAAACCAAGGAGTCTCTTAAATGACGGTGGGAGTGCAGGGAGGGTGTGAAAATGGAAATCCACCCTCGGCGAATCCACCAAAGAGGTGAAAGATATCAAAAACAAATAAATGAAGACTTTTGTGAGATGCATTGTGGGTGGTGGTGGTTCAGGGCAAAAAGAGATGCGAGCACGTGGTCTAAAGTCGACGCGTCTGTTTCAAATTCGAATCCATGTGTTTTTGTTGATTTATTCTGGGTGGCTGACAACCAATTCACACTTGAACCCGTACCACAACATGCTCCAGATGCCCTCCTCCATTCTCAACCTCGTCTCATTCTCCAAGGGCCTCGTTGCTCTCTTCGGTGGTGTCTGCATCGGTACTCAAGTTGTGTTCAGCATCGTAGCATCTGGCCTTTCCAATCCCAAGACCAGCGTCTCTATTGCCACAACTCGAACCACCGCGATCGTTCCTTCGCCTACCAAGTGTGTACCTTCGAGCGGTTCCTTACCCTTTCCATCTGCCTACGTCGCCGCCTTGGGCTTCGCCACCCTCGTCTTTGCTGCCCTGTTTTGTATCCTCCGCACAAAACGACCTTCCAGTCCCGTTTCCAGTCAACCGGATCCGTCACCTCCGTCCGATATGGGTGCAAGCTGCGGCGCGGAGAGAGACCCTCAGCCCAGTCGATGGTGGTGGATTATCGGTCTGATTCTTGCTATTCTCGGGCTCGCACTTGTGGGCTTCTACGTATATTTCGCCTACGACGACGTTTATTTCACCTACGACAACATGCACTCCACCGTGCATTCCACTTTGCACGATGTCGCTTCATTCTGCAGCCGGGCCGTGCGGATGAGTGAGGGTCTCTCTTCCAACACGTTCATCGTGGTCATGTCTTGCCTCTCGACTCTTAGAATCTGCGTTCTTCGCATCCTGCAGTACTTGAAGATCCTTCTGTTCGGTCTCGCCTGTTATTCACTTTCAATCATGATCAACAGAGGCTGCTGCCGCTTGCGAACTGCTATAACGACGAGGCTTCCAATCAGCGATTCTTATTTAGTGAATCTTCTGCACTATCTGCCCACTCTCATCTACCTCGGCGGCCCGGTGACTATGCTTCTGTACTCGAAGATCAACTGGATCCTCTGGACCTGGTATTATTTCTGCACGCGATATAGAGAGATCCACTTGGGACTTAGGGTCAGCATCAGCCTCCCTTGGGAGCGTTTACATCAACTAGCCAATTGCTTCTCATCCATTCAAAACTGGTGTTCCCTGTCCTTGACTGAAAAAATGGTCAACTTTTTCTCCTCATTATTGTAATGTCCTTCACTCATATCGTCCCTTCAGATGGTTATCGGCCCAGCGGCCATCCAAGTTGCGGTTCCACTCATCCTCACTGGATCCCTGACATTCTTCTCCCTTGCCCCCTCCGCCATCGGAACATACCTTTTCCTCCTTGTAAATCTGGAGGATGACCACTTCGCTGAACACTTCTTGGCCATTATGAGCGCCCACATACTCATCTGTGCATTTTTCGTCGCGGTTTGCTTCATTGGATTGGTGGTCACCTTTTCTGCTGTCTTCTACTCTACTCTGCCATCGGCGCTCAATGACATCGTGTGGAAATATCCATTTCTCTGCCGACGATGGAGAAATTCGGTGCGAAAGGTGTACTGGATGTTGTTCTGGGACTATAGGGCATGGAAATCAGAGAAGATCGATAGCTTCCACAGCACCATATCCTGGGTTCTGCACGCATCTGTCAATGTGGCCAGTGTCTGCGTCGAGTCCTGGGGAAGGTTATGCGCCCTTCAGAAGCTGGTAAGCGTTGTCGTTCATTGTCTGCCCCGCCGCTAATCCCGCCTTCCAGTTCATTGTTCTCCCCACAGTGATGTACTATGGGTACTATTATGTTGTGAGTACTTTTACCGACATTTTTGTGCCTTCGCTGAATTTGGTATCAGCTTCCCCCCGTTCGCAAGTTTGTGGTGGTTCGCAAGTTTCTGGCAATGATACGCAAATGGCGAGGCCGATGGTGGGTTAACAGCTGTTCTCCGACCGTTCCAATGCTCATCGTCTCTAGATTTATCCCTTTCTTATCCCACCTGCATGACTCGGTTGAGAATCGGCTCGCATCGCAGTGGATCGCGACGAGTAGGCGGCCAATAGAATCAGTCAAGGTGGCACTCGTAGCAACCACCACCAAAGTTGACTAGCAAGACCAACGGAGGAACACGCGCGAAGCTGCCGGTGCGGCCACGAGGATCGTTTGGGACGCCTTACCTTTCTCGCCACCACCAGCTCTCTCACCTCCACCGTCTCTGTTTCCTTTCCTCAAAGTGATGTTTTGCTTGTGGCATGTGCGTTTTTTGGCCAGTGACGACTCGTTTCCTTTTTCTGATGTTAAATTTCTCAGTGCCAGCATTGCTTAGGTTGTCGAAACATCAAGGCCCACTGTCCGCATTCCGACCGCCGAGTCTCAGGTTATACCCGCCGCTGTACCTCGTACTCGCCGCACCGAAGGCCTCATTTTCTTTTTCTTTTTCTTGTCAAAGGATACATACCAATATACCAGCTGCTCCGTTTTCTTGATGGAGTTTGGAATGATATTGTTGTCTATCCTAATGAAAGAAAGATATTTCTACTGAGTCGCGTTGGAGTCGCGCGCGAATTATGAACAGAATAGGGGCTAGATCTCGACGTGACGCGACGTGCCGTATTCACGTGGCAGAGGGTGGCAGTGCTGCTGCCGTGGAAGCTCGAACGACGACGACCTTTATTTGCCTGCAGTAATCCTGGTGCCTTCCTTCTTCTTGAATCAAGATAGCCTCGCAAATCGAAGCAACGACTTCGTTGAACTGGATCCTGCTTGAACGGCCACGAACCCCGCCATCAACTTCCATGCCGGTTAAAAAGTGGAGTACTTGGTTATCTTACCCTCGGAGTCCGAATACCGCTGAGTCGCTGGGAAAGAGACGAGAGAGTTGACACTCAACGCTCCTGTACGCTCGCCTGGCCCTGCGGGTACTATAACGTTCCAAGCGCAACGACTGACATTGCTGTCTGTTTTCCGTGTTCCGTCTGGGTTGGATCATTTCTTCGGGAATTCACCTCTCCGAGCCGCGCACTTTCGATAACCAGTCCTGTGAAAGTGGGGCTGGGGTAGCTATTTAACGCAATATTTTCTCAGCACTCCTTGGGCAAGCTTGGTGCCAAGAATCTACAGAACTGACAGTGCTCACTGCCTTGGCGCATTGGCAATGCCTGCCACGGGCATCTCGCATGACGCCGAGACCGACGGACATCGCATGCCGCAAGTAGTATTCGCTGGCGGTGTACGGGCATTCTTCGCCGGCCAGTCAAGGGTGATGACCAACTGCCATTCTCGTGTCGGTATAGGGAGACCGCTGAGTGTACGGTCGAGGAAAGAGGGTTGGAATAATTGTTTGCTGGCCGATAGATGGTATACATAGTCGGATAAATCGGATAATATATTTTTTTGACTTATCGCAGTACTGCGGCGGTGGCTGTGAAGTTCCTGTTGCCACGCGTCATAGCTGCTTTTCCTTCCTTCTTCCTCCGCCGCCATGTCGTCGCCCCAGCAGGGGAGCAGCCACGACGGCCTCTCCTCCGACTCCACTCCCCCGTCTGTCGACGCACATCCCAACGACCCATTCAGCACCCTCAACGGTGCAGGACGGCGCTATTACGACAACGACGACCTCGAATATCCCAATCAACCAAGGCGCGATACTTATGTCTCGGAGGGTCCCACAGATCCCGGATTCTACGACCACAATAGCGCCTACGACCCGTATGGTGCACCCCATTTTCCTCCTTTTTTCCCGCTCTATTCTAATGGCGTTTCAGCTCCGCACGACACCGACTCGGACGGCGACGTCTACGCGCAGCGCTATGCCACCTCGGCGGAGTCGCTGAGTGCACAACGGACGGGTCACACGTCCACCCCGACGTTCAGCGAGTATCAAAGTGGAGGCGGCCTACCAGAGGCATATCCGGCCTGGGCCTCCGACCGCCAGATCCCGTTGTCGAAGGAGGAGATTGAGGATATCTTTCTCGACCTCACGCAGAAGTTTGGCTTTCAACGTGATTCTATGAGGAATATGGTGAGTTTTTTCATGCCGTTATGGAGAGGCGTAGAGAGGCGGAGACGGCCGTAGGGAGGATGTTCGCGGTGATCCGCACGTTGTTGACGGCAATCTGCCGCGATAGTTCTACCAGGAAACGAATGCATGCTAATCCACATTTCCAGTTCGATTTTTTAATGCAGCAACTCGATTCCCGCGCCTCCCGGATGTCGCCCAACCAGGCCCTACTAACCCTCCACGCCGACTACATCGGCGGCCAGCACGCCAACTACCGCAAGTGGTACTTCGCGGCACAGCTCGACCTCGATGACGCCGTCGGCCAGACGCAGAACCCGGGCCTCACGCGCCTCAAGTCGCAGAACGGCAAATTCACGGGCCGCCGCCCCCCTGCGCGCGACAAGGCGCTCCACACCGCCCTCGAGCGCTGGCGACAGGCGATGCACGGCATGAGCCAGTACGACCGCCTGCGCCAGATCGCACTGTATCTGCTTGTCTGGGGCGAGGGCGCGCAGGTCCGCTTCTGTCCTGAGGCTGTCTGCTTCATCTTCAAGTGCGCGGACGACTACTACCGCTCCCCCGAGTGCCAGAACCGCATGGAGCCGATCCCCGAGGGCATGTACCTGCGGAGTGTTGTGCGTCCGCTTTACCGCTTCATCCGCGACCAGGGGTACGAGGTCGTGGACGGCAAATTTGTTCGCCGCGAGCGTGACCACGAGGACATCATTGGGTACGACGACGTCAACCAGCTGTTCTGGTACCCCGAGGGTATTGCGCGGATTGTGCTGCAGGACAAGACCCGGCTCGTCGACATACCGCCAGCGCAGCGCTTCATGCGCTTCGACCGCATCGACTGGAACCGCGCCTTCTTCAAGACGTACTACGAGAAGCGGTCGTTCGGCCACCTCCTCGTCAACTTCAACCGCGTGTGGGTGATCCACATCTCAATTTGGTTTTTCTACACCGCGTACAACTCGCCCGCGATCTATGCCATCGACAACAAGCTCGTCCCCGCGCTGCAATGGAGTGCGGTAGCACTTGGAGGTGCAGTCGCAACACTCATCATGATCTTTGCGACCATCGCTGAGTTCTCGTACATTCCCACGACATGGAACAACACCTCCCACCTTACCCGCCGGCTACTCTTCCTTACCGTCATCCTCGCGCTCACCTGCGGCCCGACGTTCTACATCGCCATCGTGGCGAGCGCAGGCAATGCCGGGAGTGTAACCAAGATTATCGGCATGGTGCAATTCTTCATCTCCGTCGCTGTGACAATACTGTTCGCAATTGTGCCGTCGGGGCGGATGTTCGGCGATCGTGTCGCGGGGAAGAACCGCAAGTATCTCGCGAGCCAGACGTTCACAGCGTCGTACCCGTCCCTTCCTGCCACCAATCGCGCGGCGAGCATTCTCCTCTGGTGCCTCGTCTTCGGGTGTAAATTCACCGAGTCGTACTTCTACCTCGCCCTGGCGTTCCGGAACCCCGTCGAGGTGATGGTCGGAATGAAGATCCAGGGCTGCGACGACAGACTGTTTGGGAACAACCTCTGCCGGAACCAGGTCTCGTTCACGCTTGCGGTCATGTTCGTGATGGACTTGGTGCTGTTCTTTTTGGACACATTCTTGTGGTATGTTATTTGGAACACGACGTTCAGCATCGGGCGCTCGTTCACGCTTGGGCTGTCGATCTGGACGCCGTGGGCGGATATCTATCAGCGGTTGCCGAAGCGCATCTACGCGAAGCTCCTTGCGACGACGGATATGGAGACCAAGTACAAGCCCAAGGCGCGTATCTCTTTTCTTCGTGGTAATCAATATGTCGCTGACGGAATGTAAATGTAGGTGCTGGTGTCGCAGATCTGGAATGCGATCATCATCTCGATGTACCGCGAGCATCTACTGTCGATCGAACATGTGCAGAAGCTGCTCTACCACCAGGTGGACACAGCGAACGGGCGGCGCAGCTTGCGCGCCCCGCCGTTCTTCATCGCGGACGGGAACAAGGAGACGGGCGAATTCTTCCCGACGGGTAGCGAGGCGGAGCGCCGCATCTCGTTCTTCGCGCAAAGTTTGACAACGGAAATACCCGCGTCGATTCCCGTTGATGCGATGCCAACGTTCACGGTGCTGACCCCGCATTACAGCGAGAAGGTGCGTTAGGCCGTGTTACTTCATTTTAGGTAGTTTGTGGCTGATGGATGCCGTGTGCTGTAGATCCTGTTGTCGCTGCGCGAGATTATTCGCGAGGAGGACAAGAACACGCGCGTGACGCTGCTGGAGTACCTGAAGCAGCTGCACCCGGTCGAGTGGGAGAACTTTGTCAAGGACACCAAGATCCTCGCGGAGGAGTCGGCTATGTTCAACGGCACGAATCCGTTCGGCGCCGACGAAAAGGCTGCATCCAAGGCGGACGACTTGCCGTTTTACTTCATCGGTTTCAAGAGCGCGGCGCCTGAATTCACTCTGCGGACACGGATCTGGTCGTCACTTCGTGCGCAAACGCTGTATCGCACCGTGTCGGGGATGATGAACTACTCCAAGGCGATCAAGCTACTGTACCGTGTCGAGAACCCCGAGGTCGTGCAACACTACGGCACGAACGCGGATAAGCTAGAGCGTGAGCTCGAGCGCATGGCCCGCCGCAAGTTCAAGTTCCTCGTCTCGATGCAGCGGTACTCCAAGTTCAATAAGGAGGAACACGAAAACGCCGAGTTCCTGCTGCGCGCGTACCCAGACCTCCAGATCGCGTACCTTGAAGAGGAGCCACCGCGTCGGGAGGGCGGGGAGCCGCGGATCTTTTCGGCGCTCATTGATGGGCACAGCGAGTTCGTAGCGGAGACGGGACGTAGGAGGCCGAAGTTCCGCATCGAGCTGCCAGGCAACCCGATTCTTGGGGACGGCAAGTCGGACAACCAGAATCACGCGATCATCTTCTACCGCGGCGAGTACTTGCAGCTCATCGATGCGAACCAGGACAACTATCTCGAGGAGTGCCTCAAGATCCGGAACGTGCTCGGCGAGTTTGAGGAGTTCCAGACGAATGAGACGAGCCCGTATGCGCGCTGGGACCCCAAAGAGTTCAAGAGGACGCCCGTTGCCATTGTGGGTGCGCGCGAGTACATCTTCTCGGAGAATATTGGTATCCTAGGTGATTTGGCCGCTGGGAAGGAGCAGACGTTTGGGACGCTGTCGGCGCGGTCGATGGCGTGGATCGGCGGGAAGCTGCACTACGGCCATCCGGATTTCCTCAATGCGCTGTACATGACGACGCGCGGCGGGGTGTCCAAGGCACAGAAGGGTCTCCACCTTAACGAGGATATCTACGCGGGCATGAATGCGTTCGGGCGCGGCGGGCGGATCAAGCACACGGAATACTACCAGTGCGGGAAGGGACGTGATTTGGGCTTTGGCACGATCCTGAACTTCCAGACGAAAATTGGCACGGGAATGGGTGAGCAGATGCTGAGTCGCGAGTACTACTACCTCGGCACGCAACTCCCCATCGACCGCTTCCTCACGTTCTACTACGGACACCCCGGGTTCCACATTAACAATATGCTCGTCATCTTCTCGGTGCAGATCTTTATTGTCACCAGTGAGTGTCGTTTTTAGCTGAGGAGAGGGCGTATACTGATGGTCGGCGTAGTGGTGTTCATGGGCACGCTCAAGTCGTCCATCACGATCTGCAAGTACACTTCGTCTGGCCAGTTTATCTCTGGTCAAGCGGGATGCTACAACCTCATCAATGTGTTCGCTTGGATAGAACGGTGCATCATCAGTATCTTCCTTGTCTTCATGATCTCGTTCTTGCCGCTCTTCCTGCAAGGTTCGTACTGACACGATCGATATTCGTCACTCGCACTAACATTCGTTATAGAACTCGTGGAGCGTGGAACTTGGAAGGCGATATTCCGTCTGGCAAAACAATTCGGATCGCTCTCGCCGTTGTTCGAGGTGTTCTCGACTCAGATATACACGCATTCGATTCTGAGCAACTTGACCTTCGGTGGGGCGCGGTACATCGCGACAGGTCGTGGCTTTGCGACCAGCCGAATCCACTTCAGCACGCTGTTCTCGCGCTTTGCTGGGCCCAGTATCTACCTCGGGATGCGCACGCTGATCATGCTGCTGTATGTGACGCTGTCGATGTGGACGCCGTACCTCATCTACTTCTGGATCTCCATCTTCTCCCTGTGCATCGCGCCGTTCCTCTTCAATCCCCATCAGTTCGTGTTCTCCGACTGGGTGGTGGACTACCGTGAATTCCTGCGGTGGATGTCGCGCGGGAACTCGCGCTCGCACAACAACTCGTGGATTGGGTACTGTCGTCTTACGCGCACGATGATCACTGGCTACAAGAAGAAGAAACTCGGACATCCGTCAGAGAAGCTGTCGGGCGACGTCCCTCGCGCGGACTGGCGAGCAGTGCTTTTCTCGGAAGTTGTGTTCCCCATTGCGATGGCGATCCTTTTCGTCATTGCCTACATGTTCGTCAAGTCATTCCGCGTTGACGGCAAGCTCCCTCCCAGCCCCCTGGTCCGCATCGCCGTTATTTCGCTTGGGCCCATCGCCTGGAATGCGATCGTGCTGCTGATACTGTTCTTCCTCTCCCTGTTCCTGGGACCCATGCTCGACTCGGTCTTCCCGAAGTTCGGGTCGGTGATGGCGTTTATCGCACACGCCCTGGGGACTTTGGGGATGATTGGATTCTTCGAGTTCTTCGTGAGTTGGATTCCGTTCTGCCATTTGTCGTGTAGAAGATTGACTTTTCTTTCTTACAGTGGTTCCTTGAGCTTTGGAATGTATCACATGCCGTTCTGGGTCTCATCGCCGTCATCGCCATCCAGCGGGCCTTCCACAAAATTCTCATTGCGGTGTTCCTTTCGCGAGAGTTCAAGCACGACGAGACGAATCGGGCTTGGTGGACAGGTCGCTGGTATGGCCGCGGCCTGGGCAATCATGTCATGTCGCAGCCCGCTCGGGAATTCATTGTCAAAATTATCGAGCTGTCTCTCTGGAGTTCCGACCTCATCCTCGGACACATTCTCCTACTCATGCTGACGCCGCCGGTGCTGATCCCATACTTCGACCGCTTCCACGCCACCATCCTCTGTGCGCTTTGCGTTTCTCTTTGAGTTTGTTGCTTACTCATCTGCTTGTGCTTGTTATTTTAGTCTGGTTACGACCCTCAAAACAAATTCGCGCACCTTTGTACTCCATCAAGCAACGGAGACAACGGCGCTGGATAGTGAGTGTTATCATTTCCGGCCAATCCACCTACTCACCACTGTTGAAAGATTATCAAATACGGGATCCTATATATCCTCGTCGTTGCCCTCATCGTCGTCTTAATAGCTCTGCGTATGTCGTCCCTTCCTGTTTCTGATTCTCACAATTACTTATCTTCCGTTCTCAGCTGTTATCTTCCGCACTTCCCTTCATTTCGATTGTTCTATTTGTCAAAGTTTATAATGGACTATTACATATTTCATGACCTACCTCATAGACTCCTCCACACCTGTACGCATCTCTCCTTTCCGGTGTTGGATATTTCATGGACGCATCCTAGTAGTAGTAGGCTACATTTGGATCATTTCTCTCGCACGAAAGGACAATACACACTTAATACCAATTTCATCGATGTTATGCCGCATGAACCACGAGCACCGTGTAAAATTCTTCCTTCTTTTGAAGTTCTGTCAGAGCAGGTGCTGCCATTTTTTCCCACAGGAGCCACCAGGACGTATGGTGTTCAACAGTGATCACAGAGGTACTTACATAAGGGCAAAGTACATCGTAGTGCCGAGAAGTGAATTCGTGAGGCGCTTACAGTCTGACTTTCAGGCACATGCTCTTGCTTGGCGGCGGAGGAGGGTAAATTCTTCGGTATTTGTTCATTCCACTGAATCCGACAGAGATCCTCGGATATGTTCTCCATTGAAGTCTGACTCCCGTCCAGCACGAGAGGTCCCAGGCCCATGCGGCAAGAGTTGAGATGTTGTTCGACCTGTGCCGCCCGACACCGACGCACCATGCGATAAACCATCGTCGTTGCAAGATAGACGCTGGACACGCGTATAGCTTCTAACGAAAATTATGGTTCAATCATTAGATGATGTCAGGGCTCTGTGCTCTTCAAATCGAAGGAAAGCAGATCCATGCGGTCCTCGTCGCCTTAAACTCATTTTTAACAGTTCACATTGCACATCAAAGATCCAGATAGAACGAAAAAAAGAAAGAGGGCTCGGAACTTGACCATACGTATACACATCCATTAGCCTCCTCAAATTCACGGGCAGAAGGTGATTGTGTACACGGCGTTCTTGTTGGCCGCACAGGTGAAGAGGGCTGTGCCGCTCGACTCGTCGAACGCGTAGGCGTATGCGTTGGGGCAGTTGTCCTCTGTGAAGAAAATCAGTTCCCATGCAACGCGATGTGGGTACATGGATGCTGCGCACTGAAGTAGTGGTAGTTGCGGACACCAGAAGGAGGACAGGTGGCGGCCGTGTTGTGAATTCCGCTGCAGCAGTTGGGCGAGTTGTCTGAGACGTATTAATTATCTGAGTGAAAACCAAAACGGACGGAGTTGGGGAATACGTACCAGGGTGACCGGCCTGTGCATCGACGAGGCAGGCGCTCTTGCAGCCAACAGGGAAGCCCGAAGCGTCGAAGGGGCCCTTCTGGTCGGCAGGGCCTGCACGAAATGGGTCAGGTGTCGGCTAAAATGGTATATGTTGAACACACAGTTGGGACCGAGGTCGACAGGGCACGAAGGGATGGGGCAAGCAACGTTGTTGTCGATGCGCATGGGCAGGTTGTAGCCGTCAACAAGAGAAACGTCATAAAAATCGGACCTAGAGGATGGTTGTAACGGCAGGCTGATCATGTTGAGACAAAAACATACGCTCCGTCTCCTTTCAAGTTCCACACTGGAATGAGCTACATCACAGGCAGCCTGTTGAATCAGCACGAACCGTCAAGGTTGAATTCCGCTAGGGTTGCAGGTGGGACCCCCTGCAATCACAATCGTCGATCAGGGTAAGCTTTGTCAACAGATGTTCAACGCACCGTTCCAGTTACGGGATCGCAGAGCTTGAATCAATCAGTTGTTGAAAATTAACTGAAGCCAGGAGTTACGCACTAGACCTGAAAATAATAGTCAGTATGATTCAAGCACAAATACTGGAATAATCACCGCCGTTGCATCCTGAAAAATAGATTAGTAACAAAGCATCTTACGGAAACAATGAAACAAACCGCCGTCTATGCACGAGTTTGGTCCCGGATTGGTTGCAAAATTGCAGTTACGGCGTCCCTGAATGAAGCCACGGAACTCAATATCGCTCGCGACGAGCAGAATATCAATTTATTTACCCAAATGCGACCATTCTGATAGAGGATGCGTTGAGTCATGCGTGTGAAATGGCTGCAGAACTCACCCAATTGCTCGGGACAGTGAATGTGACCGAGGTGAAGGAATTTGCCTGCCATCTGAACCCACGTTACTGGGAAAAGATCTGTCAGAGGTTCTACATACCCGGTTGGCTGTGCGGGTCGCCCTCCAGCGGAGGTGAAGAGCTACGGAATAATTAGAACGCGCTGCATTCACATTGTTTAGTTGCGTACTGCAGGCCTGTGGAAGGGTTTTGAGTCAAGAAATGTCAAGGCCAATCGTAGCCCGTACCAGATCGTGAACGGACACGCGTTGAAAACCTAATCAGTACACAATTACAGAGGGAGGGCCAGGATTGAAAAGCCACACCGACCGTCATGGTTCGGGCCGCAACCGTCGTAGCCATAGCCAAAGCAAGCGAAAAGGAGGACTTCATGATGCGAAACGAGTAGTTCCGAAGTAAACCTCAAGCTGTCTGACCTGCCTTTATACCCTTTTCTGTACCCTGTGCCAGGCCCATATGCATTTATCGCGAAAGAAGTGTCGAGAGGCTTGGGATCCATCTTTCATAAGTTTCCTTCTGTATAGGACGAGATGGTGCCGAAAATAACTAGCAGTCGGATTGGCGGAGATGCCACCCCCGTGGCCAAAGCATGTGAGGGAAAATTGTCAGTACCACGATGGCTTGCCCCCCGTGGCCTTTTATGTGGCACACATAGCACCGGAGAGCATTTTCGGGGCGAGTCTTCAAGCCTCAACGACGAGGGAGTGGCTTAAGAAAGAGCAAGTATGGTAACGTACTACTGATTGATCCGGCTCCCGCCGTGTGCGGAATGGTGATGGCACTTGAAACCATTGAATCTCCGATTATGAGTACTATTGAGATTATGAAGACATGATTTTCAATTGAGAATCCTTGTATTGAGTGTCCATAAAGATGAATTGCTTCTCACGGCTCTTTTTCGTGTGTAGAAACAGGATGACATTTATAGAATGCCTTGCTTAATTATGTATAAAGCCAGTGAGCTTCTCGACACAACGAAGCTTAGCAAATCTTGGGATACCATAATAGTCCAAGTAGGCCTGGGGCTTTCAAGGATTGGGGCAGCCATTGGGCTTGTATAGCGGCGTGTCCACAAATGCAACCGTGGGAATATGGGACCTGCTTCATCCATTGGCTCATTATGGGTTTATTAGCGATGAGAAATTGTTGTATTGTCAGATGTGCTGAATTCGCCTTGTAGTTTCCTCCGCTCCAGTTGCAGTTTTAAAGAATACCAGAGCCAGTGGCAGTGGAATACAACGTCTACATAGTCAGCTCCCATGAAAGCCAGAGGGGTGGTAATGCGATCCAAGGAAAGAAGGTGGACTCCACAAAGAGCTCACATTCTCATATCTAAGGAATCGCACCCTTGACGACGAAAGCAGTCTCTCGATTGCTGAATTGAGAAGAACAAGGGGCTGATATAATCAGGGTTGAGGCCGGAGGGTATGCATGATTCAAGTGATATTTCACTCCTAAGACATACTTGAACCGTTCAATCTCAGCCCTGTTTGAAAAGGCTACCCTTGGAACGAGTTGAATCCGAACGTTGCGAGGCTTGAGTCAGTCAAATTTAGTTTGGAAATGCGTCGGATGTCCTTCAACAATGAATAAGTATGTCAGGACTTGCTGCAACAGCAGCAAAGGCTGGCAACTTTTGCAGACGAGTATATCAGGCACAAAAGTCATGCAGCATGTTGTGGTAGGAGAGTGGCATATGATGATAAATGTCTGATCCATTTAGGCTGATTTTGGCCGTTTATGTACACGACTTTTTCGCGGAAGTCCGTCAGCATTGCGATCCGGTAGGTCGTTTTTTCACCCCAACCGTCAGCATTGTTGACCGGAGGTCCGAGCGACGGACGTCCGTCAGCATGAGCGATTGAACTACCAAATAGGCAGTCGTGGGGCAGAAAGACAGTGATTCTGGGACAAAAAGCAGACCACCGGGGCATTGTTGAGGAGTTCAGAAGGTTTCAACTGTAATCTGTCATTTATCAGATTTTACCACGCCGGGTACTCAGATATCCGAGCACTTTATGGGGAGACACAACATGTTTGAACCTGAAAAGCCCAAATGAAACATCCACCACCTTCTGTCCTTGGGTGGATTGGACATGAGTTGCAACGGTTGGTTTCCGTCACCCACTTGGATACAACTATGGTGCAAATAGTGGTTCTGACCGTCAGCATTGTGATGGGACATAGAGCCCTTTTTTCGCCCAAATCCGTCCGCACTGGGATTGGACCTTTTCCCCCATATGCCACTCTCCTGTTGTGGTGTGAAGAGAACGGGATACATTCTCACGGTTCCGTCGCCGGGATGTTCGGCGATCGGTCAACGAACGGTGACAAAGCCCTGCTTTGTCACACGGTTAAATGTTCGCTTGTTCCGTCTGTTCTCGCATCTCGCTGGCCCCTCCGCGTCATCGATGACCTACTAGTCCGATTTTGCATCCGCTCCGTCTAAGGTGTCTCGGTAAATTCGCCCCACGTCACTGCGAATTCTTTATCATGTCGGTGTCTATGCTTGTCTATGATGGGTTTGGCCCGCTTATTTCTTTCCGACGGTTCACTGACACCACATGAATTGTACCAGACCAACAAAGAAGAATCACGGTCTTGTAGGTCTTGCGCTCGTGACGCTCTGCATATCATGGTCTATTTATATATTGCCTGGTCATCATACGGGAGTTTGAATCCTCGACGGAGATACTGAGCGCCCGCAGCTCAGCAAGCAGAATATCCGCTCCCAGCCTCTCCCAGCGTCTTGAACTTGCCGCCCAAATATTTCTTATCGAAGTGGCCTGTGATACTTCCCGATGCGAGTATCGTCGAGATACCCAAGAACAACTTCTCCAGCCACGGAAACCAGTCTGTTGCTATGCTGTCCGATTTGATACGCATGCGTTGTAATTCACATGCAAGGATTTAGACCAACTCAACTGGCCGTTCACTGGCAGGAATTCAAGATAATATCCTTCGGCCTCAGCTTAGGCTTTCCTCTTGACTGAATCGTGCAGCACATGAAATCCAGCTCGCGATTACACTTCGCCACTCCTCAGGCCTCAACACGAGTTGGCCTTCTCAGTTATCCCTTTGTGCCGACGGAAATCCCTACCGTGTCTGATTCGGGAAGCGATGCTACATAGCAACGTCCACCTTGAATGTCTCGTTCCTTCGTCGATACCTAATCTCTTTCCGCACTCGATTGATCGGCGGTATCGCCTCTTCTGGCGCCGAGCATCGTGTCCTCTGGTCAGCAGAAGCACCCATGATTGGACACGGGGCCTTTTGCCACCTGTGCGCTGGAGGAGATGCTGCGAGGTGATGAACAAAACGACAACCTGAACACAACACGCAGACTCCATCATGATTCATGGGATTCGACGCGGCATGTGCGCTTCCCGATCGGTAAGAGATGGCCTTAGCGGCTGCATATATAAAAGATGGAGCAACAACCGCAAAAAAAAAGCATTGGATTCGGCCTGAAATCCAACTCTTCCCAATCATGAAGTCTTCCGCTGTGATGTCCCTGGCTATGGCTTCGATGGTCGCCGCTGACCGCACCTTCGTGGTGTACAATGCGTGCCCGTTCACCATCTGGTATGTTCACCTAACTTTCCCTCTTCAACCCACCTTCTAACATATTCTATTCTCATAGGCCGGCGGTAAATTTAATGCTCTGGCAATAGAATTTCGTACTGAACCAAGGACATCTAGCTCTTCACCTCCTCCGGTGGACGGCCCTCGCACCCAACTGGGTATGAAACAATCGGGTAGCTCTGTTAATCAGTTATTGACGTCGAGCTGCAGATGGGTTGCACCTTCCTTCACAAAGGAGACGTTCACTGTCCCTTCTGATTGGGTGGGTGATTTTTTTGGGTCTCGGTGAATCGCCTGTTGATGCGGATCTTTATAGGACGGTCGGATTTGGGTACGTCAAATTGTCGAATTGTTCAACTTTTGATGTTGAACAAGACATGAATTTATTAGGGACGCCGCAACTGTGATTTCTCGACCAACCCAGGGCCGAACTCTTGCCTGGACGGTGGATGCAATGGTCTGTTTCTCGTACTCTGTCCCTCCAGTTTATGCTGATGTTTCCTAGGTGGACTGGTAAGTCTAGAAGCTGTTCGCCTTGATATTTCTGCTCATTGGGATCAAGCTTTGCGACGTCAACACCGGCACTGTAAGAAAATCGACATCCAAATTCCACTTGCGGATGCTAAGTGGGCTTCGAACAGGGTGTCCCGCCAGCGACTCTCGGCGAGTGGAACTTAAAAGGAGACGGAACGTATGTTTTTGTCCCAACATGATTGCCATTACAGTATACTGATTTTTCGTCTTGTTTCTGCCTGCGCGTCCTACAGGTCTGATTTCTATGATGTCTCACTTGTTGACGGCTACAATTTGCCCATGCGCATTGACAACAACGTCGGGTGCCCGATCCCCTCGTGCCCGGTTGACCTCGGTCCCAACTGTGCGTGTCCAAGATATATATACCATGTCAACCGACATCTAACCAGTCCTCTATCAGGCCCTGCCGACCAGAAGGGTCCTTTCGATTCTTCCGGGTTCCCCGTGGGCTGCAAGAGCGCGTGCCTCGTCGATGCCCTCGCCGGACACCCTGGTTCGCATGCCTCCACTCTCATCTTCCGTCGCGTTCATGACCAACCATTCTATTCTACAACAGATAACTCTCCCAACTGCTGCAGCGGGACCCACGACACGGCCGCGACCTGCCCGCCCTCCGGCGTCCGCAACTACCACTACTTCAGTGCGCATCCGTGTACCCTTGTCGCATTGCATACATACTGATTTTCTTCATAGAGGACAACTGCCCCAACGCATACGCATACGCATACGACGAGTCGAGCGGCACCGCTCTCTTCACTTGCGCCATTGCCAAGCAAGCAGTGTACACTGTCACGTTCTGCCCGTAAAAGAATTATGAACAGGATTTTGCCCTGCGCGGTAACCACACTGGATACTTTTCTGCACGTCATTTTACCTGAAACTGCGATGTACTTGATCTTGCAATGAACTCCACGTTTTCGTTTGTATTAAATTGTAACTTCGAAGTTCGTAATGCATTTCCACCAACCCGGTTAGCTCCGAACTGAAGATCGGATCAATCCCTTGTCTTAAACGTGACAAAAGAAACCTCCTTCCAGCTTGCTTCCAGCTCTCCTTCTAGCCTCTTGGAAAAACTTTCGATTGCCACTATTCCTTCGACTTCCCCACAGTACTAGTGGTAGACTCATATCAACTTTTCGTATCTGACGCCAATCACACTTGCTGGACATACATGTCCCCATCGCTGAAATCATTCGATTCCATATGAAGACGTAGTGGCTAGCCGCTTGTTCCCAGAACCTTCTCCCTGCGTATCGCAGACGCTCGCCGCTCTCGTGCCCTCTGTGACCACCGAGGTCGAGGTCGAATCCCGGAGGTGGCGGCATTACAAATCTGTGGGACGCAGACATTCTCCTCCTCTTCCTCTGGGATATCGTCATCGTCAGTTCATCTTCTTCTTGGATGTCGACCCTTTCTTGATTTGTTCAACTGTCTGTATGTTGCTGGTTCAAGGTTTTTTGTACTATGAGCGACCCATCTTTGGCGGCCCTCGAGATCGCGTTGAGAGAAGGCTCAGTCTGCCACTTCCCAAGTCGGAGTTATCTGGCGATTGGACTTGACTTGCAAGTACGTATCCTTACAGGCTTTTTTTTAGAAAAAAGAAATGGAATTTCAGCTCGGAAAAAGGTTGATTTTAGTTGCAAGCTCTCTCAAGTGGGCTGGCAATTTGAAGCCCGGTTGTCCCGCGTGAACCCAGAACAACCGTGATACAATCAAACAACGTATGCTAATATATGCTCAAGTTTTCTCAGCCGCACGCACGACGCAGAAGCAACCGCTGCCGCAGATATTTCTGTAAGCTCGCCGACCTATGTAATGGAGGGGCAACGCATCCCGACGGATACTCATTAAATGCGCAGACCTACTCCACATGCAATTCTTGTCGCAGATATCCCCTGCTGATGGAAATTTAACGTATGTACACGACTCCCGTTTCGCAGTCAATTCCTGTTTACGGGTACAAGCAAGCACCATTCCCAACCCGATATTTATTTCCGAACGATGGTGGTGCGAATAAGGAAGAAGGCTACCGTGCGCTCAACAATTTCCGGACGAACCGGGTACTCCCTTATGTTGAATGGAACCATACAGCGTACAGACCGTAAGTACTCCTCATGCCCGCGCTGACATCATCCGTCTTGCTGGGCGGACCATCTTGCATGCAGTCTCATGTTTAAAATTGGTCTAATGAATAGGTAACAAGTGAAAGGGAAACTCAAAGTGGCTTGGATAAGAAAGCGATTCATTGACTCCAAGGTTCTGACTTCCTTCTGGTTGCAGCTGGTTGCCTCTGGTCTGAGACCTCTACATAAGGCGTTTACGACATGGACGGCGATCTACATGAAACCCGTCAAAGTGCAAGGCTGTAAGCTTATGGTATCTCCGCTGACATTCATCTAGCCGACCCGGTTCGTGTGGTTCGGTTGTAAATCATCTTCTTATCATCCAGTCTATCTGACTCGGCGGGTTGGTTGGTTCGTTCCAGTTCGTTCCAGTTCCCATCACCACAACAACGTATCTACGCAGACATACGCGCAAGTCAGTCAGTCAACGAACATGCGGGCAAAGACGGGCACATGCTTATGGAGAATGGACCGCATGGCAACGTCTGTCCAAAATCTCAAACGGACCTTCAAGTAGCTTTAAGCCTATTCGCAAAATCGCCACCATCAAACTTGCATCTTGTGAGGCACAACACGGCGCGACAAGGCACTCTGCACTTGTAAACCGCTGAATCTCAATCAACTTCGAATGATCGCCAGGCCATCTGATGATCATTGATTTCTGATCCCAATTTTGCTTCAAAGTGCGTAGTGTTTCCACTCTTCTCTGCGAAGCTAAAATTGACTATTCTACCTACAGTATCGACGTATCAACACGCCAAGTGCGACATGAAATATGTCTGAACCAGCGACATGCCGGGACGTCTTTTTCGATGGCGTTTGGCGCATGATTCATCGTATCTACAGACATTTCACCGGAATTAGGTAATGTTTCCAATCCGTCCCAATAACACCGCTACACTCTATTTGATTTTGCCAGCCACGAGAAAGATGTATCAGGATCACTCAAATTAGCATCTACAAGGGGATGTTTGACACAAGTAAGTATTGGCGTACATGGCGTAAGTGCTATTCCCTCTTAACTTCCGACCTCTTGTACTTACGTCCGTTATACATGCAGCTTTGTTGAAAGCACTGCTCCGACTTTCCTTGACTTCCACCTTTCTGCCTGAGATACCCCCCTGCTTCATATACCAACGCCATGGCGTCACTCCATGTACGTCAAGCTGTTTATCATGTTAACGGTTACATCTCAAAAAAGGAATTCGAAGCCTGAGCCTCTTCATGAAGTTCCCCCAGTCGTGCGTGTTATTTCTTCGACAGCTTCTGCCGACCTAATCGTATCATCAAGTATACTGGCACTCGACGTTCCGGGACGGCTTTCGTACCTCTACATTTCATCATTGTCGGATGCGGCCTCGGCGGACTCGCAGCTGCCCATTGCCTGGGACGCGCTGGACACAAAGTCACCGTTTTTGAGAGCGCCGCTAGCATCGGAGAGGTCGGTGCTGGTATTCAAGTACGCTCCCGTCTCGTTACGATAGCGTGCTTATTAACAAATTTTGGATAGATCAGTCCCAACCTGAGTCGCCTACTCATTAGATGGGGGCTTGGTGCTGAGCTACGAAGAGTATCCGTAAAACCGCAGGCAATTACATTTCGACGATGTATGTTCCATATTACTTTACTTCTGGATCAACACCTTGACAGGCAATCATGTAGATAAAACGGGGCATCGAGTTGGCTGGACGAAATGGGGGGAAAACATGGATAGAGACCATGGCGCGCCATATTGTCATGTTCACGTGAGCCCGTTCAATTCCAAAGATTCCTCCAATAATTTGCCGCCATACACAGAGAGCCGATTTGCTCAACATGCTGTTCAAACTCGCATCACCGTATATGACTTTGTTTTTAAATAGCAGAGTCGCTTCTCTCGACCCTCATCTTGGCCAAGTAACTCTGGAGTCTGGCCAGAGTTTTCGAGGGGACGTTATACTTGGCGCTGATGGCGTGAAGAGCATGATTCGGGAGGTGGTGATCGGTCGTCCCGATAAACCCATACATACTGGGGATGCTGCATACCGCGCTATCATTCCCACGTCGGAAATGGCGAAGGATCCAGATCTCAAGCCCCTTGTAGATCATCCCGAAATGACTGGTTGGATTGGACCTGGTCGGCACATCATGGCATACTGCATTGTGCGTTCGATTTCAATTTTACAATCAAATTTAACTTTGTTCCTTCCCAGCGAGGTACAGAGGAGTACAACCTCGTCATGCTGCATCCGGACAGAGGGTTGCGGGAAGCGTACAATGTACCCGCGAGCGTGCACAAAATGAGGGCCGATTTCGCTGGTTGGGAACCACGGTAAGATCGCCAATCATTTGTGATTCCGTTGTTGAACCCGCTTATCAGTGTCCAGAAGCTTCTCGCTCTGGTGTCAAGGACCTTGATTTGGCCACTTTTCGATCGCGATCCGCTAGACACTTGGGTACATCCAAGCGGTAAGGTTGCACTGATGGGCGACGCTTGTCACCCAATGCTGGTGCGTCTTCTATTTCTTGGGTAAAATCGACGAATCCTGAGCAGATGCCATTGGTACCAGCCGTATCGCGCTCAAGGGTCTGCTATGGCTGTACATATTTTCAACTTGTCTGGACACCGAACTTAAAATTGACACTTGTCTTTAGATTGAAGACGCCGCGATCTTAGGTGTTCTCTTCTCGCGAATCACATCCCGCCGACAAATACGACCTCTGCTCGAAGCTTACCAATCTCTGCGGTATCCCCGCACGACACAGACACAAATTGACTCACGGGCGAATCAGAAGATATTCCATCTTCCGGACGGACCTGGTATGTTTGCTTTCTTTTGCACGGTACTGCTTATATCAACTTCTCACTTACAGATCAAGAAGCCCGCGATCTTTCCATGCAGGAAGGTATGGAGGACACGCTGCGCGAGGAACGGGGAGAGCCCTCCGTCTTTGACGGCTCTGCAGGAAACGCCAACGTTTGGGCTGATCGCACGAAGAATCGTATTCAGTTCAACTACGACGCGGAGGCTGAGGCCGAACGGTGGTGGATTACTTCCGGGCAGCGATGGAAGAATAGCGAACTCTTGTCGTTTCAACTTTAATATTTGTATTATTTTTAAATTATATATACGTATCACTTCGGATTGTGTCAGATTCAGTTGCGAACATGGTTGATGCGAACCGTCTGCGAATCCTTTCTCTTCTGCTGCTACATACTCGCACCTTTTTCTCCCTGCAGCGAAACACTGTACTTTTTCTCTCTCTGCCTTTGGTTTGGAGTTACGTCGAGAGCTTGATCCCAAAAGTTGAACTGCAAGAATCATAGTTTTTCCGTTTTCTCCGCACTCGGCGGAGTTCTCTGCAATGGGAAGAAGCCCAGGCGCCATCAGGCCTAATGCAGAATATCTGAATGGTGAAAGCTAAACCGGGTAAAATTAGGTATATGATCCGTTCGGTGGACCAGGTAGTCAAGTTCGAAGACGTCGGAATCGGGATCAAAGAAATCTGGTGTCAGTAAGTACACAGCACTACACAGCACATGCGAAACCGGGTGCTGCGGTTGAGTATGGAAGCCATGTACAGGGAGCCACATAATCAAGACGGAACGTCACGGAAGCGAGGGTTGCATCCCCGCGGAACAAAATCGGGAGTAAGAGTCCGCCCAACACCCCTTAAATGACCGAGGTGTGGAGACGTCTTATATGATTGACACTGAAATTAAGATATTTTGAAATCTTATGAACATGAATGTTGAACATTCAAGGTATACTGTCAGAGTTCGTCTATATATAGATTAAAAAAATGGATATAATTAAAGTTTTGGGCCATCACTAGGGGGGCACGGATGCTCGTCATATATCGTGCGAATGAGGGTAATAGCCTCTGGTGAACGAGGAGTTATACTGTACTCAAATGGTCCAGGATGGCTGTGAAAAGGTTGAGGTTGAATATTGACGCAAGTTGTGCGAGGAAATACCTGACAGTCCCCGTCCCCCATTTTATCTCTGGATCGATCTCCGTCCCATCTGGTCGCTTTGCTTTCCTAATATTAAATACAGAAAGAGACATGACGATGGTGAGGTATATTATGGCATTGGCGAAGTCTTGGCCTGGACACGCACTGTTGGCTTTTGTTAGAATCTCCAGATGAGTGAACAAGTTCGAACCAACCGTCTGCCGAACCCGAACATATAGGTGTTGGGATCCAGCTCTGCCTCGGCTTGGAGGTACCGTTCAGGGCGGAAATCCTCAGGGTCAGTATAGTAGGTTGTATCGCGCGACATCTGCCTGAACCGAGGATGAGAAAACTGCGGAGTCAGAAGACAGGATCGCATCTCACCACATGTGAGGCAATACAATGGATCCCTTGGGGATCAAATAACCATTGTAAATGTCGTCCTCCAAAGCTCGGTGGGGAATACCTTAGATTCCCCGTGAGTTGAATTGAACACGTGAAACATGTTCAACTTACATAAGCGACCAACAGGATGCCATCTTATGAGCTCCTTCATGAGCGCCTCGATGTAGGGCAAATTCTCGCGGTCTGAGAAAGTTGGGAGCCGATGAGTTCCAACCACAGAGTCGAGTTCTGCCTGCGCTTTATCCCTAACGTCGGGGAAAATTACCATGATCAAAAAGAACGCGCCGAGCACCGCTGACGAAGGATCCGAGCCACCACCATAGATCGCAGTTGCGGCCCATTTGAGCGCGTCTTCCGTTTCTTCGTCGGGTTCACGTCGTAATACTGTGGATGTGAATGATGGCATGGCGACACCTTCTGCCTATAATTTTTCCTTTGAGCGATAGGAGCGAGACAAGCATTCAAAATCATACCAATTGGCGTTTTACAAACTCGTGCGGCCGGTCGACCTGAGCATAATTATGTTCTCGATAGATCTTCGCAACCTGCTGGAAGCCCATGCCCGGAAACCACGATGGAAGCTTTTTCACTGCGTTCAAAGTATGAATATCGACTGCAGACGCTTGGTTCAAACTCACGGAAAGGCATCGCGTCGACTAGCCAACGGCCTGGATAAGTTGCGATATAAAACTCCTTCGCAGCGGTTTCGACGAGATCGATCAGAGGGTCGGTTTTCTCCGTTTCGATTCTGTACCCGTGCGACATTTGTAAGCTGAGGGCGCTCGCAGTGCTGATAATGGGTTGAGAAGAATGTCGCAGATACGACGTAATCACGCACAGCCGAATATTGGCAATCAAATTTGTGGGATCTTCAAGAAGACGCGCCAGGAAGTAACGCGTCTCGACTTCTTGGATTGGTTGAAAAGGCACGATAGCAGACTTCGACCCAATGAAGCCCTTTAAAAGTAAGCGCATGGCGCGGAATCGCTCTCCATACTGCGACATGATCAACTGCTGGTCCCATCCGATCCTGTTCACAAATAGTCAATGCGAACAATGAAAGTACGGTTTTCGAGTTACGCACATCTCCCCAGCAAATGTGAAAGTCGGCCGACCTGAATACACGGTAGAGCGTTTGTCAAGAAGCTCCATGCAAGTTTGCATGTCGCTGATGATAATGAAATGGCGCCCCAACGCAGTGAGTGAACTGATGGGACCTTTCTGGATGTTAACGGACGGGAATGGAAAGGACGCAAAATATTCACCGTAGGTATCCTTATGATGCAGCCAATGAACCCATGCATCCTCTTTCGGCATGTCTAATAGGTTCCCAATGATGGGAAGGCCGCGCGGGCCAGGAGGCAAAGGTGGCCGCCGTGGTCGGAGAAGGCGAACCAGAACATATGTGGTGAAAGGTATCGCGAGCGCAGCGAGGGTGGTTCGGGAAACATACTCTGACATGGCTGGTCGTAGAAGACAGAGGTGGCCGTCATTTTCGCGTGGTGACCATGAATGAGGGGAAATGGCGTTGATGGCGGTGTCGCGTCGATCAACGTCCGGGGATATTTATATGGGGTTACATCATTCGAACCATTTGAATTCGAATCACATATCAAGCCAGCTCACACCTGCCGCATCTATCCCCACATCTCATCACTGAAATTGAGTACGGAGGTAAATCAGTCGATCGGTCGCACTGAGAGGAACCGCGCCGGAATATCCCTACCTACCTACCTACCTACCACCTCGAACCTCGGCCAAACCAATGACTCTCATCAAAGTACATGGGCACCCCCAGTCCACGAGCACTCGACGCGTTCTCCTCATCCTGAAGGAAAAAAAGATACCGTATGAGTTGGTCGCAATAGATTGGGTTGTTGCGCAACATAGGCAGCCGGAGTGGCTGCCGTTCCATCCTTTCGCGGAGATTCCGTACATCGATGACGACGGATTTATCCTCTATGAGTCGCGTGCAATCGCGCGCTACCTCGTCGCCGCGTATCCCGGCGAAGGCCCCCCACTCGTCCCCGCAGCCAGCGCTGGAATCAAGTCGCAGGCGCTTTTCGAACAGGCTCTGTGTCTTGAAGCGTTCAAATTTGATCCAGCCGTTGGAGGCATCTTGTTGGAGCAACTGTTTAAGCCGTGAGCCCATTTCATGTTTCGGGCGGGTATAAAAATATAACGTTGTGCGCTTGTCGTCAGATTCGCCGGTCTCACCCCAGACGAGGTGCATGTAGCCACACTGACGACGAAGCTCGAAACCAGGTTAACAGGATATGACCGTATTTTGAGCAAGACCAGATATTTAGCCGGAGATGTGAGGTCTTGGGTTTTCGGTAGTCTGATCCATACTGATTTATGACACCTGGTTCAGGAAATTACGCTCGCAGATTTGTTTCACGTTCCCTACCTGACTTTGTTCGGTGCGGCCAAAGTAGATGTTTTCACAGATGGAGAGAAGGCGAAGAAATGGCCCAATGTCGTCAGGTGGGTACCCAGTTTTCTCTCGAGTGTGACCTTCATCGTTACTCAGGTGGGCAAATGATTTACTGGCAAGGGATGCTTCCAAATCCGTTTGATTATGTGTCGTACCTGGAAGTTTGTATCTTTACCCTCGATGTTGAATTTCTTCGACATCATTATTTAGACTGGGTGGCCTAGCGTCTCACCTGAGTTTCAATCGCTAGGAAAACGTATGTACATTGTATGGATTACCTTCCCCGTTCCCAACTGGCTCACCCGTCGCCGTGGTGTTACAAGTTAGTAATCAAAGTTCAAACGTTCAAAGGTAACCGTCGACCGATCAACCGCAGTTTGAGACCTGAGTAGTCACACTAAATGTGTCAGCAAAAGTGCACGTGTTCCGTCCAGTTGCTCCCGCCGGTAACTCCTCGTGGCAAGTCCGGTTTACTCCGCTCTACCCCGCTCGATGGCAGTCCATGGCCAAGTCTTTGTACCGTCGCTCCAGCTCGCTCGCTGGTCGCCATGATAACACCTGGCATCCGCATGCAGCCAGACGTCTCCATCTCTCAAATTCGGAAACTTTCTCCGCCCGCCAGGCCCATCTTTTCGGCGCGCTTTCATCACATGCATCTGCTTTCAAACCAAATGCATCCGATGGAATTACTCTTCGGCGGAATAGCCAAAGCTTGAAGGAATAGTTCCGTTTCTGTCAGTTGCTTGTCAATTTCTTGCGCTTATGACTGCTAGATTGAAGTTGCGCGCCCTTCAAACTTCACGCCATTTACGCCGAACGACGTGTCCTCTCTGCGTATCCGCGAATGTCTATCCGGATGCATATGATGATCAAGGTTTGTGCAATTTGATTTTATTCCCTTGATATACTGTGCCTAGCAGTGGAGCGGCTATCCTGGTCCAGAAGATCGAAACCCGCAAAAGGATAATTGTGAAACCAATCATCTAAAATGCCTGCCTGTGCCTCAGCAGGCTGAGCGGCTGTTCTACTTCACCCATCGTAAGTAGAGTCCGTTTTCTTGCGTGAAACAAGGCCAGGAACGTTTTGGGAACGTTGGTCGGAAGTTTCGGGCAAGGATCTCTCATCAACCAAGGCCGGCTTCTATGTTTGCATCAATTTCAAATGTTTATCCCGATCTGGTGCTGAACGATATGCGTTAGGCGAATCTCAAACGAACCATGCCGCCGAACCAGCAGTGCTTTGCAGTACAGCCGGCGTAGCACGACCTGTGATATTCGAATCCGTAATAAAACCGTGCCGATACAAGCCAGGCTCCCTTCCAAAATCCGATGACAAGTGTCGCCGCTCCCAAACCTTTTTCCTTGACCCATACCGTCGCTGCTAGCCTCGAACCATGGGTACGCTTCCGCACCGAGACACACGCCGGCCGCTAAGATTCTTTCAGATCAACCTTACTCGGGTCAGTCGTTTCGCAGGGACGATGCTCGTCTTCTGGCCCTACGGTGGGTCATACATCCGTGGTTATCTGTGGCTACATGCTGACGACCTGTTCAGCATGGGGTCTCACGATGACCGCACGAAGTGCAAATGTGCCTCTTCCGCGTTTCTTTTACCTTCTTTTCTGCGGCTTCATCGGAGCATCGCTGTCGCATAGGTAAGTCCATCAATTACAGTTCCTTCAGCTTTTACTAATCTTAACCAGTATGACTTCATGTTTACGTTCTCATTCCGTTGGTTGAACTCCATCCAGGTGCTGGCTGTGTTTGGAATGATATCCTCGATCGCAACTTCGATCGACAAGTCGGTATGCAATGCCTACTCATACCAACCTCAGACTGACTCGCCCCACTTAGCCCGTACGAAGGGTCGACCGATAGCCTCTGGCAAAATCTCAGTACGCGGAGCTGTTGCGTTTCTCTGGGCCCACCTGGCCGTCATGTTATGGATGGTTCGAGGTGTCAATGATCTCGCGTGGGTCTTTTTTTCAGTGAAAGGAACTTGAACCGATTACCAACTAGATGGAAAATCGCACTCGTTACTATGTTCCCGCTGGCCGGACTGTATCCCCTCATGAAGCGGATAACTTATTGGCCACAGGCGTGGCTAGGTGCGGATTTTCTCTCTCTTTTCCCTGTCCGTCGACTGATTGTCGAACAAGGTATCTCCATGAATGCTGGGGTTGTTATGGCTTGGGCGTTCATTACCGGTTCTATTCCATTGAGTGCATTCGCACTGCTTGCTGGTACATGGGCGTAAGTCTTCCCTCGAGTTTCATCTGCGCGTACTCATTGTTCCACCCCACTTCTACGATACGTATCCTCAGTTGGACCATCTGGTACGACACAATCTACGCGTGTCAGGACAAGAAGGACGACGTCAAGGCCGGCGTCAAATCTACTGCGCTCCTCTTCGGAAACTCGATCAAACTTGTTCTTGCCCTCTTCGCGTCCATCATGATGGGCGGCTTGATCCTTGCGGGGATATTAAATAACCACCAGTTGCCGTACTTTATGTTGAGCATCGTCGGTGGCTCTACGTACCTCGCCGTGCAACTTTACGCCGTCGACACCGACTCACCGAAGAGCTGCTGGGCTGCTGTGCGTTGAGCAATCAGTCTGCTTGGGTATCACTCATGTTTGTTTAGTTCCACCGCAATGGTTTCAACCTTGGTGCATTAATCTGGGCGGGCTTCCTCGCCGATTATATCTGGTCTGCTCAGGGAACCGCGCTAACAGACTTTGCGGGCAAAATCATGATGGCGGATCTATAATTATCTTACATTCCTTTATACCTGATTGTATCATACCTATCACAAATGTTCAATGACCGGGGAAAATATTCCGGCCCCGCAAATTAATGGAATCCGTATTTCTTGTGCATGCGCGAAGTCGAAATCATCATCCAATAGTGCAGCGGGTTATGTTAGGATACTGGCTGGTCGAAATCTGTAACCAAGGATATATTATGCTTGAAACCTGCCCTTCCAGAGATCTTATCCCAACGAAGTTCACGGAAGCAATATTTTTAACTACAGAAAAGTCAGTTGATCCTGTTCGTCAGCTGAGTCACCGTTCGGACTTTGCGAAGGCCTGCAGATGCCGCGTCACTGAAGATGAGCTAGAACGGTTCGGCTCTGAAACCAGTAAACTAAACCGTGCCGCTGCGGCCGCTCAACTTTTGAGCCCTGTCGATTCAACTGGGATCCACAGGTAAAGAGAAGCGTAAGTGATGGCTCCTTCTGGTTAGGATTTTTCGAGAGATTTGGTATATCAATTTACCTCCTGGCAGCGCTCAAACCGAGACCATTCCGAGGAAAGATGGTTCGATCGATAATGGTTGGAAAGACGCAGCTGTACCACGAAATAAGTTGGAATAGTATCCCGATGGGATTATTTCTAGATCAAGGATGAGAAGTAGGTATCCTGATCGGCTTTCATCTGTGGGTCCACGCCTGATAGCCTTCCCGCTCTCGCCTGCTCAATGTGTTGTTCCCTAAGCGGTGACTAATTAAAGTTATGCAGTGCAGATCAGATCAGTATATAAAGATAAGATATGAACCGATAAGATACGATAAGATGCGATGTTAACGATCGGTTAGGGCTCTTATTCCTCCAGTCAAAAATGAAGCTAGACGAAGGAATTTGAATCGTTTCCCTCCATTCTGTAAATAATTGAAAGCTAGACGCATTCACCGGAAATTTTGTGTGCAACACTGTAGAAGTCTAAGGGGCAGGGAGCCGGTCGGCGGGTCGGTTCATAGGGTCGGTGGTCAGGTAGGATTTAGATGGATTTTTGAGAAGGGATTCGGGAGAGTAAGCTCGACGCGTGGACTACAAAAGTGGGGCAGAAACAGAGTACAAAAGCACGATTTTGGGACGGAATCACAATGGGATCGTAACGGGGAATTCGGGTGTTGTTGGTGGCTTAAGAGCCACTAGCGGCGTTACTGAGAGTAAGGGGCGAGGCTCACGAAGTTGCCTCTGGGCACGAGCCCTGCATTGGCCGCTGAGGTGGTGGTACAGATGAAAGGGTGGATGAATATTGATGTGAATCCAGTTGTGTAAGCATGAATAGGGGCGAATCGGATGTAAAACCAGAATAATCAAACCGGCGCATCTCCGCAAGTCGGCCATTCGACCCTACCACAACACGCATCTGACTATATCATTCAGCCCCTTCTATCCCATTTATTATTGAATGCCTTGTGCTCATGTACCCGAAATCGAAAGGCCGAACTGAAACTATGCTTGTAGTGATCGCCGTATTCCAAAAATAAGGAGAGAGAGGGAGATTCAACTTTCCCTTTGACCACTGTCTAAATAATCGCGATTGAAAGTGCTCCCTAATTCGTGCTTCCCAATTCGTTGATATCCAACCACGTTATTCCGCGCTTTGGACCTGTCTCTATAAATTAAGATAGGGCATTTTGCTCTTAGAGAGAAACCGAGAGGGAGATACTCTAGCCTGGCACATTATTCTCTTCCGACAGTCCCAAGTTTGAACCAGACGGTCCGGCGGAAGTCCAGGTCACTCCCGGGCCGCCGATCGCAAATATGTTCAACATTGAAGGTGGATTTCGATCATTGAACTTGAGTTAAAAAGACACGACGTGAGTGTGCGCATAAAAGACGCCAGTAAATTGTGGCTATTGCTATGCATCTGAATAAAAGCTCTGAGGGATAAACGATGGCGATAGTCGCCGAGGTAAGCTACACGAGGCCATCGAACTTCTAATCGGAGTTTGAATCGTGGGGTCCATTTTTTTCACCATGACATATATTGAAGATAATGAAAAAACACAAAAAGCAAAGGCTTACAGTGACATAGATGTGCTCTTCCGATTTGTTTTTCGACGCGAACGAGTCAATGCAGCGTTGAACCGTGTGTGACCTGTCACTGTGACTCACGCGTCTTTCATCCCGCTCGCCTGCAGGCTAACTTTTTTTTCTTGTTCCGTCACCATGGCCGCTGCGCTCTTCCCGCTGGCCGCGATAACTCTCCTTGTAACCGCCTCTATATCTGGCCCCGCCTCTATCTTCTTTCGACGCGTCGTTCAGCCTGTTCCCCGCGCCGAAATTCCCCCAGAAGAAGATCCGACAGCTAAACAAGGTACACGGTAGCAGTCAGTTGTTCCTCGCTGTTCAACTGAATCTATGCAGCATCTTCACTCCTCGGCCTGTTCCAGCGCGCTTGTATCTCGGTATTCGCGACACTGCGGATCCCGTCGCAGCGTGCGACATTTCTCCCCGTTTTCCTGGCGCAGAACGGTTTTTCTTCTGCCGGGAATATAGAGGCATCTTCCTCGCATGAAGTTGACCCGCTCATGCATGCCGAAGTATCCAATTTCGACTCCCCGGAGGGAACCTTGGTTTCCGAGTCGGCGGGCGGTGAGCTGGACACGGGCTCAGATGAACCTGAGCCGGACGCGATGGCAATCCGTATTGCACCACCACCATATACTCGACGTCTGACCCGCTGTGTTCCCCCGCCGAGTTGCGCGTACGTGGACTTTACCATCGGCTGGAACGACATCTGGCCCGAGTCTCTGCCTTCGCCGCAGGTCGAGTACACCTACAACTCGTACTACAACGCGTACATGTGCTCTCTCCCACTAGAGCCTGTCCTCCGTACCGGCTTGGATATCTCCAGCCACGACGACGACGACGAGGACGACGAGGACGATTCCGAGTCTGAAATAGACGCGCTTGAGCTCGCGTCGCGCTCCGCCGACGACGACCTCCTCTCGGTATTCCACGCGCTCTACATCTCCGAGATTACTCCGCCCTCCCGAGCGTCTTCGCACGTCCAGCTGCCGCCAGCAGGCCTGTCTCCCTTCTGTCCGCCTCCCCTGCCCAACCCAAGCCCGCCGCAACTGGCCACCACCACCACTTGGCGTCTGGAATGGTATTAATGGTATTGATAACAATATCTCAGTATTGGTTAGATATATCGCTCCAACATGCTCTTCGGACATTTCTTTCTGCCTGTACAAACTGAATCCCCCGCATATCCACCCTCTCCCTGCATATCGTTCCCCGGATAACGACCTTCCTGCACACGATCCTTTCCCGCATATCGAGTCCTTCATACATACAAGTCCCACGCACACTTCGCATACGTTCACCCCCTTCGCATCCACCGCATACTGTACCCGCCCCGCTGTATATTCGTTCTTTCGTTGTCCCTCGCAGTTGTCGCTAGACTATCGTATCGCATGTAATGATTAGAATGGCATTTTAGCTCTTGGGCTCTTCTTCGCTGTGTTGTGTCTTTGTTTAATCTTGGAATTGAGGAGGTTTTCCTTTGTTTCCAGAAATTTTAAGTGGAACAAATAGGGGCTATATATTTGATGGCATCAATGTGACCCTAACCTTGGTTCGGATGTCCCATTA
Organism: Mycena crocata; assembly: GCA_029281795.1. Lineage (NCBI taxonomy): Eukaryota > Fungi > Basidiomycota > Agaricomycetes > Agaricales > Mycenaceae > Mycena > Mycena crocata. The sequence goes on along the minus strand of JARJCP010000009.1, from coordinate 1,010,694 downwards.
GTACATGAGTCGTTCCGCTCAAGTCCACCTTGCGGCGAAGTGACTTGCAGCAGCGAACTTCGAAGTGATACTCGAGTCGAGATAGAAATCCCAACCACACGAGTCCCGATCTGGGTTACGGAAATCCTGAGACAGTAGGAACAACGTTTGCTTCGAGGCTGTGTGGCTGGCCTCGGACTCCCTCTTGCGAAGTAAGCCCTGGTACTACTTCCTCCGTACCAGCCGGACGACAAAGGGAGCTGCTCCCAATCAACTGTTTATTGCCTCCGGTATGAACGACTTGCCCGTAACATGGAGCGCGCTGGATCACCGCCGTGCTGCCGACTCACAGCCGTCGCTGTGTCCGTCGCCGCGCAGCTCGGGTGAGTCAAATCTGATAGTCCCTGACATATTAATTGCGCTTGTGTAGTGTTCTCTGTGGTTCCGGGAGTCGATTAGGATGGTGTCAAGTCAGATGGTCGTAAGTCATGTCTCAATTCTTCCCTTCAACTTGTGCTAAAAACCTTGATCAAGCTCCTCGCTGAAATTGCGTTATTAACTCAGCGCCAAGAAGAATGTACCTTTTTGCTCCGCCTCACTTTTTTAAATCGTGTCGTGGCTTTGCAGGTCCGCCGGCGATCCATGTTTTTATGTTAAACCAGCTTCAGACCAGGTCATAAATCCAGTTTAATTTTTCGGCAGCATCGTGGATCGTTCCTCAACACCTACAGTATTTCAATTTCGGAGGCACTTGCCTCGTCGACTGTTCATCAGATTCTTCACAAGTTACCCCAAGGTTCAATTCGCTGACCTGAGAGAGTTGATCATGATCAAGACTTTTTCATCGGATGCTAATACTGATACGGAGGCAACGACACGGACGTGATCCTCACAGTGGCTCAGCGCTCCCTGTCCATTGATAGTGGCTGATGTGCTGACACACGTCTGTCCCTTGTCGGTCAATCACATTCTCCACAGATGCGATTTTTGAAATTCGCTTTTGCCCTTCCAAAAAAAAAAAAACACGAAGCCTGACTGATTGTTTGTCTGCTTTTTCCCGGGGTCGGACGAATCGTACGAATTGGGCTCGGGCCAGCCAGCTCGGTTCAACTCCTACTTCGAGGCCTGTACGGCTTCCACCGATGTCGTTGTGAAGAATCGGGGCATCATAACTGAGTTTTGGACTCTCATTGGGAGGGACAGCAACGGGATGCTCCGGCGCAATCAAGCGCTGGCGCTTTGTGGCCCTCGCACTAAGCTGACTCTCTCCTCAGAGACACACCTGGTGTCCTTTCAATTCTTGTCAATTTTCGTCCCAAGCCTTCGGTCAATCATTTTCTTCTGTTGCACTTTGGCGTGTAAAAAGATATGTTTGTTGCTCCACCTCACTGGAGCGTTTCTACCTCGATCGAGCGTGAAAATTTGACTCGAGGTGGTCGCGCTTGAAATTTAGCATGCCGAACGATTCGCTTCAACTGATAGCTAATTGTCTCGTAGGTTCAAGACATACTCGAGTGTGGAACGCAAAAAGGGCGTGGTCGTGCAAAGCCGTGAAATCTGTGCCTTGAGAGAGTAACACTGCTCTGCCTGCTGAACGAAAACTAATCAGTATTACGCACGAAAGCCGACCACATCTGCACAGTTGGAGCTACATGGTTAATCAGCTGGTCTGAACCTCCAGCCGTATCCAGGAGATATTTTGAAATCTTCTACCAGCGAATACTGATGTTGCGGGTCAGAACCAAAGCAAAACACGTTCATTTGATATATCACGTGTGCGCGTCTTGAATTCATGATGATGCCCGGGCCACAAACATTGAAACAAACAACTCTTTCTCTTAGCTTGCTTCCACCACCACATAATCCTTGGATTACCATGGACGGTTGTTATACTTATCTCTCTTCAGAGTCAGCCTACAGTTTCTCCAGGTCGATAATCGGGCTGACTGCAGAATCGGGCTGACTGCAGAATTTGAACACAACGACATAGATTACGCTTGGGAACTCGATCCCGACAACATCCAAGTTTCTGTGCCGTCTCGCAGTCTTGTATTCGATGCCCTTGTAGACGTCGCCACTTTATATGGCTCGACAGGAGTCAACGCGAGCAGGATGTCAACCTGCAAAACCCTCTATGGCTCCTTTGTCGCTATCTACAGCGGGAACACAGGTGTCCAGCTTTCTCCAGTGTCGAAGGCTGCACTGACGCTCTCTGTTGGCTCTTTCCCGTCTGACTGAGGAGGCCGTCCTGCGTTTCAAGTCTTTGTGGCTGTGCATTGTGACCCTGCCACTTGAGCAGCTTGGAGAATATACGCCCAACAACCGGGTATTTGTGATCATTCTGTGAGAGGTTGCATGGATCGGCTTCATTAGTTCACGCTGCGTTAATATATAATTTCGTTTGCGGGGGGGGGAAATCATCGAACGGTGCGGATTAAACTGGTACCCGTTGACCATAAACCCAGTCTGCGAATCCTTCGGTCTATCACCTCTTGCCTAGAGATTGCGGGTTGGGTTGGAAACCGAATCAGCCCTCAATCTGTCCACTCGCACACATTAAGGTTAAGAAGTTGATGGTGCTTTTTGTGTTTACAGCGGTGACCAGGGTCGGAACTACCTCTTTCTTCCCTCCAAAGTTTTCATGAACAGAATGTATCCCGATGGTCGTGCAAACCCGACACCTGCCCACTTTTCAACCAACACGCCAATTGAACTGCACCCTCCTGTATCCTCTCGCTTGCTTGAGCAACGGTATGTGCTGCTTCGAGCGTTTCGGGGCAGAACTACGCAACTGAGGCGTCTTTCGGACAGAAAATTAGACAGAGAGGGTCGGGCCATATGCCGCATTGTGTATGCACACAACACCGGAGTCCAGGTCATTGCCAGGGTGTGCTGTGTCTCGGAAGACACGGTCATCCAAGCCATAGAAAATAAACCAGGACACGCAGATCACGATAAAGCAGAACATGACCTTTGGCTAGTTCTTCTTCCAACTACTTGACCCGTAATCTGGGCTGAATCAAATCCCAGGTATGTTAGTAATGAGTACCGAATGAAGTATACAAAGGCAGTGGATCAACCGGTGAGACTCAACATTATCAGTCCATTCTTTTCTAACCATGTTCAATAGACATCAGACTCGGAGGATGATAGACTTGAGGCGAGTCGTTTGGGGCTCAATGGTATTCTCAGTTCTGACTACCAGCACAGACGACCACGACGAAGGCTAACAACACTGGCGGCAACCAGGTGAGTCAAGTTTCTCTCGGTGCCAGCATCCCGATCCTCATGAACGTCTGCGACAGCCACAAAAGAAGAAACAATCGAAGACTTCCGTTCCCAGCAGAGGCAGAGTAAACGGCCATCTTTCTGCGCATATCCGCTCTCTAAACCTCCCGTAGATTCACCGTTCTTTCCGTAAATCAACCAAGATCATACACCCGCAACCAACGACCAATACGCAGTGCCCGCCCGAACCGAACCCGAACCCAACTTGCCGCCACTTCAGAGACAACACTCCAGTCGACGTAGTCCGAACCGCCGGACCAAATTCCCGCTTCCCCAAGCTGGATCGTAAAGGAAGAGCAATCTGCAGAATCATGCACCCTTACCTTGGCAATTACACGAAAATTGCTGTGATATTCGGGATCACGCACAACCGCGTACGCAAAGCTGTTTTGAATGACTACTCGCCCCCAGACGATGTCTCGGAGGACTACGAATATGCTGGGCAGGAATTTCAAGACGAATTTCCCCCACTTTCTAACGAACCTGGATCCAAGGATGCAACACGGGATGAATCGCCTGCGAGGTCTCAAGATGACTCCCGCAAGGTAGAGTTGGCTCGTCCTTGCTCTGCATGATTTTGCACTGACTATTGGATATCAGCGTCACAGAAGCCCCGAACTGGATGATGTTTCTAATAAACGTACTCAAAAAAACGAAGTCAACCACTGGTCTACCACGACGACAGCGATGCCTGTGGTACGTGTATGAGTTGAATACTCCCTGACATTTACACGTTCATCTAACGATCGCCTTCTTCAGGTTGAATTATCCTCACGTTCAAGAGCTCAGGACTCAGGAGCGGCTGCGATCAAAAGCTTCCTCAAGAACATCGGCGGTTTTGATTTATCCAAATGGCAGGAGATCTTCAAAGAAAAGGGTCTTTGCAACATGAGCGATCTCGCCACGCTCGCTTGTTTGGAAGAATCTCGGCTTGTGAGAACGCTGACTCGACTTTTTGCCGAGCAGAAGATGCCTGAAGTGCATATTCTTCTGTTGGCGGATGCGTTGACAGATCTGGCGGCGGCCTTGGCATGAAAGGACCAAGGAAACGATTTCGCGAACTTTTACTGCCGAACCGCATTGAATTTGGTTTCTGATTATTGCAATGGTTTGAATGTTGAGAGTAATATCGTCACATAGTTTACATAGGTCTTCGAATGTTAGCAAAATATTGGCAAGGAACTTTCTTGAATGAACTGAATCATTGACAAAATCAACTTGCTTAAACGGAAAGCGGGAGTAGGAGACGGGCAAGCAACTTCCCCGTACCCAATTCCGAAGACAGTTGTCCAATTACGGTTATCAGCGTCTGAAGTTCTCGTTGAGGTCTTGGTTCACGCGAGAATTCACATTTTGGTTGATGTCCAAAGAAAGATCATGAATGACAAAGGAAGAAAGGGGATATTTTTGCTGAATACGACATGAAAGGAAATCAGTCCAAAATTAGACAGGGGGTTTGCATTTCGATTTGTGAGCCTCCCAATTATTTTTTTGGCACTGCCGAGAGCAATATCTCACATTTTTGCATGCCGCACACTTCTGCATCTTCGGCTTTCCCTTTCCCCGACACACGGCGCATCTCCCCGCCTCTGGATCCCGCAGAATTGGCTCCAGATATGACAGGGCAAATAAAGGCGACAGGGCGATCCTGGTGACCAGCGGAGCAAATTTCCTCCACAACTCCACTTTCATCATACCCTCTGCATTTTTTCCGCGACCACAGCCACAAAGCGGATCGAAGTGCATGTCAACACTGAGCGGGATCGTTCCCAGAGTTGCATATTCGCACTTGCTGGTGTGTGCCCAGGACCGGCAGCGCTCCGCAAGGGCAGGTAAAATCTGTTTCCATACTTTCATCTCGTCACCGTATACTCCAACGTTACATATATCCCCCTTCTGTACCAAACTCCCGAACTCGAGACCGATTCTTGACATAAGGGCGGGCGTGAGTGGTAGGACATACGCATCGCAGACGATGGTGTGCGCTGCCAGGTCGAACTTGACGTCGCTGACAAAAATGATCGTGTCGCACTCGGTGGAAGGCTTATCCCGCAGGGCAAACACCTTTCGCAGCGGCCCACCGCCGGTCCCCGACGCATGGCGCAAAATTGTGTGTATTGTATCCTTCACAAGCGCCAGCGCATCATTTTCATGGGTTTTCGTTAATTTTCGTTCGCGGGCGGAAAGCATCCAGGCGAGATGGGTTTTCAACCATTTCTCCAGACCGTGAGTTCGAGTTTCAAGGACAGGCAACCGAGATAAATTTAAATTGTGTAAATTCCAAGTCGTCAAAGCAAGATTTTCTCCGTGAACAGGGAAGAAATTGAGCTTCATGCCATCCGAGCGGAAGGGTCCAGAGATGGGAAGGGTGATCTGAAACGATTTTAATTTTTTCAGCTTTTTTGAATGTGATGAAGGGAATAAAGCGAACCTCAATATAAAATGACTTGCGTGCCAAACCGAGGCGATTTTTGCTCCCAATAATTGGGAAGGGGAAAGCGATATCTTGTACATACTTTCCAACGGATAACTGCATCACGCAGGCCGATCTTTGAGATATTCCAGGCTTCAACTTGGATCCGGCACCGAAAAGCTTCTTCGCCTCTTGTCTTTCAACGAACACCCGGCAAATAAGAGAAGTTACAAGTTCGCACTCATCATCCATTTCTACCATCACAGACCCAGCGGCGCCAATTTGAGGGACACCAATCGCAGTATTGGTACCACCCACATGAGGGGTGGGCTTGGTGGTGATCGGAGATGGCTTTTCTGGTACGACCATGACGTGGAATTTGTCCATTAAGTTGGCACGGAATATATAAAACTCGGATCCAAGCTTGTTGTTGAGTTTCATCGATGCACCTGCCGTGCTACGCATCGCAAAGCAGATATCTATCTTGTCGGAAGCATCCACCGTCAAAAGGCCTGCAGCCACAATGAATGACACGACCAGAGGCGAAGTCCCCGCTCGTCCCTCCGGGTCTTGTTCAAATAAGACACTGGGACGGCCTGGAGTTCCCGTTGAAATTACCGTCCCGAAGGCAGCTTGCAAAGACGTGAAAATGTCATGTGTGCCTCTGCCAGTTCCCTTGAGTTCGCACTGGAGGCAGGGAGTTGGGACATCCTGTGAAACTTTCTGAAGCATTGCGAGGTTGCTTCGAGGGACGACTAGTATAATGCGGACAAGGGAAGACATCTGATCCCAGTTCGCCATTGGCCCGACTTTCGGCACGTTGACGCCAAAGACTGAGGAAAGAGTGTGAACTCCATGAAAGTAAGAGTAGGTGTACAGGTCATAGCGATGGAGCGTATCCAACAATTCATTGTTCTGCTGTAGGATGCTGTAAAAACGTTCCATCGTCTCCGACCATCGAGCTTCTGGAATCTCGAGCCTCTCCTTGACCAATTTCAGAAACAGGACGAAAGTTTCCCGGGTATCATTGATGAGATTGGAGGTCGCAAGGAGCCGGGGAGTAATGGCTGGGTTTTCGGTAATTCGCTGTGCAAGGTAAATAGGCTCCTCTTTTTCGAAGAGCTGTTGATACATGTCATAAAGACGTGTTCCCAACTGGTGAGGGTCAAATATCGGTAGTCGAGGCTTTTCACCATCGCGGGCACCGAAATCATTCCCAGACGAAGGAGACTTCCATGTCGTTATTCGATGGAATTGCCCAGCTTCCTGTCCCATGGATTTGTGCATGATTAACTCATGTACATTGGACCGAGAGGAAAATCCTGAGAGATAATCGACTGGGCAAACCCCTACAAGGAGGCCAAACGTCGAGAGGTCCGTTTTAAGATACTCCGTAAATTCCTTTGTCGCATCCTGATCATAGAACAGCAAGGACTCTGTGTAGAGTGCGAAACGTCGGCGAGTTGGTAGCAATGGCACTGCGGCGATGATCACATTCAGGCAACCGATATGATCGTCCAAATTGGATGTGTCAATTATGTCGAAAGTTGTCGGTGCGCCATTGGCCAGATATTCGCGCTGATCTAGGGCAACGAAATGGGAATCCCATTGAGCAACCGTGATGTTGGAAGTGAGAGAGCCTGTGGTAGCGTAGGTACGCAGGGAATGACAGACGGCAGTCGCCTCCCCCAAAAATAGACGGATGAGTGGGCTCGTGTGATTGTGAGAAGAATTGCTGACGGCTGTGCGAAAAGATGTGCACCACATCTCAAATTCCGCCTTGGCCCCGGTCACAATGTCAGCGACGGTAGGGTCATCTTTGCAATTCCTCAAGCTCGATGCGAGGTGGAACGACATTAGAGGATTCGTTCCGTAATGAACGGAGCAGCCCTCCCCGCCGAGAGAATACACAAATGTGGGGTTCAATAGCCGGCTATTTCGAGCCTCGGTTGTGCTGGAGAAGCATCCACCCGCCTCCCAATATTTTTGGAACTGATCGCCAGAAACGTGAAGTGCTCGCAAAAATAGCGGACCAGCCGAGCGCGCAGAGCTCATCATGGAAGTAGGTATTTGCCCCTTCGCATATTCTGAACGTTCGGAGAAGTCGGTTTCGATGCTGTTCATCCGAAGCTGCGGTAAATCGTGCATAGCCGCATAGAGGGTCCAATGTCGTCGAATTTCGATCAATGTGTACTCGGTGCACATTCTGAGGAAGTGCGAATATGCAGAGGAGCGCCACTGCTTGAGAGTTGAAGCCATGTCAATGAGCTTTCGGCATTGGGTAGTCAAGGCGTCCAGCGAGGCCGTATCGAGGCGCATGTGGAAGAAAATATTCCAGATTATAGCTGGAGAGGTTTGGTTATCGGCAACCAATGTCAACAGGATAACATTGCGAGCTGAATGGTGGATCAACAATAAGTTTTTCAAATGTTCATTTCATTGGACCTACCGAGGATAGCAGGATCGAAATCACGTTCGTGACATGCTTCATCGTGGGCGGGTTTTCCTTCGGGATCCATTCAAGTCGCTGATACTTTCTTTTAACCTTCCAACCCTATGAACCTCTTATAAAACCGACTGATCTATTACAGTTCACGTTAAAACGAACGGACCATTACAACGCAGCCCACTCAATCGTGAGTAATGCTGCTGTCTGTTGAGGCGCAGTTCGGGTATGTGCTCCTCCCTCTTCGACACGCTGCCGCAAGCCGCGCCATAAGCGATCGACGCCCGGGGTATCAGTTACTCTGCAATAATAGATGAATGGCGCTTTCCTTTTCCTTTCGGGTACGTTGCTGCTGATCTATTTTGACTCGGTGCGGGATCTTCTGCTTGGTCGTTATTTGCCGCCTGAATCGTAGGATCGCTGGATGGTCCTGCATCCTTTCCAGATCTCAATTTGACTCTCTTTTTTTTGCGGCCCAGTAGACAATCTCTTTAAATAAAATTCTCGTTGCCCGTCCCGAAATCCCTCCTCTCATTGCTTCTCATTGAAGCAAACTGACTCTTTTTAAGCATAAGCCTGGCGTAAGCAGTCAGCTGTCATTGGCATTTGAATTCAACAAGCCACAACACTGAGGTCATTTAGACATCCGCGTCAACTCTGCAGCTTAGCTCTTACCACTATGTTTGCTATCGCCCGACGCTCAATTCGCCCTTCCCTGGCTCGCTCATTGTTCGCCCCAGGCCTCACCTCATCGGTGCACACTCTTCCTGACTTGCCTTACGCGTACAATGTGCGTTGATGTCTTTTCCAAATCTGCGACCGCGTTTTGACGATCCCAGGCGCTCGAACCCTACATCTCCGAGGAAATCATGACCCTGCACCACAAGAAGCACCACCAGACGTATGTCACCGGTCTCAACACCGCCGAAGAATCCTACGCCAAATCGAGCTCGACGAAGGAGAAGATCGCGCTTCAGGCGGCACTCAAGTTCAATGGCGGAGGTACGCCGATTGGGTCCAAGAATATATATTTTTGGTTGACAGCGTCTGTCCCCCAGGCCACATCAACCACTCCCTATTTTGGAAGAACCTTGCCCCAGCCGCGCTAGAGGGCGGAAAGCTCGAAAGTGGAGCGCTCAAGACGACCATCGAGCGCGACTTTGGCTCCGTGGAAGAGTTCAAAAAAAGCTTCAACATCAAGACCCTTGCGATCCAGGGCAGCGGATGGGGATGGCTGGTGCGTGACTGTGTAGTTCACATGCATGTCAATGAAACTATTGACGCCTGGGCTATTCAGGGATTCAATTCCGCGACGAAGAAGCTAGAAATTGTCACCACCGCCAACCAGGATCCTCTGATCTGTGCGTGGACTGTTCTTCTGCCGATTCTATCCGATGCTCATTGAGCACAGCACACACACCCATCATTGGCGTCGACATCTGGGAGCACGTTCGTCTTTCTCTCGTTCTCCTTTCGTTGTTGCTAAATTTGCTTCCCTTTTCTGGATTTACTTTTTCCCAGGCGTTCTACCTCCAGGCATGTATCTTATTCATACCCTCTTTTGCTCCCGCTAAATGCCGTGCAGTACAAGAACGTCAAGCCCGATGTGAGTTTCTTTCCTCCGGTGGCGCACTTTCTAAAAACACCCTTCCATTCCAGTATCTGAATGCCATATGGAACGTCATTAACTTCAAAGAAGCCGAGAAGCGCTTTGCGGAGGTTGCAAAATAATTACACTGTTGTTAGCAGTATGTCAAATTCTCTGAACTCTCGGACTTTGCACTCCCGGACTTTGGATACACGGAGCCAACGACCGGTTTTACGTCACATAGTGTCCGAAATTATTTGTATCAGTCTGGACTTCACGTGTCAAGAATATATTGCATCCCGGAAGCAGAGACGGAAACATTTTGAGCCATACAACAAATGTCAAGAAATACAGCGATTACAGTACATGAGTGGCTGAGTTCAACTATGAATGGATGTATATATGTAGCTGGATGGGATCCGTGCTTTTACCGTTCCACGAGTCCGAATCCAGTATTGTAAGTAATGAGTATGTATGCAACGGAGAGATTTGTCCTCCGCATTGTATCAGTATCGTAGCCGCCAATCGTACATACCTAGGTCGTCCTCATCCTCGCTCGCCTAGTCGTCCTCGTCCTCACTCGCGTCGGAGGGGCCTTGGTCATGAACTCGCTCGGTCGTATATGGGGGGCTGGCGGGAGGTGACTCTTCTCGTTTCCTCCGCTTCCGCACCGTCTCCCGCACGTTGATGCGTACGCCGTAGCGGGCCAAGTGCTGCAGAACGTATAAGTTTAGCTATACTGAAATGAGACGCGCACCGGCTAACCTTGGAGAGCTCGGTGGATTTTCCGAGCGGCGGGACCTCCTTAGAGGAGTAAATGCGGAAACGGGCGCCACAGCAGTCCGCCTGGATCGGCTGGTCGACATGGTGCGCCGGCTTGGAAAACAGGTCGAAGAATCTGTATCTGAAACAAAAACAGAAGATTAAGGTTGGGTAATTGTAAATTAGGTTCGAAAGGCGCACTGGAGGATGAAGTATCCTTCGGATTTGACCGCGAGGTCCTGTGGTGAGAAAAATATGAGGGGCAGGCGCAGGCTGGGTGCCAATGTGACTGACGGCGAATGTGAACAAGAGGCACGTTCGTGCATTCCAGGGGATGCTATCGACCTGGACGAATGTAGTGCCAGCGAGCGCGGTGGTGGCTTTCTGCATGGGCCCCTCTGGGGAGCCCATCCTCGTTCTCTCCCCAGCGTAGCCCGGAATCGGAGACATCTGTAAGTCGAAGGAGTACGCGTCGTTCGGGCTTCGCGGCGGCGAAGAGTACGGTGAGTTTCCATAGCTGCCCGGACTTCTCGGTAGAGACGGGGATGGAGCTTCCGGCGGGTCCACAGGCAGCAACTCCACCGTACACATGAGACCTAGAATATGAATGTTACTGCACAAAAAAATGTATGAATATTCAATCGGAGACATGTAGCTGGGACCCACTCATAATCGATCTCTACTTCGCGTTCCGCCTCGGTACCCACGTTGAGCACCTCGAAGAGTCGAAGCTGCACGACTGGAGAAGTAATAAAACGTTAAATTTGCCGTGAAAGAAGGACAGAACCGACATACCTGGTGGAGGGTCAAGTGGGCGTCTATCGACCTTGGCATACCTGTACAAGTAAACGCATCTTAAATTGTAAGCATCTTGTAGAACGATGATAGCTTACTTTCTTCCAAAAGCCGCTGCTTGCAACTCCTGGAGTTCCGCGCGGATTGTCTTGCCGGCAAACTGACCGACTGTAAAGTGGATCGGCCTGCCGACGAGATTTCCACTTGCAGCTCCCTGATGCTGAGGGAGATTATAATGATGGTGATGGGGCTCGGCGCCACCCTGCTGGGATGGGGCCGATATCATGGACGGGGCCCCGGAGTGCGGTCCAGCCAGGCTAAAATGATGGAGACCAGATTGGTGGGGGTGGTACATCTCGACGACGAGAGGGGACAGAGTGGGGGTATAAATGTCGCGCCGACGAACGGTGTGCGGTCAAGGTTATCGATTAAGAGCCTCGCCTACAGTGTTCTGTCTTTTTATACCCTATGTAAACGAGGATCGATTCTCGTGCACCTAAGGCAGGTAGATCGCGGTAAAGTGATCCTTGGGGAGGAACTGGGATCCGGGAAGTGGGCGCAGTGAGGATTGCCGGCGCCGAGGCGAGCAGTGAGGTCATTCACCCGGATAAGGAAGCAGTGCGCCTTTCAGCACATTTGAGAGTCCCACGAGCAGCTATTTCAAAGTTTGGACCGTTCAGGCGTACCGCTCCGCCTGCATACAAAAAAGGGAACTCCGAACTGATCAGCAATTTACTTCCGTCAACCAGATGCTCAACCTGCACAACCAATCCCCCGTTGCCACCGCTTACCACGACGGCGTTTTTTTCTAAATAAATCAGGGCCGATACGCCTCAAAAATTTGGATCGGCGAAGGCAAGCCAGAAGGAACCTCATTAAAGCTTATATTTTGGTGCAGCCACGTAACCCACGGTTCAGCATGCAGTATATCTGCGGCTCCGGTTCCACATGAACACGCGCAGTGCATGTTGGGTTGGATGTGGAAGGCAACCGTCAAAGAAACTATGTTCTTAGGCACTCCCGTACCCGCGCTTCTCTCCATGGAAATCCTTTGCATCGCCACCTGACGTCCTCCAGGTAACGAAACCTCACCCAAGCTCCAAGACCGCCACCCGAGAATAGCGCGTCCCTGGACTAGACCATGGTCCAAATGTACATAGAATCCGATAAGATCGACATGGCCCTGGGTGCCTGCTGCGTGCTGTAATCCTCACCTCGCCCACAAAACAGGCGTAGGACCAATTTAGGTCGTGCGCAGGAATAAAAGTAGAGAACTTCCATTTTGGGTGTCGCCTCCCGCGAAATGAGCTGGAACGTGGCCGGCGATGCCCGAGCGCTTATGTCCGAACGAGAGCAGAATTGTATATGGCGGTCATTTAGCCAGAGGCTGACGGTTTTTACACAAGGTCGGTGACAACGGACCGAAACATGCCACGAGTAAGAGCCTCGGCAGCTCGAGTCAGTGCGGCGTGAAAGTAGATCCAGCATATTGCCACGTCGCGCAAGCTCTGTTTCCCGAAGATCGCTGGTGTATGGCGTGGGCAACCCCGACATAGATAAGGCAGGTCAAGAACGGAGAGCTAGCAGATGGCCGATCAGATGTGGTCGAAGAATCAATAGCAGGATATCCGTTTCCGAAGCGGTTGCTCCGACTCAGTAGGTGGGACGCGTCGTTTGACGGAGGAATGTATGATTCAAGGCGGTACGTTGAATGGCGGTAGGTGTTTTAGATGAAGACGTGATGTGTTTACTAGAAAGACGTGCTTGGGCTGAAGAGGAAGCCTTCTCTGAAAGCCCGCCGCTTGATATTGATGGAGGCTGAACGCCTCCACCGCTAGGGCGAGATAAGCGAATTGGACGCGTCGCGCACGTATTCCGCGAGTCAACGGGCTGGTCCTTCAAACTTGTATGATCACTACCGCAAAAGTTAAGAGAACAGACTTCACCGTGAAAGCTTCTAACGAGGAGAGTTCTCCTCGTTAGGAGCCGTGTGGGCAGGCGTCCATGAGGTGGTGCGCGAGCGGCCATCATCGATCGACTGAGCGTTGTCCTCAGAGATCGACGGAGTGCAACTGAGCTTGGGTTGCGAGGCTCGCTGCGGGGACATCTAAGAAGGATCCAGACGCGGAACTCGACTCTGCCCTGGCAACGCACATGTAGACACGGACATGAGTTGAATAGTCAGCGAGGGTACAAAGTTGCACGGAGCTTCGATTCCAGCCAGCAGTCTCGTTTCCCAGATGCGTGAACAAGCGACGGGGTGATTCGGAGTTCAATGCCTTCGTCGATCAGAGTAGCTAGAGCTCGAGGCTTAGATGGATGTTCACTCGTTGTTTCTGAATTCGATGGACCGGACGGAGTACGAGAGGGTGTAGTTGGCACATAACATCCTACGACGCTTGGAGCTGTCCCGTGACGGCGCAAGGTGGGTCGACCTCCGTACGATGGTAGCCAAGGGCGGAGCTGTCGCGGGTTGAAGAGGCTACGTATCAGATAGCGCAATGGCTCAAGAAACTGAGCCACAGCACAAGAGGGGTGGATGGACAGTGTCCTTCACAAACTCCAGCAAAACCCATTTTTATGGATACTCCATGTCGAATCATCATGAGTGTCAAAGCCATCGCGGAATAAGAACCTTGGTAAGAACCATTAATGCGAGAACCATCTAGGACAAACCGAGTCCAGGGAACATTTGGTGAAAGTTTGTTTTTTCGAAGCTGTTTCTCGAAGTTGCGAACAGATGTCAATCTTGAGGCTTGAGGCCTTGAGGTTTCGTATTGTCGATCCCTTTCGTCGTCCTGCTACATATGTGGTTGGAGGAAAAAGGAATGAGACAGGGACATGTGTGCGGATGTTTGGATCCAGGGTCAACGCGTTCCGCTACCTTCGCCATCCTGTCCTTCGGTCCTTCTCGTCGTCCACGTCGATTTCTTGCCTGACTTTTTTTTTCGTTCATGGGACTCGCCTCGTATGCGACTGACAATATCAATAATACCGTCACAATCGATAATCCGGCGCATCCACTTCATAAACGCTCTGGGGAGTCGTGCCACCCTGCGAAGCATTTCATCCTTCCGGCATCGAACTCACCGTATTGTTCAGTTTTGTCCCTCGGAGTCGCACATTTCTCTTGGCACCAGTGTCGGTGATCTCGGTTTTCATCGGTTTCGTGGTAACACGGGGTCATGGAGGGGGCTGACCGGCGCAGAATCCGTTTTATGGTCAAACAACCATGGCAAGTAAAGAGGATGGGAGAATTATTATTTTACACCACTGATACAGTACAGTTCCTCCCGTTCTGACAGTATTCAGACTCGATTCTTGATAGCATTTTCATCGATGCTCTGAAAGATACAACGGTGGATGTCGTTGCCGAGGTCTTTGACCGCGTAAGTTTCGACGACGCCTGCGAGCCGCTGCGCAACAGGCCCGTCTTCTCCTGATCTCGATCTCGCGGTTTCCGAACCGTCGCTGAGCGTCGGACGTTGTTAACGACGTTCTGCATCGCTGGCAGCGCAGTCCGGCGCACAGCGTCCCGGAAACGAGACCCGGCAGAGGGCTCAGTCGAGGTCGGAGACGCTGAGAGCCTGCTTTCCGCGGAGGATGGCGATGTGATGAGATGTGCGGGGAGGATGTCGTGGAAGGTCGCTCCAGAGCCCTGAGGCACTTCGACTGCGAGTTCGGGCCTGGATTTTTCTGGAGGGGATTGAAACGTTTCAGATTCAGCTTTGAGAAAGCACAAAGAACTGACCAGATGCGAAGGCTTCTGGCCGATCCTCGGTGGAGCTTGAAGGGCGACCGGACTTGCCCACCAGAGTGAGAGATCCATACTCTTGGTGTGCCGGCCCAAGATAAATATTTCCTTCGCGATCGCGGAATGAATATCGAGCAGTGTCCGCGTCGTAGCCTATCCGCTTCACGCCTTCTGGGAGACGTTCGGAGTCCTGTCCCAGTTGAGCTCATTAAATGAACGTTAGTCAGATTACTCACCTCTTCATATTGTGTCCAGCGGCCCATTGTGTCGTTCAAAGAGGATGCGGGGGTGCAAAACACCTGTTGGAGTAGCAGCGCAATAAAGACGCGGGGTTATATAGATTGCCGCAAACACAGCCGTGTCACGACGTCGATCGCGACGGCACACGATCTCCGGCGTCCGCGTTTAAACTTGTGTCTGGCACTGTCTGGCACCACAGTCCACTCACATTGTTTCCTTGCCCCCGGTCCACGGATCCCATCCTGAACTGATCTTGTTCGCTTTTGAGCTACCTTGAGCTCCAAATTTCAATTTGTAACCTCCATTGCCAACTTAATCTAGCTTGGCCTTTCGTTGTGGGTCCTGCTGTGGGTATTAAGATCCTCCACGCTCCCGGTTACCCAAGGCTGGTTGACAAATGCTAATTCACGCAGATACATAAGCTCTGATCAACGCCCTGGACCGGTCGCATGCCTGATTTCAGATTTTGGCCCTCCTAATACTCCTGGTGTCACTTTATACGCTAGCTGTTGGCTCCTTGGCAACCTCCAGCTCCTGGACTATTTTCCGCCACTAGCAGGTACCGATTCCGTGCTGGCATCGGAACGGCGGATACTGCATCGAGTTGTGTATTTCTTCTTCAATTGAGTGGCTCGTTTAGATCCCTCTTGACAATTATCATTTTGACCTTGAGCTCAGTTTATGATTTTAGTGCGGTTGTTCTGAACCCGAGATTGTTCGATGGACTTTTCCCAGCAGGGCTGTGGCTCGTTAATCAGCCCTCAAGCTTCCTTAGGCCGCGTTTCAAGCGAACTTAATTTCAGCCCTTGTAAGCCCGCGCATTTGTCTCTCCTGACAGACACTGCAACGACAAACCGGTGGTCTAGTTGAACCTCTGACCGCCAATTTTATAGTGCGGCATTTCCGATCTTCGATTCCACCTTGATGTCGCCGAACAAGCCGAGATTCCAACAAGAGTACTGTAGTGCAGTCAAGACCTCAGCGCCGCCTGAACATCATCTGCACAGCAAACCGCAGTCTTGTCCTTATCGTCGAAAGGCTCGAGCTATCAAGTCGCCTCATCTGATCGCTTCTAATTGCACTGTACTGGCTCGCCCTGCGGCGCCCTGAGCCTGCGCTGACTGCTGTGCGATACGGCCTTGGCGACCCCTGGCTGAAGGGTCGTGAGGCTCCGGGCCACTCCAACTTCTTTGGTGGTAATATTTTTGGATCTCGCGCCTAAACCCATTCTTTCAGCATCTCCGGATAAGACTCGGGACCCCGTCATGATGCGGCATTCACTCGGTTGTGGGTCGATACGCCCTGATGTTCGGGAAACCAGTCGAAATCGTGTATATGAACGACAGTTTGTATGCCAGCGAAGACCGACAGAGCGGAATTTCAACACAAAAAAGGGAGTCCACACCTCTCTATTTTGATTAAGTACACGTCTAATTTTTGAGACGGGCGTCGCATCTAGGGTATACATATGTATACATAACCAGCCGCCGATAAATACAGAATAAAGATAAGAGCCCTTCCGGATCGAATTATATCGCGAATGAGAACGAGCGGGAGGACGTCGAGCGACTGCTCGCGGATGAATGGGACGAAGCGGAGCTGCGCGACCTTCCAAGGCGCATGAGGCTGGGCCGCCGCTGTGGCGCCTGAGCGGGGATCCGGTGCAGAAACCGACGCGAGTAATGGTACCCGAACGACTTGACGCCCCACTCGTGCGCGGCGAGCACAGCTGGAGCGCCAGATGCGTCGCGCTGCGCGATCTCGTACGTCCCAACGTGCTTCGGGCGGATTCCCGTCGACGTGAGCCACGAGTCCTGAGAGTAGCGGAGCGTGAAGGTCTCGAGCGTTGGATTTTGGCGGACGAGCTGCGCAGCGCTAGATGTCATCTCGTCGTCGCTCGATGCGTGTACCTTCGTTAGTACAAACGAGCGCAGGTGAGGTGCGCCGCCAACCGCGGTGGAAAATTCCGCCTGGTTTGAAATTATCGATTAGCAAATGGTTGAAATTAGACATGTAGAAATTCTGCGCACCACGTTGAATGTGGGCTGGGTGAAGCACAGCAGGTCGAGGTGCAAAAGCTGCGGACACGATGCCAAGAGCGAACGGAATACTTTGCAGTGATCCCTTGGTTGGAGAGCTCTGTTGAAGCTCGTATAGAGTGATAGATCGATCAAAATGCTCAGCGATGTGAGTGACGTAAGCTGCTCAAGCGAGGAAAACAACCGTGGAAAAGAAGCGGCGGAATGTTGGATTCCATTTAATGAGAGACTCTGGAGTAACCACGGTTGAGGCAAAGTTCTGACATATGAAGAAGGCCCGCTGAAGGTGCGCAGGCAGGGAAGCGCCATAGATGGTAGATTAAGGGACGCGGGAAATGCATCGCCGCCAACGTGTTGCATCTTTATACAACGTAGTTGCGGGTGGGTATTTAAGAAAGCCATGAAGGAGGGCTCTTTCCGGCCGTCGTTTTTTGGTGGAGCTTGCATAACTAGATCACCGAGGGTTAGCGACCTTAGTCGCGGCCATCGACCATACGAGACAGGACGGATGTCAAAGAGCCGGGGGCAAGGAGCTGCTCCGCCAATGACCAGGTCCTCAAGATCTGGGCAATACTCGACCAGCATTTCCCAGAACCGTCTGGGAAGCTTCTCGATTGGGGGCCGTCCATCTAAAACACAGTCAACCCAAATCTGAACATGATTTGATAAAACCTACCAGCAAGCCACTCTAAGGAAGCACATTTGACGACGAAAGAAAATTTCCTGAGACCACGAAAGGCAAACAACTGGATTGTGGTTAGAATGAGAGCTTTATCTTCTATGTGGCCCACGCACATGGCTTGTATTTTCCACGGGGTATTCCCCAACAGTAGTGCCAACGTTGACGAGATGAGGACACGATTTCCTCAGCTTTAGCCACAGCTGATCTTCTGGCATCTCGAGGCCATCCCAGATAAACGTATGGAGCGACGTCAACTGCGGGGCCATGCGCGATATAAGCTCAGATATGGCGACCTCGTCGATGGGCTCCTCTGGTAGCGTCCATTCCGCGTTGTTCGGCCGCACAGCCAGCTTCCGAATATGCCGCGTAACGCCGGGGCGCTTTGCCAGCACACTCAGGAGCCTGCACTGTTTGTTCGACCTGAGATCGACGTCGGCGTACAGGCGCGAATGAAGTCGTCCCCACATCCGACGTGACTGCGAATGCGTCACTTTGGACAGAAAGCGATCCAAGTGGCGGTTGCTTACTGTAAGGCTCAGATCGAGGACATCGCTCAAGTAAGAAATATGACCAGCGATTTCTTGGAGGACGTTGACAGGAAGAACCTCGATAGGAGCCGACAGGGTGGTTGGTTCAACGGCGCTCTTCTGTGTGCTGAAGAGGCTTTTGACGCGGAAGCGTGAGGATGGGGACTCGCTGAAGCGCATTGCAGAGGGGGGCACAGAAATATCCGTTGGCAGTTATCAGTATATATAATGCGCTGCCAGTGGTCCGCGATCGAATCATGAGTCGTCAAGATGGTGCAGAGAATTACGGGCTGTCCTCTGTTGCCGGGGATGCCTCCAAAAGGGAGACGAGTGTTCCATAGAAGGTGAAAGGGAGACAGTGATGAGTTGTGATACGACATTGATTGCAACGACGGTGATGGTTGGGCCTTTTTTGTTCCCCGAATACAGTGTGCGGCCACCCCCGAGTGCAAAGTGCTGGCACTATGATCCCGCGGGTAGAGACGTCTCAATGATTTGTGGAGCAGGACTGCCAGCGAACACATGTTTGAGGTGAGAGACTATCTATATGCAGCTCCATGGAGAAGTATTCGATTTCGTCGGGCCTTAGAGTAGCAAGGCCCGTTATTTTGTGGTATTCAAGTTGGGACTGAGGGGCGGCAAGGTACCGCGCCTCGTAACGAGACTCCGAGTCCGCCGTAAAGCCCAGGCACGGTGTTGATGTTAGCTGAGGTTTTCCTGTGTGCTAAGTGCTATCCAGTGTCCAAGACGAGATTTAATGATACGGCTTTGGGAACGCAATGCAGGGATACCTAAAAAGTTGGAGCAAGTCAAGCACAAGTTCAGAATTGGATCAGACTCGAGCCTGAAGGTCTTCGCACTCTCGTTGAAACAACACCAAATACAACTCCTTCGGTCTTTGAGAAAGGCGACTTCAATCCAGTTCACAATCTCCCCAGCTGTCATAACAGAACTCTTTTGGGCGTTTTCTAGGAGTACATTTTCGGATTTTCTCTTTCTGGGTTTTCTTTTGTAGTGCCAATCTGCCGGCCGCCATCCATTCCCCCGTCCACCTTGCCTTTGCCCTTTCCAGCCCCGGCCACCTTCCCCTGCGCGCGCAACCTGTCTAGCTCCGAAAGGATGCGAGGATCCCTGGACGGTAGCGAGCCCTCAGTGACCGGAGGGACGACGATACGCCCAAACTTGCGCGGGGCCGGACCAGAAACTTCTTGGCGCGAAGAGCCGGCGGTGTTCATGTCAAGGACGCCCAACGGAGTGCGAGAGATGCCATTCGCGCCTGACCGGCGTCGTCTAAAGAGCTGGAGGAGCTCGCCCTCTTCTTCCTCCCCGTTTCCGTTTTCGCGGCGTCGGTGGTGAAGAGCAAGAGGGTCCCGCACCTTTGACTTGGTTGGGGCGGGAGCGCTCGCCTTGGGCTTGGTTGGCGGAGAAGCGCACGACGGCGCCGGTGGTGAGATAGCCGGCGTCGGAGCCTGCATCTTGGGTCGCGCAAGTCGATCCCTGAGCTCGTCTAAGAAATCAGACGTCGTTCTGATCCAGGGAGCCGCCGGTGAGGGCGTGGGCTTTGTGTCGTTGTCGGTCAGGTGAGAGCTGTCCGCGGACAAGGCTTTAGCTCGCCTGTCCTTAATCCCGGCGAGTAGAGTGCGAACCGCTTGCAGGTCAACCCGGGGAGACGACCGGGAACGGGGTGGATCCACACTCGGAGTGTCGCGCCGATCGGAGAAAGCAGCTGGCATCTCGAACTCTTCAAGCTCGGTCTGCACCGCCATTTCTACGAACTGTGGCTTCACGATGTCCTGCTCCAGGCCCAAACAGAATTCGTCTGCAGGTGTTCCAGAGCAATCCTCAAAGGTTGGCGAGGAAGCGTCGAGCACGGAAACGGGGATGTCCGATACGCTGGTTTGGATCCAGGCCTCAGATGTAGGGTGTTGCAGGAACGTGCAGCCGCAAAGGACACAAGATGCATGTCCCTCCGAGTTGGCGGTCAATGCGCTCCGCCTCCGGACGTAGCGCGGAATACGCGAGTGTTGTCTGAAGCTTGGCGCCTTTGGTGCTGTGGCTGTGGGTGCGGGAAGGGCCGGCGAATTTGAAGCGGCCACTTTATCACTCATCCATAATGGCCTCAGTGTGGGAGCCACGGTGTTGGAAAGGCTGGGCGGAGAGACCAAACGAGCACGGTGAAGGGGGCCCGAAACTGTGCGAGGTAAAGATACGACTCTCTTGACAGGCGTGCCAGTGCGCTCGCGAATAACAGAGAGACGGTAACCGGATATCGCGCGACGAGAGCTCAAGTGCGGCGGGGAAGCGACCATCTTGCAAGGTACGCTCAGGACAGTGTGAGGAACCAAGGCATGGGTGTGGGAGGGGGGTTGCATGATGGCGCAAGGTCGGGAGGGAGAAAGCGGCCCGGCAGAAGCGGTGACTTGGGGTCGAACGGGGCCAACAAGCGCATCTCTGGGGAGCATCTTTGCAGGGCTTGAGCGGCGGAACGAGGTGTTGATGGCCACTGAAATGAAGGGAGGCTTGACGATGGCCACATTGCGCTCGCTCTTCTTGAGCCCCAGACGACGTAGAACACGGACAGCGGGATTGGCGTTCTTCTTCTTCTTTATAACCGCAGGTGGGGTTACCTGCAGGCGCTCGACGAGCACCAAGGATTTGAGGCCCGTCGCTGGCGTAGAGCGGGGGGTGGATTTTTTGAATACGGGAGACTTGAGGGTAAACTTCATCTATACTTGGCTGTTAGAGGTTGGAAACCCGCAGTAGGGAGACGTCGCACACCTTTGAAGGCAGAGACTAGGTCCTTGTCGTAGTGCTAAAGGAAGCGCTGAGGAACCAGAAAGTGTCAGCCGCTCGTTTATTTAACATGATTTCGGGTGGCTAACACGAACGACGCTGGACTCGGTTGGTTTCTTGATTTCTCCTATACTGAACCGGGCTTGCAAGAAGGGTTTCTGGACTTCGCGGATGCGAGAATCCGAAAGCTCATGCCATACATGTAGTATTATTGTTGGAGGATTGTTGGCCATTCAAGATTTGAGAACTGCCTATCGCCGCTCAGTTACTAGAAGAACTTTGGAACCCGTTTGCGGGTAAATTTCCGACATGGTCAAATCTAGTTTGTAGGAAATGAGCTCCGGGAGCGAAGCAACAGGAAACGACGGGAGACTTGAGGATTGAGGACGCAGTGAGAACGGATATGTGGCAGTGCAAGCCGTTCGTTGGCGTTGGAGTTCAACAGGCCACAACACTCAGTCATTTTTTACTTTTTTTTTCATCTGAGACAGTGACAGAGAGCGACAGAGAGCCTCGATGCATCTAGCGCTTAGGGCGCCCTCGCCGATTTTTCCTGCCATTTCAATCACCGATACTCAAACGCCGTCCAGTCAATTCATTACATAGATAGTACAATACAAATTGGAAAGGCTGGGGGAGGGGGAACGAAAAAAGTGAACGAATATCAAGAGGAAAAGGTAAGAAGTGGGCTTGCAGGAGATGACGAGGGAATAAACAGGAAAAGCTCAAAGTATCAAAGAGGGAAAACGCTGCAAAAGTTCCTTGATTCCATTCGAGGTTTCGACAGACGCCCGTCCTTGGTCGTGTTAGACTGGCGCAACAATGAGGATCTCTTGGAGAATTTGCGGCCGGACCACGTCAACATCTGGAGCGAAAAGCACCGGCACGACGATGGGGACCTCTTCAACGATTTGCGGCGGGACTGCGTCTACATCTGGAACACCTAGTACAGCGGGCTCGTGAGCCAACCCCTCGCCAAGGTCGACAATTTCGCGGGGCATAAGCAAGATTATGGGTGCTTCCGCCGGTGCTGAGACGGCGCGCGCGCGATGTGCGGCGCGGATAGGGGCGTCGGGCTGCGGGGCAAGTGCTTCCGCAGGGACAGGAATATTGCTGTGGGGGACCGTTAAAGCCGATATTCCTTCAAACAAATGCACAACAAAAACGCCCGCCACCACATCAGCAAAATGGCATTTTGCTCGCGATCTTTTGATCTTGTGATGGCTCGTGAAACTCGCATCCGCCAAATTCTGCTTTTTGTTTTGCTCATCTATCGGCTTGAAGAAGGCCAGAACCAGTCTGCATAGTCAAGAATCACTCTCGGGTATGCCATTTATCATTCTGTATGGTTTCCCAGCCGTTCCCACCTGGGGGAAGCCAATCAGAATGAGCTCGCGTGGAGATCATGGACATAGCGCGTGACCGTGCGTTCTCGTGGTCTTTTTGGTCTTGTGCGTGCGCGTACGAGCTCGTACAAGCTCCCACGAGCAAACTGCCGAAAACGCGATGCACAACGACTGTACAGCTCAGAACTAGACGAATGATGAGTTAAATGAAGAAGCAGAATGACAAGGCGACGTACCTATTTGATCCCTAAGCCGAGCTATGAAGAGAACAGCACCAAGAGCAAAAGAAAAAGCGGATACATTGAGGATCCAGCATCGTGTTTTGCGAGTGTTCGTTGCGGTAGGGTCACGGAACCAGCTTGTGGACTTGAATGGCTTGAGACTGGCCTTGTGAACAAGGCGCAGAAAGGATACCCCAGTAGCAGCCGCGAGCCAAACACGGGATAGGAGTTGAACGGTGAATCTTGCGTCTCTCGTTGAAAATGAGGAAAAGGAACGCGAGTACATGAAGCCCGAATAGAAGTGAGATAATCATCTCAAGATACAGAAAGAACACTGTAAGTTAAAATGAGATTAGACGGGGAGTGACGGGATATGGTCTTACAACGCAGCCCTTCAAGAAATTGGAGGAAAGAACCGATTCCGGACAGTGTTGTAGATAAGGGTCTTAATAAGGGGACCCACTTGTCGGAAAAATCCTGATTGGCTTCAAACGTCTTGAAATGCGTCCCAAGACACCGCAAGGCCATATGGTTTCAAGTGGCTTGCAGCACACAGTTAAGATATCCGTAAGGTGTTCCAAGACCGGCCGGGGCTCCCAGGCTCTCTCAAGGCACATGGGTGACAGCCGATCTCTCAAGAAGCCTCAAGGTCTCACAAGCCCTCTCAGCACTGTATACAGGAGCTATGCTCATGTTCTAATACTAGAAAAGCAACGGACACCTAGACTTCAGGAAAATACATTTATTAGTCTACTATGACAACTATGGATGATGGCTGTAGTGTGCCGGCCGTATCCAGCGACGACTCGGAACCATGGCTTCTAAGTAGCTGGATTAACGGCGATTCACAAGGAGCTAAGTGCACAGACACACCTTGTACGATTCATTAACAGTGTTTAACAGGTTGAACTGACGTCGGGCATTAATTAACGAAGATCAACGCAGATAGATACACGCATACCTCTGAGCGGAATAGTAGCCGGGAAAGCATGAATTAGCGGTTGTGTGGACCAACAAGTAGACGACAACATACAGGTGGGTTGTCAGAATCAACGAGGGTAGCAGTTGGCCGCTGTAACCGAAAATCACGTAGTATTGATGTCGACTGAAGACTGAAGGCGGCGGCGGCAAGGGGATGTGCGTACTGCGGATGGCGGAGGCGAGAGATGGTGGTGGTTGGAGGACAAGAGAGGTGGTGTTGGGGCGTCACAGGTGCTTGGTTGATATAGCACTGCTAAATTCTGACGTCATCGCTCCACCTTATTGACGAGATCTCAACGTGCTCCCTCGCGAGCTTATGTTTAGTCACCAACACTTCTCCTTCGCCGTATAGACTCGTATGCGACGAATGAGTCCTGAGCTACGCTTAAGCGAGACCTTTTGTTATTTTCTCTAGTGGAAAAAAAAAACACTCATGTTCCACGCCGTCTCAAGTCTTGACAAGACCTACGTATGTTGCCGTGGCTTTAGACTCCTTGCGAGTCGCGTGCATACCTTGGGATGCCTTGTGACTTCTTCAAAGCCGTCGCTGAGTGACTCCCAACCGATCACAAGCCGTCCCAAGGTCCCAAGTTGAATCAGGCCGTTGCAAGTAATCTGGTGTTTTTCCGACACTGAAATTAAGGCCTTACCTTGTGTTAAGGCTTAATAAGAGTGGCCATTTTAAGGGTCAAATTAAGGGTTATTTCCAGAACAGGGTTGCAATGCTGCTGCCTGAATAACGTTCAGAAGAAGGTCTGCATGTATGAATTATGTCGGAAAAATCTAAATTGGCTTTGATTGGCATTAAACGTGTTCCAAGCCAGTGCATGGCCAAATGGCTTAAGCTGGATTCCAACGCACAGGTAAGAATCACACAACCACTCCCAAGCGATGTCGATGGTTCCAACGCGTTCGAAGATGAGTCTCAGAAAAGTCACAAAATTTGTACGCCTCCATTCTTTTTCAATGAATGGGCCCCTTGCAGTGATATTTAGTGTAATAGTTGGACCAAGGACGGAACTTGTAAAGTCTACGTTAGGCACAGATTATAGCAGGGTTAATAAATTCAAAGATCTCTAATTTCAAGTAACTATTAAGCAGGCATACATGTGTATGAAAATATTCAGAAGTCATCAACAGAGTTATGTACCTTGGTCGGGCTCCCGGGTGGGGCCTGGTGGGGCTCTGCTGAAGGCTTTCACACGGACTCCACAGCTGAAAAATTTCGAACAAATGAGTGGGTGATAGAAAATTAAAATACAACATGCATGTTTCAAGTCAAGTTACTACCCCGAGGTACCGAGACTTGACCAAATCCCCATTTTTTCTGACCCTCAGAATACGCACATGTCTTTCGACGGCATGGCACAGCTTGGAACTCACATAAAGGCTCCAAGCAGCTTTGAAGTGGTTCAAAGCCCCTCTGCCAGGCCTTCAAAGCAGTTTGAAGCCGTCACAAGGTCAGATGCTGAACCATGCCGTTGCATGCTGACCAGCGTTTTTCCGACATAACCATTGTAGTCATACCCCGAGCCCTCCTGAGCACCTGCATCGGGCTCCTCGCCGCTATGTTCAACCGCCAGAAGTTCCATACACAAACTTTCTTCGGAAACCACCCATTGACACCGAGTGAGCCTGATAGGATTGGCATCAACACCGGCGAAAAGGACAGCTAAGGTGGTGGGGAACCAGGCATGTCGAGTCTGAGCCAGGGCAGGGTGAGGAGGGAGGGAAATTCCAGATCATAAGGGTTGATAAGGGTATATCTTGTACTGGCCCCGATGTTAAGGGCTTATTAAGATAAGCCCTTAACAACTTATCTACAACACTGATTCTGGAGAGTTTGACGACAAAGGGAATGGCGTGTCGATGCCAGAGGGTTCCGAAAAAACCTGAAGAGCAGTTTTCTGCAGACAAATCTTAGCTGACGGTACATCAGCAAGATCACATTTTGCTCGCGACTTTTTGATCTTGTGATCATGTCGCGTGGGTCGCGCACACGAGACCGCGCGAGTCGCACGAGAGTCGCGAGTTCACAAGAGTACAAGAGTCGTCAACAATTTTGGAAAAAATTACAGCAGAAGGTTGCAACAATGGTCACCGCAAAATGTTTATCTGAAATCAGTAGATCTCATGAGGAAGCATACAGTGGGTAACATTTTGGCGGAGCGAACTTGAGCGAAGTCGAAAATTTCACCAAGTCGTTCAAACTCCGACAGCCACGTGCCTTGATTCGTGAAATGGCGTGATATGATGGGCAACCGCTGCCACGTTTCTTGCCTCTTCCTTCCTTTCCCTCTCCCCGTCCCTGCCATTCAACACCATTCCATGTGTCCTATCGTCTTCTGGGACTCATCAACGCACGCTGGACACAGTTAATGTGCTCTCTGTCTCGTTCTGTTCCCCCGGCCACTCTTTATCTCTGTGTCGTACCCATCAAGTCTACGTTGCTCTCCTGTCCATGGCCTCGTCTTTTAACTACGGTCCCTGCCTCTGGCCACGTACAACCATCCTTGCCACAACTCTTTGCACTGTTCAGACTCTCGCAACACTGCTTTGGTGTGTACTCCATTTTTCTATCACAAAACAGGAACTGATACGGAACCAGCATTGTGGCTACACAAGACGAGACGTGAACACAGCACGTTTGCATGTCAAAGGGATTCCAGGGATTCCACGGCCTGTGCAAGTGAGTCTATTGCTAGATAACACCCTCTTCATACTCTTTCTCTCCACTGTCCTTACGCATTCCCCCGCCGTCCGTACTGCCCTTGTCTGTCATTACTCATCGCCCATCCCTACATACGCTCTGTCGCCATAGCTTGAAAGTACACATCTGTGAATAAAGTACACATCTGTGAATATATCTTGTCTCGCGCCGTCTCGCGTGGCTCGTGCACAGTAAAAATATTAATATTATGAAGCTTCTCGTGTAAATTTTGACATGGCTCGTGGTCTTGCACTCGCGTGCGCTTTTGGGCACTTTCGGGTCTTGTGCGAGCGCGTGCGAGCGCGTACAAGCACTGGCAAGCAAAGTGCAACAATCACGATGTAGCAGGCATGAAACCTCCACACTCACTCAACCGAGATGTATGGGTGGCCAAGGCAGCAGATAAAGGGTGTGGTAGGAAGGTAGAAAGACTCTTGCGGAAATGCCTATGACTATCTATTGATGACCCATAGAAGTCATAATACGCGAAGGGCTTGCTGGTGGCAATGAACAAGAGCACTGCGAAGGCCTGGAGGGAGAGGATCGCCAGGACGAGCATCATATGGTTGTCGTTGAGGGAAGAAAGTGTACGCAGTCGGCCTCTGGCTTTATACTGGCGAGACGCTGACCAATAGCCGTTGAAACGGCCAGCTCACTGCAGGCGAGGTCATTGGTGAGGAAGGTCAGACTCCTGAGTTTTGTCGAAGTCAAGGTCAAAGGGCCGGGCCGGACCGGACCTTTTCGAGTGGAGACCAACTTCAGACCGTCGCCGCCGAGACTGAAATCCGATCTTTGACTCCGTTTTTTTTTTTGACGCGCCAGGGATTTCCTGTGGCTACATAGTACGACGTTCAAATTGATCATTCCGTTATTCCATACAATTGCTTATACATATCACTTGATGAAGGAAGAGAAAGATTCAGAGAGGGGAATTGCAGCATATAATGGAAATCCCTGTCACCCAGTGCACATTCAAACCGCTATGAGCGCCCGCACCGCGTCCTTGAGTTTGTCCTTGATCTTCTGCCCCGCCTCGGCATCAGCATCCTTCGCATCGGGCACAAGGGCCTCGCGAGCCGGCCTGCCATCGTGAATCAGATCAACCATTTCACGGGGCACCATCTCCAAAGCTGAGCGTGTAGGGACTGCATTTGTTTGAAAGACATCCACAAGTGAGATGGGGCGTGGAGTCGAAGTCCGTTGCCGGCGGGGACGTGTGCGGGGAGTGGCGAGGATGGGGGTGTCAGCGGCGGCGGTGAGCCAGGGGAAATCTGTTTCCCATAAAAT
This sequence comes from Mycena crocata, assembly GCA_029281795.1. Taxonomy (NCBI): domain Eukaryota; kingdom Fungi; phylum Basidiomycota; class Agaricomycetes; order Agaricales; family Mycenaceae; genus Mycena; species Mycena crocata. The sequence continues at coordinate 982,843 of JARJCP010000009.1, read as the reverse complement.
ACATTTGTCCTGAAAATTGCTGTCGGAAATATTAGGATCAAAATTCGGATCATTCGGATCATTCGGATCACACGGCTTAAAACGGCACCGCTTCGGAATCTAAATGAATCAGAACTCCGAATCATTTCCTTCTGAGTCAAGATTCAAGTCAGATGTAGTCAGTAAACCAAGTCATAGCCCTAGTCATTCATATATGACTCACCGTAGAATTAGTATATAAGGAGGACCTCTTTCAGAAAAATCCCCCCCAATTACCCCTGTGTAGTTACCCTTGAATATTAAGTTTTTCTTAACTTTATACCGTGTGATTCAATTAGCTAGTCTTCTAAGACTTCTATACGAATTAAGCAGGCCCATAAAGTTCAAACAGCAGACTATTATCCTTACCGAACGTCCTCAACAGTTCAAAGACTCTTAGGTCTTTAATTGTTACACCGCACCGCTCCGACCGAAAAACCGAACCGACCGCATCACCGCATTTCCCCAACCGACATTCACCGCCAAATTCCTAGAAAGGGAATATTTCGAGAGCCAAAGCACCTTACTAGAATTACTTGATTTTTAGGAATAAGTAACTCTCTTAGGTGAACTAATTTTCCACTCGACATCCTTGGAGCCCACCGCGAGGGGATTTTTATTGCTCCAATCTAAAGAAACCCCTTTCTTCGAATCACAAGAAATCTGATTCAGAACGAAATGACTATGTTTGAATTTCTCGACGAACGCCAACGACAGGAATATGAAGCTGCTTTTCCGTATCATAGCAAGATGAAGGCCGGACCTTCACAGCCAATGAAAGAAGAACAAGGACAGACAATGAATCAAGAGAAGAAATATAGTACAGCAGAGAAAGGGAAATGGAAGTCTAGCTCACCGCCCAAACGAGTGGCAGTGGAGGACTTAATGGGAGACGTAGATGATAATGGATGGGGAACGGAAGATTCAATTAGCTTAGGAAATTGGCAGGCTACACAGAGTCCTCCTTCAACACCAGAACCAATAAGGATGACTGTACCCCGCCATCTTCCACCACCAATGGTGTCCTTTAATGCACCTTTGCGAACAACCATGGACATGCCCATTCGGGGCAGCAAAGATGCTCCAAAGACATTTCGAGGAAGGTACACTGAGGTGCAGCATTTTGTGGACCATTTCGAACAGTTGTTGAATCGAAGCCGCATCACTAATGAACGAGAAAAGTGTGAGCATATACTTAACTATTGTTCCATTGATGTTCAGAATGTGGTGCAAACTTTAGAAGGATTTGAACAAAAGCGATGGTCTAAACTTAAGCGAGAGTTGTTACGCCACTTCGACGCGGAACGAGTGCTTCAAAAGTACAAACTCGCTGATGTTGTTAAATATTCAACAAAAATGAATAGTCAGGAGTGTGATTCCTTGACACAATGGAAGAAATATTTTGTGAAATACAATTCCATTGCAGGAGGACCCGTTACACGAGGGCACATGAGCCGTGAAGATTATTTGGCGTATTTTTGGGTTGGAATTCCGCGCAAGTTACGTCAGATTCTGGAGAATCGAATATTAAATCAAAACCCGCACCGTCCAGATGATGCTCAATATTCGATGAACGAAGTAGATTTGGCCGCGGAATGGCACTTCCGCCGAAACAGGTATGAAGCAATGATGGTAAATGCGGTAGAGCTTGGAGAGCATCAAGATGAATATTCGGGAGATGATTCTGAGGACTCTGAAAACAGTAGTGAGGATTCAGAATCAGACTATGCAGAGTTTAGACGCAAAAAGAAATTGCGTAGCAAGAAGAAGAAAGCCGAAAGGAAAAAGAAGCTTTCTGACAAGAAGAGAGAGTTTACTGGAAAGGAAAAGCAGAAATACCCAGGAAATGAAGAGGAAGTTGCGGGATTGATACGTCAGTTGAACGCCATGAAGCTGGACGATCCTGAGTATGCTCCGGTCTATTATAAAGTGATGGTTCTTGATCAGTCAGGAACAGCGGAGAAGTGTGTTAAGCCACCTGCTATAGGAAGAGAAGAACGCCCACGCACCTGGATAAAGTCTGGCAGTACTTCTCAAACGGCTCCCAATGAATCACCTAATCCAGCAACATATCCGAATAACATATCGCTAGGAAAACCCACTGAGCCATTTCGAGGATGTTACGGGTGTTTAGAAGAAGGGCATCGAATTTCGGACTGTGAAAAAGTGCAGCAGCTAATCGAAAAGAATATAATGGCGTACAATTCCGAAACTCGTAGACTCACCATGAAGAACGGAAGATATATACGCCGGAACCCTGGAGAATCATTAGTGAAAGCGGCGGAGAGGATCATGGCCGCCGCTACTTCTGCACCTCGTGTTATGCTAGGATTTCTAGATGCCAGAGAAGATCGACCCAAGGCAGTACAGAACTTCTATCAGGAAGAGTCACGTCGAGCACGGATAGAAGAAATCCACAGCAACAATAGTTCGACGTCGGAAATGAATTCAAGTAGTGACGAAAGCGACGATGTAGAAGTAGGAGAGACAGCGCTACTTTTGGACAGAGTATATTTTAACCGGTCCAGAATGGAAGAAGTTGGAGGGTCTTTGGTGCAGCCCGTGGAACGAACAGAGGCTAGCACTAGAAAAGCGAGAAGAGAAGTTCTTGATGGGGTTTATCCTCCAAGCAGAGAGAAAACAACGAGGAAAGTTAAGGACTTGGAGGATGTGGCAGGAGACGCGGACAAACGAAGTGATCGCTTGGTGCCGAATTTCGGCAAGTCACCCACAGTGACACATCCTGTCAATCGTGAAGTGGTGGGAAAAACACCAGCGGACTCAGGAAAACAGCGGTTAAAATCCACCGGCATACTTCCAGAGTTGATTCCTGTCGAGGCTCGTAAAGTAAGGTTTGAAGAATCTTCTGACATTGAAATGAAAGAAGCCAAAACATCCAAGAAAAATGCAGGGAAGGAAGCGGGTGAGAAACTGAAAGAAGTCACCAATCTTCCCGACAATACTACTTTGGCGCGTGTCTCAGGACGGCAATCAGAACTTTCAGCCACAGTACAGCGCCAGGACGTTATGAATAGAATTTTGGACACGCAAGTTCCCTTATCTATCCGAGAGATAATGGTAACGTCAAAAGATTTGCGTTCAGATTTTCAGGATCTAATCAAAGTAAAGAATGTAAAGGCAGTCTTACTGGGGAATTCTGAAGATCATCACGCAGTCCTAGCACATGTAGATTGGCCTCGCATAGATGGCATTTTGATTAAAGTCGAGATGGAAACAAATGGTCGTATCGTATGTGCAATCATCGACACTGGATCTCAGCTGGATGTGGTACGTGCAGACGTTGCAGCCCTGAATATTAGAAGATCTGTGGATATGAGTCAGATAACAAATATGAATGATGCAAATGGAGGGAAAGGTCAATTACAGGGGTGGATTCGAGATGTAGAATTTAATTGTGGAGGAGCAGTAACAGTGGCTGACTTGTGGGTATCACAGAAAGCACCATTCGAGCTTTTGTTAGGGCGACCTTGGCAAAGAGGAAATATGGTAAGTATAGACGAGAGAGAGGAAGGCACATATCTTATCTTCAAGGACAGAAAAACACGGCGACCACGTTTCGAATTATTAGCGGTCCCGTATGATCGAACATCGGGAGATTTACAGCTAAGTCAATATCAGTCATTCTCAATTTTAACAGACAACATACCTGTGTCGCATGTTCAATCCGAAAATGGTGCTGTGAAGGGACTTGCCTACCACGAGGAAGCATGTAGGATGGCTAATAATCGACTCAGAAGAATCCCAATACGGAATAATTGGAATGCAAACGACTCACGACGAAGTTACCATGACTCACTGCGAAATTATCACAAAAGACTTGCATTCACGGAGGCGTTGAAGCTGCAAATGGGCAGATTAAATAGCATGATGACTGGGTGTAGACTTTTTTGGCAGAAATGGCACGTACACGTCTGTTTAATCGAGTCACCAATTATGCGGAGGAAGGCCTATAAAAGTCTCGCGGCCCTGCAGGGTGATCCAAGATTACCCTCTCTCATTATGGCGCTGACTGTACCTTCTTGGGACGATCACGCTAGAACAACTACACCAGAATTCGGACCTCTACCATATGAAGATGTTCAATACTTCTCTCATATGCAAACTAATCATCCTCCGCGAGCTATTTCTGGATTTACTGACGACCCTGAAGAAACTGTTAGAATGGCTGTTGCCCGTCAATGGCAAAATTATACTACTCATACGTCGTTGGACGTGAACCCCACTTTTGCAGCATCACCACAATCCGAATATGGAGGCAGTGTGACGCTTCCAAGCGGGCAGGTTCTGCATCGAAGCAGTGCTTTGAACGTTCTCCGTGTGTTCAGAAATCCGGAAACAGGTGTTCCGTTTTCTATAGCATGTCATGAGTTCGTATATCATTTGGAATCCGAGCAGGATACCAGCAAACCTTGGCCTCTTGAAGTTATTTTACCTTCCAAGCAGCGCCTGCGAGAAGCTATGCTCGACATGACGCCACTCGATCCACCTGGTGAAGACGAGACAGGATTTCCTAACCATACTGTCAATTACACCCCTCCGATGATTCCTATTTCACAACGGATTGCGCCAGAACGCGTGAGTTTATCTGCTTTACGAATGTTTAGTAGTGCTAACCAGTTACAGTCGTCGCGCGCGTCCGAAGACATTCGCACTCCCATATCAGCAACAGTAGCAGCTCGTCTCGATGAGCTTACCACCGTCCCAGAGCACCATGGCTCCGGACTAAGCTCGGATGCATTGGCACAACTGGCCGCCGACATCCAAGCTCGCGCTATTCCAGGACTCTCCTTTGGAGAGATGGATCTTCAAGCGGGGTTCTTTAGCTACAGAGTCCCAGATTTCTCAGAAACTGACTCCGTTCCTGACCTCGCTGATGCTAGTTATGAACCACCTACCTTCCATTTTGATAATGGACCAGCCTACGCTGCGCTACCCATTCCTGAAATTTGTGGAATCTGTTTGGGGCCTACGCATGGCCAGAACGCCTGTCCACAAGACGGACGACTTGAGCTCCCTGGAACTGCACAGGCTAGGGCGACTTACAATGCGTTTCATCCCGATAGTCCTCTCCCAACGCCAGCACTAAACGAGTTTGGTCGTGCGCAACAGGCGGCTGAACAAGGTATACAATGGTATCTTGATGATGTTCGAGTTTCAGCTGACCGTTCGTTTGCTTTCCTAGATCAACAGGATACGGAGGAGGTTCGAGACGCACTAGAATTCGTGCTGGCGCCGCTGATAAAAGAAATCATGGGGTTGCCGACATCGGGATCCAATACCCACGGACGTCTGGCTACCCAGGCTCGCGAAGTGCAAGCTGCTTTTGGGGCGTTTGCAGAAAAGATGGAAGAAAAGGAGCAGCGGGATGAACGTTTTGAAACAGAAATGTTGACGCGTTTGTCAGAGGGCGTGTTGATTGATCAGACCGACTCACGTGAGAAAACTCTCTCTTTTACCGCAACTACCACTAAATCTTTTCCAGAGACGCATGTTTCCCGTCTTATTACTCCAGCCTTGAGCGGCCGTCGGGGACCCCTCGTAACTCGTGACGATTGGTCTAGTTCCTCAGCACCCTCGCCTTCCACTACCGACTCTTCCTTTGACCCTGACTACTATTCGCTGCCGCCTCCAACTGTTCGATTGGGTGTAGAACGAGGGGGATCGTTGTCTCCAATCACTGAATGGTCAGTATTACAGTCTGATTATGATGTTGATCCGAGACAAGTTATTAACGAGGCTATTTACAGGGTTTTGGAACACCCTGACCCCACTGAACCTCCCGCGAGCTCTACTATTCCATCCATCACCGATGACAGCGATCTCGACTCGGAAGTATCCATCCCTCTCGCCAATACAGCAGGACCCGTTTTCTTTTCGTCGGGGTCTCCAGGATATGCACGAATCCCTGAGGGACCTTCCTATTTTAACACCTTCGAATTTGAACGACAGCGCCGCCAGCTCAACAACTGGATTCGTTTTGGAAAGTCACATTTGGATGAACACTCGCGTCAGGAGGATGAAGTGGCGTCCTACCCCCTTCAACATGCATTGGATACTCTTCATGGGGCCTGCGCGAGTTTATTGATTATCCTGCTATGGCAGCCGGAAATTTTCGGACCCTGCAACTTTTCTCGCCCCTTCCTGTGGGCGATCCTTCTTCCGTTACTGCCGACATCATCTCCGACTCTCCTGATCCCACGCAGTCCTCAACTTCGCTCGATTTTTCCTTACCCAACAACGAATCTTTTGAACGCACTGCTACTACCAAGACTTTTCCTGCGTCTTCCGATAACGTTGATGATGCTGCTGCCACGGGAACCAAGCGCAAGGAATCCGGGCAAAATACAGAGAGTCAGTCGGCTGAACGACCCCAGAAACGTCATCGTAAGTTCGACGGTGACCTCTTACGACGACGAGTCACTGAAAACAATGCCCTTAAAGCTACCCATATACTCGAAGTTGATGTTATTCGTAAGCTTGCCGGGGTACGCTTGGCAACGCTTGAAGGGGCTAGGATTATTGAATCCATTGGGTGGCACCGATATGACATCAGCCCGGTACGCGAGATTGCACGCCGAAACATATTTCCTGCCGCTAATTTCTCCTCTGCTGCTTACCGACAGGAGTATCTTCCTGACGGGTATATTACGCACCCCTATCTATATGACTTGGAAGCCGCAAAAATGCATACTCTCTGGGACGTCTTACGCTACAACGGTCGGGATAAACTTGCCGACCTTTTGTTCGACATCCTTAGCATCCGTTTACGCGACGAATACACCGTGTCTCAAGTCCTTAACGCCCAAGGTTTGGAGTTGGCCTATCCAGAAACCCAGAACCAGTACCACACCCTTCTGGGTGTCCCTCCATACCAACACTCTTTCGGTCCGGCGGAGTTTGATATTGACTCTGATTCGGACGCTTCGGCTTTCGAAGGGATGGACTTGGGATATCCAGACGACGAGTACGAAGGCAGCATCTCCGTTGATGGTTTTCCTGACGGCATTTACGACAGGGACCTTCGCGAAGACAGTATTTCCGTTGAAGACACCTCGGAAATCATGTTTGCTCAGCCACGCGAATATGACGAAGATACTCATTCCTACAACTATTTTTCGGACGAAACTTCCAGCGAGTATATGGAAGCCGACAGCGACGCGGATAGTAACACCCCCTTGCTTTTTCGGGTCGACTCGGGCAATCAAAGGCCTGGTCTTTACCTACGCGACATTGATGATGGTAGTTCCCACGACAGCCCTGTTGATGACGGTCACATCGCCGCCAGCCAATCCCGCTTCGACTGGTCAGTACCATTCAATTCCGTCCGCCGCGTCTTCATTAGCCTTGTACAGATCTCGACAACATGATGCAAGCGATGCTCGGGATATCGCCGGACCGGTGTCCCGAATGCGTTTCGCTATTTCTCTGATATTCATGATTACGCTCACGATGATTTTGACCCACGCCTTCAACATGGCTGTACAATATTTTTGGAGACGACCACTGACTACCGATAGCACTTGCTCTGTATCGAGGATCCGAGATTCATTTACGTGTAATTCCGACAGAGCTCACGACTGTATGTTGAAGAATACAATCGTTGTAACAACTGTAAAATTCTGTGTGATTAAGACTGGACGATTTCTGGAAGATCATTCAAATCTGAACATAAAATCAAAGCATATGCAGTCGATGCAGACTCCAGACATTCCGTCTTGTTATTCATATAATTGTTGTAACTCTGAAACTTTGCTTCTACCTGGAAGCGAACAAGAGGAGCAACTTACTACTCAAAACGATTTAAAAGGACTAGAAGATGATGATGACTTCGTATTCTACCCAGTGGTTTTGGAAACAACTGGAGGACGTCAGTATCAGTCTTTCACCATGTATAAAAGGGTAGACCGAAAAATTAAACCTGTATCAACTACATTTTCTCCGGACTATGTAGTTCATAGGCAAATTCCTCGTGACCCATTAAAATCATTGGAAAAACTTTCGCCATGTCCACCACCTTTCTCTCCAACTAAAAGACTGGATTGGGAACGACTTAAAATTCTCGAACTAAATAAAGACGGATTTCTGTCACCAGACGAAGAAAGACTATTTGTACGAGTCATGGAACTTAATCAGGAGGCACTGGCCTTTGAGGATGCAGAAAGGGGCACATTTTCAGATGAGTATTTTTCTCCATATAAAATTGCAACAATTCCTCACACACCTTGGGAGTACAAAAATATTCCTATACCTCCAGGAATTTTACAGAAGGTCATTGATGTTCTTAAATTAAAGATGGAAGCAGGCGTCTATGAAATGTGTCAGTCCTCGTATCGGTCACGATGGTTTTGTGTACTCAAGAAAAATGGCAAGCTCCGTATTGTGCACGATTTACAACCATTAAACAAAGTTTCGGTGCGTGATGCGGGAATGCTACCTATTGTGGATGATTTTGTTGAAGGTTTTGCAGGACGACAATGTTACACAGTTTTTGATTTGTATTGGGGATTCGATGCTAGAAAAATGGAGCCTGAAAGTAGGGATATGACAGCGTTCATGACCCCGCTAGGACTTCTAAGAATAACTTCAATGCCTACTGGGTATACCAACTCCCCGGCGGAGTTCCAGAAATGCATGGTGTTCATTCTTTATGACGAAATTCCCCATGTTGCAAATATTTTCATCGATGATTTGCCAATCAAAGGCCCTGTAACTCAATACTTACAAGAAGATGGAAAACCAGAAGTCCTGAAAGAAAATCCAGGAATTAGAAGATTTATTTGGGAGCACGCACAAGATGTACACAGAATAATGCATAGAGTAAAGTGTGCAGGAGCAACTTTCTCAGCAACCAAAGTTCAATGCTGTCGGAGACAGGCATTAATTGTTGGACAAAACTGTACACCAGAAGGGCGCGTACCGGACGACAAGAAAGTGTCAGCAATCTTAGAATGGCCAGTTCTAACTACTCCTCAAGAGGTTCGCAGATTCTTAGGACTTTGCGGGACTGTAAGGATTTGGATACATTGTTATTCAGAAATCATTCGTCCACTCACCGAGCTGTATCGGAAAAATTGGGAATTTGAATGGACTTCTCGCAGGATGAATGCATTCGAGACTATTAAAAAGTTAATAGCAAGTGCACCAGCTCTTCATCCAATTGATTATCAATCAGACGCTGCAGTAATATTATCAGTGGACTCAAGCAAAATTGCCACTGGAATGATACTGGCCCAAAATGATGAATTTGGAAGAAGACGTCCTGCTAGGTATGGATCGATTCCTATGAGCGAACGAGAATCTCGTTACTCACAACCAAAATTAGAGCTTTTTGGACTATACCGTGCACTGAGACACTGGAGACTGTACATTATTGGAGTCAGAACTCTACAAGTTGAAGTAGACGCACAATTTATCCAAGGTTTACTCAACAATCCAGACTTACAACCAGATGCTGCAGTCAATCGGTGGATTCAAGGCATTTTGATGTTTCATTTTGCATTAATTCACGTACCCGCAATAAGTTTTCATGGACCTGATGCATTATCTAGAAGAACGAGAGCGGAAAATGAATCAGCTCCAGATGACATTGACGATTGGCTGGATGACATAGCATTGTTTTATCACACCTGGGATGATCTTGACGACTGGTTGGATGATATAACCCTGTTTTATTATACCAAACCTCGACGAGAACTTTCAAACAAAGCAAAAAGATTACCGTCCTGGGTGTTGCTGTCAAGAAGCAGTCAAGAAAAATTATTACGAGATATTTTCCACTTCCTTGAGACCTTGGAAGCTCCTATGTTTTCAAGTTCTCAAAAACACCGAAGGTTCATCAGCCAGGCCACACGGTATATGATTCAAGAAGGACAGTTATGGCGAAGAAATCCTAAAGGATCACCGTTAGTGGTAGTAATGAATCCTGACAGACGCTTAAAAATTTTAGAACAAGCTCACGATGAACTAGGACACCGAGGGAAAGAAGTTATTTGGGAACTCTTGAAAAAGCGATTCTTCTGGCCAAAACTCTACAATGATATTGCACATCACATTGCGTCATGTCATAAATGTCAGATTCGAAGCACCAAGAAATTTGAGGTACCCACCACAATTTCTACACCGGTAGTTCTGTTCCAAACTGTATACATAGACATCATGATGATGCCAGAAGCAGATGGATTTAGAATGATAGTGGCTGCACGAGATGATTTATCAGGAACCTGCGAAGCCAAAGCATTGAAGACAAAGACTTCAGATGATTTGGCTAGCTTCTTCTGGGAATACATTTACTGTCGCTATGGCTGTCCTAGGAAGGTTATCACAGATAATGGACCAGAAGTAAAAGCCGGTTTCAAAAAGTTGATGAAGAAAATGAACGTACCACATGTACGAATTTCACCATACAACAAGCATGCGAATGGTGTAGTAGAACAAGGGCACTATACCTTAAGAGAAGCAATCGTAAAGTCCTGTGGAGGTAAGATCAGTATGTGGCCTGAAAAGTTAGCGGTAGCATTGTTGGCTGACCGTGTCACCATCAGTCACGTAACAGGGTTCTCACCCTTCCAATTACTTTATTCTACTGATCCGGTTTTGCCGTTTGATCTGATGGAAGCCACTTTCCTTGTAAGTGGATTCCATTCCGGAATGACCACGGCGGAACTGCTTACCTTGAGGATTCGCCAACTTTCTAAAAATGAACGCGACATTAAAAAGGCTTCTGAAACATTACGCAAGGCCCGATTCAGATCTAAAGAACAGTTTGAAAAACGATTCAAGAAGAAACTACAAAAAGAAGAATACAAGAAAGGTGAATTGGTGCTAATACGAAACGTAGGAATTGAGTCTGAGGTTAGTTCCAAACGAAAAACCATGGACAGATATTTCGGGCCTTACGAGGTGGTACGCAAAAATTATGGTGGAGCATATATCTTGAAAGAACTGGATGGATCCCTGTTCAGAAATAACCCAACCGCGGCTTTCAGATTGATGCCATACATTACCAGGAGTCATTGGTTTATGCGTTCAGGGTCGATGGAGGATGAGAATGAAGACGAAGATAGCGTGGGAGATGATGAAGAATTGTTTGAGTCCTCAGACTCAGAATAGAAAGCTGAAAGCCCTTCACAGCTGGAAAAGGAAACTTCGGAGGATCGACTCTGTTCAATTGATTCCCCAGAAGGACTCCGCATTTGTTAACGCCGCCTATGCCGACAGCCGAAGTAACGTGAGTCGCCCAATAAAAACAAGCTGCTTAATTTTTTCGAATCATCTTTCTTTTCTCCACACTCACATTCAATTTTGTCGCTAATTTCTCTTTCCTGCTACTAACATCTCACTATGACTTACCAAAACAATCCTTACTCCGCACACGGGTTAATGGCCCATCAACAAAGAGCCATAGCCTCTACTGCGAGTTTCATCACCCTGGAAGACGCTGACTCTGAGGCGTCCCATACGGTACGTCTCATAAACAACATTAAACATTTCATGATCATGACCTTTCATGACTAGAGTCGCATGTCCCCCAGTGAATACTACAGCTATCATTTCAACCGAGAGCTTCATAACACCCGTTACATCCACTTCGTCGCACCACCACGCCCGCGCCTTGAAATACACACCGACCCCGTCGCCTCTCATCATCTTCCATCACCAATCAGTGAGACGTCACTGCGGGCTGCCACCCCAGTAACGTATGCACCACTGCGACGATCCAGGTCTTATAGCATGACCAGGATTAGAGAGCTGGAACACACATTGGAACAAGATGTCTCACGATACGACTTTGTGTTTCCCAAACGACGAGAGGCCCTGTCTACAGAGGACATCCAGTGGCTGATGAGTGCCAACCAATACTTCCGCAACCTCAAAGACAAATATTCGGTGGTTGTGGAAGGACGTGAAGTCGCATTTATCGGATTTGAAGCCCGGCTGGGAGGATGGGTGATGAAGAACAGAGCCATGCAGACGATTAGACCCGGAACAGTGATGATCTGCGCAGGAGAGATTGTAGGAGAATGGCGAGTGACGACGAAATTTCGCAAACGAAATGGATGGCTGTATAGTCTTTGGGCGAACGACACGTTACAGCAACGCACATATGTGCGGGTTAGCAAGAAAACCACTGACATCGGACCCGGACGTGTTCTAATTGCCGCCTGGAAGACGCGCTTCATGCTGTCCCAACTTCGTTCCACACTATTCATTTGAGTACTACCCGTTCATTTATTATCAATATCCGATCCACATGTTCATTCATTTACCTACTTGAAATTTGTACCAACGACACACAATTAACAAATGTATTTTACTGGTCGACTGAGGACAGTCGAATTTTATTCCGTCCGCCGCGGGATGAGCCAGGGGAAATCTGTTTCCCATAAAATACATTTGTCCTGAAAATTGCTGTCGGAAATATTAGGATCAAAATTCGGATCATTCGGATCATTCGGATCACACGGCTTAAAACGGCACCGCTTCGGAATCTAAATGAATCAGAACTCCGAATCATTTCCTTTTGAGTCAAGATTCAAGTCAGATGTAGTCAGTAAACCAAGTCATAGCCCTAGTCATTCATATATGACTCACCGTAGAATTAGTATATAAGGAGGACCTCTTTCAGAAAAATCCCCCCCAATTACCCCTGTGTAGTTACCCTTGAATATTAAGTTTTTCTTAACTTTATACCGTGTGATTCAATTAGCTAGTCTTCTAAGACTTCTATACGAATTAAGCAGGCCCATAAAGTTCAAACAGCAGACTATTATCCTTACCGAACGTCCTCAACAGTTCAAAGACTCTTAGGTCTTTAATTGTTACACCGCACCGCTCCGACCGAAAAACCGAACCGACCGCATCACCGCATTTCCCCAACCGACATTCACCGCCAAATTCCTAGAAAGGGAATATTTCGAGAGCCAAAGCACCTTACTAGAATTACTTGATTTTTAGGAATAAGTAACTCTCTTAGGTGAACTAATTTTCCACTCGACAGCGGGACCGTGAGCGACGGTGATGGCGGCGCTGAAAGGGTCGGCACCAGCGGGCGCGTCGAGTGGGATGGGAGCAAAGACGCCGGTGGCGGTGGGAGAAGCGCTGGCAGGGGTAAGACCAGTTGAGATGCGGTGCAATGACGAGCCACAGGCAAAGCCAAAGCCTATTCCCATCAACGTGCCTGCTGTCCACAGAACCAGAAATGTAGCAAAGCACGACGTCCGGCCCAGGTCTAAGGGAGTCAGGACGATAACGGCTATACTGGCCAGACTTGAAGCCATCGCGAAGATGATTTGCCGCCGAGGAATCCAAAACGACCGAATTGACACCAACTGGAAGAGATGGAACGATCTGGAGAGGCGACTCGTCATCACTCCGCCCTGAGCGAGCGATACCGCTGACTTGAAACCCTGCTGGGCGAGGTCGAGGGACGATTCGAGGGTCGTGGGAATTGCTGCAACAAGCTTCCGCAGAGAAACGTAAGAGTCCAACAGTAAACACTGGGTGATCGAGACCGCGGACTTGAGACGTTGATGGGCTAGGTCGAGGAATGATGCAAGAATCGTGGAAAGCACTGTAGCGAGCTTCCGCAGGATGAATACGTAAGAGCCCACCAGCAAGCGTTTGACACACGCAAGAAGAGTAGGAGCGACGTCCACGAAAGAATGCCCAACAGTCAACCACAAGAAGGAATCAACCGCGTCCGAAATGACTGTGGCTTGGGAGTGAGATGTTGATATGTACATGAACAGTGATACTTACAGGATCTATCCCACTCGCCGCGTATTCGCGAGAACCAGTTATGAGGAAAACCAGGGTACCTGGCAGAGAAATAATGGAAAAAGGACTTTTGAATGTCACGTGCTGGTCTTGGTACCCACGTGTCCAGTGAACCGTAATGAAACGAGACCACGCAACAGGCGTAAAGCGCTAGGATCGTGAGTGTAACACTCCAGGCTACGACCTTTGAGACAGTGCGAGATCTCCGGCGGGTAAAGGCAAGGGTGAGCAGGGTGAGCAGGTGGGCAGCGCAGCCCCCGAGAATGATAATTGTGTATGAGAGATCTTTGCCAACTTTAGAAGATGGTGGCGAGGAAGAAGGGTCATCGCTCACCATACGATGGGGGCGGTGTAGTTTCAACGTAGACTTCAACAGCAGGCAGGGGTAGCAAGCGGTAAAACGATCCGGCGAGAGTGAGGTGGAGTCGACGTAGATGGTCGAGAGTAGGGCCCGCACGATACAAAAGCGACGGTGGGCCATTCAAGGTCAAAAAAATGATAGTCATGATGGCCTGCATGGCGAGAACGAAGACGACAAGCATTTTTGACGAGTCGATGGATGTTGGGGAAAAGAGAATGCGCTGGCGACCTTTGGTTTTATACTGGCGAGATGCTGACTAACAGCCATTGATTGAACTGCCAGCGCACTGTATACGAGGTCATCGGTGACGAGGCCAACTCCTGAGGCCTGAGTACTGAGAGGGTCAAAGCAAGGTCAAAGCGTGAAAGAGCGATCGATGCTGACGTAATCTCCGCGATCCACAGTCAAGATCCACAGATATTATCAATCGGGGTGATATGCAAAAACGGAATTGATGGTGCTCACACCTGTCCTTATCTTGCCTGATTGGCTTCGGCAGCGGGCTATAGGGTCGTCCTGGTCAGAACTTGCTGGTAACGAAGTTCTAGAGGATTGTGAGCAGAATTGTGCTCGCAATTATGCTGCCGAGCCATGCGATCAAAAAACGGGTGATCTGCAAAAAAAGTTTTGATCCAGTGCTCACTCAATATAACTCATTGTCCTCTGAGTGATACTCAGCCATATTTCAAGGAAGCAGCTCTATATCCCCATATTTTTTTTGAGCTACATTGGAGCCAAATCGAGCCCGGAAATGAATTTAACTTTCTTTTGCAGATCACCAGTCTTTTGCATATCACCCCGATCGATAGTAACTTCCGCTGCGTTCCGTCTCTGAGGCCTGAGGCCTGAGTGTTTCAAGTCAGGCTTGGGCTGTCATTCGAGGGCTGCCAGGGCACAGGAATGCAGACGCTGTCATGTCCACGCCATGAATCTAGTAAGTACTTGCGGGCCGGCAGCGTCCCAGAGCGCTTTTGTCCTTATTGTCAACACTCATAGGCTCTCATGGGAAGGTCAATATATTACCTGTCCCTTATTCAAAACCGAAACTCATGGTCGCACTAAATTACGCACTACATCAATTTTACAATGTAATTTCTGGCGGCTGAAGTCAAGCTGGAGTCCGGGGAATATGTTAGGGTAATAGGAGATGGTGCAAAAAACCATGTGCGACTATGGTACCTGCGGAGGTTGGAAGGAAAGGAAAAAATAACTGTAAAGCTTGGAGACGATGCACGAAAGAAGGAACAGATGATGAGCACCGTCCCATCGAATGAATCAAATCTCATCAGTTATTGCATTGCAAATCCCTCCACTGAGCTAGCTACAATCAGGCAGGGTAGAAAAACATAACGAGTCGATGGAGAACGAGCCAGAGATATCAACGTCCTCGGACCGAATATATGCACACTGCTGGACGAGGAATATGTCGGGCCCCGGTTCCTTAGCTGAGATGATCGGCATCGCGTCTTCATCGAAATTGCTCCTGCGCAGAGCGTCTAGTATGGTTCACAAAGCAAAGATCAGAGCCTGGCACAGCGGACACGTCTTCGTGCGGAGGCAGTTGTATGCCGGATGATTCGTGTTGAGGGTCTGGTAGAAGGAGGCGCATCACGGAACCAGGAGCGTGAACATTGAGGATCGAAGAGATGCCGGCAAGCGACGCTACAACTCTAGGTTAGTGAAAAGACAAAAGGCACGGGCAATTAGGAACGCACTAAGGTTGGCGTAGGAGGTCTAAACAGATATGTAGTAATTTGCAAATATTCTTCCATGATTTTGCGCTCGACCAAGAACTGTTTTGATGCGAGCGATGGCACCTTATCCGCGACCCATAACACCACCCTGCACTTGAGAGCATACCATTAATTGAATTACCAGCTTGAGTTAATTGATGTTCAAGGATCCACAACACTATAAGGATCATCTGCACATACACGACGTGAGAAAAATGCAATCGCACAGTCACAGATGAGACTCACAAGTGGGAGGAGAGCTCGGAGTTCCAGGAGTTCCAGACATTGTGGGCGGGCGTAAAAACTTGAAGCTTGGCCAGGTTGAGACAAACATCATCTTGCGGTGATTGAGGTGCACAAAGCGGGCCATCGGTACGACCAAGGAAAACAGCACGTAGTAGGCAAGAGTGGGAGAGCGCTTGAAGAATTTTCGCCAGAGGAGAGTCGGTAGGAAGAATAACATAATGAACCGGCCCAGCGAAAAAAAATGGGATTTGGGACGTGTAGTCCAAATAGCATAGGAGTTGGGGGCTGGGGAGGCTCGGGAGGCTTGTGATACGCGCTCTTGAGTGGGCTGAAGAGAAGAGAAAGCAGGGGGTGCATCATCGTGGAGGGTGGGGTCCAAGTTGAGTCCAAGACTCCAAGTGCCTGGATACTTTAGTATCTGGGTTCTAGGACATCGGGAAATGCCTGGATACTAAAGTATCCGGGTCTCCTGTGTTAAACAAATTTGCAAAATCCGTCCCCATTTAGATAGAATCACCTTATTTGGTAATTCGTCTTTGTCGACGGCGCGTCGTGGGTTCGAATCCTGCTCTAGCATTTTTTTGGGTCTTGATCCTTTGACTTCACCGTCGGTACGCAGATGTTTTTGTGACTTTTTTTTTTGCTAGTTTGTCATTTGGACAACCTTATCGGCAAACTCTAATTAACTCAAATCTACTCCATATCTAGGCTTAGTGGTGGTTTACAGCGGCTATTCTGTCGAAGAGCCTCACTGTTCTCTTCCATTGATGGCCAGTCCATAATAATACCTGACTCCGGCGTGCTATTGGCGATGAACTGAACCTTGACCGCATTCATAGAGCGTTGATCCGAAGTATGAGGATAGTAGGTAGACATTGGGAGTGGTCGTGCGGAAGAGATGTTGGAAGGCCTGGATGAGACCTACTGCTTGTTTCTGAGAGCATTCAATGAGATTCCATGTGTTGAGTTGATCGTGTCTGACAGCGGTGATGACACTGCAGGCGGTCCACCATTTTCTTTTTGCCGGTAATAATAAGTTCTGCCCCCGTCATCTAAAACGCTCTTGCAATGAACAACCGGGGTATCCAGGCTCCGCCCGGCAGGGCCATATCCAACGTATTTTTCCACCCCATCTGTAAAAACCTTGTACCCCGTGACTTGCCCTATAAGGCAATTCTCTCACGCAGTTCTCTCATGCCTCGGAACACCCCGCCGATTAAGTCCGATGGTCCTGCAAGGTCCCACAACATTAATTGTGCTAACCTGTTTTGTGATACGTTGGGTATGGCCCTGCCGGGCGGAGCCTGGATACCCTGGTTGCTCATCGCAAGAGCGTTTTATATGACGGGGGCAGAACTTATTATTACCGGCAAAAAGAAAATGGTAGACCACCTGCAGTCATCACCACTGTCGGACACGATGAACTCAACACATGGAATCTCATTGAATGCTCTCAGAAACAAGCAGTAGGTCTCATCCAGTCCTTCCAAAATCTCTTCCGCACGACCGCTCCCAATGTTTACCTACTATCCTCGTACTTCGGATCAACGCTCTATGAATGCGGTCAAGGTTCAGTTCATTGCCAATAGCACGCCGGAGTCAGGTATTATGGACTGGCCATCAATGGAAGAGAACAGTGAGGCTCTTCGACAGAATAGCCGCTGTAAACCAACTGTAAACCGCCACTAAGCCTAGAGATGGAGTAGATTGAATTAATTAGAGCTTGCCGATGAGGTTGTCCAAATGACAAACTAGCAAAAAAAAAAAAGTCACAAAAACATCTGCGGACCGACGGTGAAGTCGAAGGATCAAGACCCAAAAAAATGCTAGAGCAGGATTCGAACCCACGACGCGCTGTTGACAAAGACGAATTACCAAATAAGGTGATTCTATCTAAATGGAGATGGATTTTGCAAATTTGTTTAACACAGGAGACCCGGATACTTCAGTATCCAGGCACAATGAATATGGTTTCTTTCATGCTGCAACTCCATATGGTTCTGAATTAAAGGATTGGTGGATCGTGTTTGCACCTAGGCCCAAGAAGCCAATTCAACTCTGATACTGGGAGCTTCATGCAATTGAAAGTGTCCCTGGTGAGTCGGTGGTGTGTCAAATTCTACTTGGGCTTTAGGCCAATGCTTTGCATGGCAGAACGAGTCGGGTACAGAGGATTGGTCTGCAATTTAGATCATTCAAGTAAACACTGATAGTGAATATTTTGCGACATTGAAATGGCGATTATGTACACTTATAGGATCCTATGCCAAAGAAAATGAAGTTATTCACATGGTAGCTTATATTATACGACGTCCACTAAAGTCCTAGGCGCATCCTCTAGCGATAACAAGTTGTGCATGCGGCGCAGCCAGGTGCTCACTGATAAATGTCAATAGTTTGCTCACTATGTTTAATGCATTGCTCACCTGGTTGGGGCGTAGAGAAGGAGCGTGGCCACCATCCCGTACCGCTCAGATGCCAAGTGAACAACGGGTCACTGGGCGGTCCACTAAATTCCCACATAGGAATATCCACTGTTGTGCAACCGGCGTCATTGCTTATATGCTGGGTCGCTGCCATTGAAATCACGGCCGCAGACGTGCAGTTCGGGGTACTCCTCCAGATAATACGTGAACCCGCGGCGCATGTACTTGTTCAGTGCGTACCAAATTCGCTGGAAATGACCCAGGTCGCCGTGGAATGCCGTCAACGAAGAAGATGTGATAGCGACGCCAGCAGCTGACATCAACGCGTAACCGAACCAGATAACTTTGCCAGTCCATCCGACAAAGACGGGGCTTGAGTGGAACTTAACGACGGTGTTGAAAGGATAGTAGGATGAGCACTCGATGACATTGACTTTGGACGCACACCATACCGTTAACATGGTCGTGGTAAGAATAGTGCGTTGAGTCGACGCTGTAGTTATTCATCTGAAGGAACCTGATGATTTTCAAGCCACATGTGATCCTTGTGAAAAAGTCGATGTCGTTCTGCACGGGGAGCAACGACGTTACAGCGCAACCGGCTATGATTGTTCCAGTAGCTCGTTGCATGAGTCGTACGTCGGTAAAGCACAAATCGAATTCTGCAAGCAGCTCTATTGCGGCAGAGAGCACAGAGGAAACCATCGTTGTGAATCCAGGCAGCACGCGGCCTTTGTCAGCGTCAGCTATTGCGCGTAATTAGTAGTGGTGGCAAGGTTCGGTCCGAGAATCGGTTCGAACCTGAACTGGACCGAACTGAACGCCGCGTTCAGGTTCAGGGTTTGGCATCTGCCTGAACCGGACGCCAGGTTCGCGTTCGGCGTTCACGCCACGCCAGATTTTCCCGAACGTGTTCGAACCGCGAACCAAAAAGAGACTTTTCCACATAGATTTTGGTAAGATTTGCATGATTTTCGGTCCAATTACAAGCTGCTCACCTCGGACATGGACTTGATTGATGTCTAGTAGTCGTAAGGTCGTCTTTTAAGTGAGTTTTCCTTGTTTCAACAGTGAAAAGGCCATGCTTAATTTGCAGGGAAGGCCATGCCCGAATATTTGACTGGAAAATGGTCTCTGGGCAACGAAATTGAATACCTATCTCCCTTCCGTGAGTCACTAAGCCTACACCATGGTACTGGGAATCTTCCTTACCGTAAAAAAAGTGCGAATAGATGCCCCAAAAAATTGTGCCGGTTCGAACGCGTTCGAACCTGAACCAAACCTGAACCCGAGTTCAGGTTCAGGGTTCAGCAATTGCTCGAACCGAACGCAACGTTCAGGTTCGGCGTTCGAGCGAAACATGCCCGAACGCGAACCGAACCGAACTTTGCCACCACTAGTAATTAGCAGCAGTAAGTATAATAAACACACGTTGTAAATCGGGGGCAGGACAAGGCGGCACAGTTGCAGTAAACAAGTCGCCGGCTATGTCTGCTACGTATTGGCTGATGTTTCTGACAATAATCAATTGGTGAATTTTCGCAGACGCTGCAATAGACGCTCACGCTTCACTCAAACTTTATGAAGCACTTGTACCAATGCTGAACGATAAAAGTATTGATCTTGACAAGGAGATACCCGACTCCTGGTACATGTTTGATGGGTGGTACGGATCGGCCGTCAGAACACAGAAAACGGTATGGGATAACTACGCACAATGGTCAGCAAGCGACTGTGATTGGTACTTTGGCGGACGTTTCCAGGGTTATCACTATCAACATCGTCCATTACCAATTGTACCTAGTTCGAACCACTGGACGCACTTACTGGATGCACTTACCCAAATACATCGATCTCTCACACGTATTATGATCTTAGCCGATCTCACTATGTATCCATGTTTAACGTCCAATCCGAATCAGTGGGGAGCCAGTGTAGCAAGATCAAAGCAGTAGGATGACAGGCAAGGGGTAAACAGACGACAAAGGCAGAAAGTAAAGGGATCCAGGAAAGTCGGGAATACCAGCCGAAAATATGATCGGATCAAAATACCGAACAAATTCGGGTTCTGCCGTGCCAGGCAAATTTGTAGGAGAACTGAATACGCACAAGCTGGAAACGCTTGAATCAACACGGCACAGCGAACACAGCGAAAGGCAGGCTCTCAGTATACCTTTCACAATTTGTGGTAACTCTTTTTCAAAAAAAAAAAAAAAAAAAAAAAACTGTGAGGAGCACAAATTCGCAGTTAGGAATGGGTTATATTCAACGAGTAAGAAAGCGAAAAAGCGTAATACATGATAAGTAAAAATCGAAAACCCGTAATATCTGAAGAGTAAAATACAAAGAATCCGTCATATAGGATGATGTAAATGCCTGGATACAAAGTATTCCGGGTCTTCAGAATCGACATCCACGGAGCTCCGTCCAAAAAAGGAAAATATCACCTTTCATAGTAGGTGAAAAAAAACCTTTGTTCGGTTTTGAGTTGCTGCATATGGGTTCCAGTCGGGCAATTCCCGTGATTCCTGGTGATGTAATCAGTCCTTCACCCTATGCCTTTGAACCTCTGATGCACAATCAATATGTTGTTCAGGTTCTGACCGTTCTGTGGGTTTCGATCTGATCATTGCCGAGATCCGGAAGGAAACAGAGGCAAACATCATGGGCACTCGCTTGGTCACTGTACTACAACTCTGACCGACTGTTTTCAAAAAATCTCCCCAGTACCAGTATTGAGAAGCCTACATGGGTATGCCATGCTCTTCCGAAAGACCCCAAGAAACAAGCCTGCAGTAGAGCTTATTAGCAAGTGGTGAAAAGTGATTTCGGTGAAAGAACTAGGGCTCCCCCCTGTGACAGATGCCGTCAACGGCATGTCGTCCCATCCCATCGAGACATCGGCTGAAGAAAAAAACGGGACGGGTGTGGGATGGCAATCTTGCTGTCCGTCCCATCAAAAGGCAGCTGTTGCCGGCCATTAACGGGTTTGCCAAAATCTTCGAGTCACTACATCCAAAAATTGAATAAATTGACCACAAATTGCTCACAAAATAGGGTTTTCAACCGTAGGCTGATGATACCTGCTTGAAGATTGACGTCAACGGCCATCCAGAGTCTGTTAACCGTCCAGTGAGTTGCAAACATTCATGTGAAGTTGAATACTGGTTTTCAACCTTTCCTTATTTTGTGGAAATCAGTGGAATGCTACACAACCTTTACATGCCAATGCACCTGTAGTAAGTCTTGTAAGCACATTTCCTCCTCATTTCACCTCCAGGTTTGCATTTGATGCAGCCAACACCGTCCCGTAAATTTACAGTTGATGGCTGTCTTTTTGCTGTCCCATCTCGAGTGGCTGAAAACCGAAAGTACAGCCGCTTTTGTGACGGGCCGCACCCGTCTCAGTGTTTGAAAATGATGGCCGTCCCCGTTTACAGGATGGTGAGCAGCCCTAGAAAAAAACTGGTGCTCCACATAATCAAAACCGACCAGAATAAATGCTCCACGCTTTTTGTCAGCTTTCCTCCTAAGTCCCCAGGGGACCTCTTGTGTTCGTCATTTTCCAGGGGGAGGAACCTGCTCAAGGAGAAACCCACAGCCAGGGAAAAACCGTACTAGGCTGAAAAAAATATGAAGTGCATCAGATTTGCAATGATGGCAACTAGGAGGAGAGGTTCCTACTCTATTCTTATTTTCTGTCATCCCTCAAATCAACCTGACCCTACCGCCGTCGGCACACACCGTTCCAAAACAAATATGGTCATGCAACACTGAAATTATGGACCCCACAGCAGGATACTACAGCTGCTGCAAGCATGCAACTTCTAACAAAACAATCAACCCAGGCAAATCTATGTACTGAGTCAGTACGTAGATTTTGAAAGTCAGTACTACTGACTTTCAACCATGGACGGCACAAAATGTCCACAGTTGCGATGATACACGCCAGGAGTGTCATTTGGTACTTCCCAGCGGGATGGTCCTTGGACTCCTTTTTTTGAAGTGCCCTTCTAAGATCAAACAAAGTCTTTCAGGTTTTGACACTGTGCAGGAGCAGTTTCCTTCTGTTGATCTGGAAACGGGCACACAACTCAGACTCTGGCTCACTTTACAGCTGTTTCCGAAAAGATTGAGACAACAGTTTTTTTTCTCATTGCATATTTTTTGCCGGAATGCTAAGGATTACTGCTTTTGGCCCGGATCATCCGCCGTTTTGGGATCGGCCAGTCCAGGCCGTCATCCCACTTGGTTACATTGTTTTTGTGCAAGGCATAAATCAGTGTGGTTTTTGTTCCAGGCATTTGGTACGCGACATAGAAGGCAAACTGCAAGCATTAGGACAAAATTTGTGCAGGTCCAGATATTCGGTACAATATTTGAGTGGGATTGGTTTGGGCTTGGCAAGTCCAAAACCGGTAATCCTTAGCATTCCATCAAAAATTGATAAAAAATTGCGAACGCGAAAAGAAATTGTCGTCTCAATCTTTTCGGAAACAGCTGTAACGATAACTGTTTATAATAAGTACTGAACCATCTAGGTCTGGACGGCTTAGATAGGTTACCAGTTGAGGATATACATACAGTCCTGTAAAGCGGCGTATCCAGGCGCCGCCCGCCCGGCAGGGCCATATCCTCGGAATTCCCAATGGAGTATGAACTATTCCCTTACAAGGTAAAAGTTCCAACACGATACAGCTACGCCATTCGTCAGAAACCACCCTACTCTGGCGGTAAAACGGTTGTAAGAACGAGTTAAAAATAAATTTTTAGACTCATAATTGATGGTGTACTTGCCCCGTTATATCTGAGTTTTTGTATTATGATTACCACAGGGTCCAAATAAGGCCAGCCAAGTTAGAATCAACATAAATTGATTGTGCCCTGGCCGAAATAGGCTGTGTCCCGAAATAGTTGTCCGAATCAGTAATTGCTCCTTGCCAGTTCTCAAATGGTCATCTAAATTCCGAGGAAATGGCCCTGCCGGGCCACGCCTGGATACTCCCGCTTTTCACAAGCAGTTTTCAAAAATCCCACAATGCAGGTATAGGTATTTTCTGCAGTACTATCTCAGCCCGAAACCAATTGGGACTGTTTCCCACTAGTTTTCTGTCTTCAATGAGACTACATACCACACGTTTTTGTGTAACACACTTGCCACCTAGGTTGCGTCTCACCCTGCCCGATGATGAGGAGCGACGGAAAGGAATTGCGGGACCATTGGGAATAATTTGGGCTATCATATTGAATAGCACGATGTTACATGTACTAAAAAAACATTTTGACTATGGATGGGTCACACCGGCGCTAGCCAGTAAACTATCTTTCCTGGTCGATTATTATACATGTTTACAATACATTTTTGCACGTCGGGTTCCTATATATAAAGGTTTTGATGGCAAGGTGACTCTCTTTCATTGTGGTGGCGCGGCCTTAGATATTTCGGCCAGAGGTTTAACTACATGTGAACTGTGAGTAGTCCAAGTTCCATAATATTCGA
This sequence comes from Mycena crocata, assembly GCA_029281795.1. Classification (NCBI taxonomy): domain Eukaryota; kingdom Fungi; phylum Basidiomycota; class Agaricomycetes; order Agaricales; family Mycenaceae; genus Mycena; species Mycena crocata. The sequence continues at coordinate 958,762 of JARJCP010000009.1, read as the reverse complement.
GCTATATTTGCCATGGCCAGAGCAATGCCGATGGGCACTGTCAAAATCCCCACACTTTGCACCTCGAAGTGACAAAGATCCCACGCCTTGTAACTTTATTATTCCCGCATCCATTGCCATCCAAACGCAAGCCAAAATGCGGGGATGTATTGAAAACATATGCAGTTTGCCTTCCCTGTGTTTGCGGAGGAAACAGAGCGTCGAGTGGAAAGATATGGAGAAAATGGAAGTGAGAGGTGAATTTGATCAAAACACAATCAAATTTGATGAATTTTCGTGTTTGGATTTTCTAGTGGCCGCATTTCGGCCACAAGGATTCTATAAACTTGAAATATGATGCATGAGGACTCCACACATCTGCTACCTTTTTCCCAGGTCATTTCGGGGAAAGGTGCGGACGGCATCAGTGTTTTTCCCACATCAGGGTGCATTATCATCAGGGAGCCTATAATACTATATAAATTGTCCACTTCCTACTTACGATAAGTCTTCTGAGCAGTAGGGACTGTGCTAGATGTAGCAAGCTGCAACAACTTCTACAGAATGCACTTGTGAGCCAACACACCAGTGATTTGTTTTACTCTCGTATGCAAGGGGTACCCGCCGGAAGATGCCGAGACATCGGGTTATAGGGTAGGGTGGGTCCGGGACAGCCTTATCTCACTTTTTGGAACTTGGTCCGACCACGCTAAAAATGTTTTTAGAAGGGTCTTCAAAAAATCGACCTTTTTCGGGTGTCTCGGGAGGTCCAGAAACATTGCAACCAAACTGGAAAGTCTCAAAAATTCACTTGAACTGTAAGGGCAACCTCAAGGCCCAAGTATACTCAAGAGTCCTGACGAGGGGGATCCGAAGATAAATATCACAGAGTAGCTACAGATACAGATGGACAGACCTGACGAGGGGGATCCGAAGAGAAGAAAGACTAAGGATCACCCGCGTCAGATCCCGGTATATAAGTAACTACGGACGGGGGGCATCTGATAGCAACCGGAGTGATCGGCAGAGGTCCCGGGCGGAATCACAGGCCATGTGATATCGGGAGGAGCCGGAACGGGTCGGAACGGGACCGGAAGGTCCGGATGTGGGAGCGGAAGGGCCGGAAATAGGGGTTCCCCTGACATGATCTTCACAAATTGCACCCAAAACATCGTCGTTTAAGGTAAGTTGAAGGCCGAAAATTATGATTTTAGCCCATTTTCGTGGGAAAATACCTCGCTTAAGCTCGCTTAGGCTCGGCTAATAGGGTAGGGAGGGCTGAAGGGGTCCTTAATTCACTTTTAGGACTCAGTGTCTAGAATTTTTGATCTGGGTACCCCTTGCTCGTATGTGATTGGCTTTGCGACTTCTCAGATTGTTCAGGTGTATTTTTCGCATGGGCCGCACTGGGTATTTCAGATCAAATCTTGTCATGACGGTCAATGCAGACGTTGGGCGCGCTGCTGCTGCACATCAGGCGGACACAAAAATAAATGTTTTATGAACCATGAGCACATAAGACACAAGTATTTTCGACGGTAAAAGAGATCAAAGTGAACAGATCCGCCCATGAAAGGAAAGATGACGCGTCCACAAACACACCGCAAACGAGGCGACAGCAAACACTAGGGGAAAATAACTTCAGCGAGGTAAAAACCTGAGCAAGCAACTTACACAAACGAAAGTGCGGAGAAGTCAGTCTCCACGCAACCGCTAGATAAGAATGGCGACGAAAGACTCAAATACCATGGTAAGACCGACTCCGAAAAGACGAGTGTGCTGGCGCCAGGACAGATGGAAACATCCTACGAAGAGGGCCACAAAGAATATCACCACAAAAAAAGTCAAATCGACACCGCGACACGTACACGGCTATCCCGGCATTCATCGGAATTTGATAGGAAAATTTCCCGTTGGAATCCAATGGGTTTTTTTCGAGCTTTTTTGGATTCTCGTACTTTGAGGTCCCGGGATGTTGACCGACAACCCCACAATCCATCTTCCACATTGTTTCAAAATTTTTGAGGGGAAGGGCAACGCTTGAAATGGCCTGGAGGGCAAAATGTTGCCATCAAAACTATTGAATTCCAATGGATTTACCCCCCATAAAATTCCGATGGATGGCGGGATAGCCGTGTATGTAACAGGCAAACTTTGTCTCCAGAACCAACGGGGATAAGCGAGATGCAAACCAGAAATGTCCAGAGACAAAATTGATGCAATGTTCACAGATACCGGCACTCATTTATGGGACTCCTAAAGTCTGAGGATCGAGATTCGAAAGCATCTCCAAAAGTTTTATGGACTCTAGGAATAAGTCTAGAATTTCCCAAGGGTCATTCAAACTGAGTGGGCCATTTCAAAAAACCACTTGAGTGTTCAGAAACACGAATTTCGACTTTATAATAGGGCAGCTTTCTATGCTGAGATCATAGAGTCGTCTGCTTGATTTGGCTTGCATCTGGAAACGGGTTTCTGTGTAGTAGAAACAGCCGTACGTGGGAGAGGTGGCGGTGTCTCCGTAGATCCGGGGAGAGCAACCGCTTCTTCGTAGAGCCGCTTAGAGACAGGTTGTCTCCGGTAGACATCTTGCTCTTCATATATTCCTGGTCTCTTCCTCAGTCTACACAGAGCGCTCGGACTTCTCATCTTACACTTCTGACTTCAATTTTTCTCCCGGTTACACCGAGTCACTGGCACAGCGGCACCGCTTATCCTGGGACTATAAAGACCAGGGTGGATCACGCAACTGTCATTTTCCTTCTCTTTACTTTCCCTTCATCATCCTCTCTGCTTCTCTTCCCTTCCTGCATTGTCTGAACAACAGTGGCCACTTCTGTGAGTGTTCATTGGCTTCCTTCTAGTCTCTTCTAGTTATCTACCCTTTGTGAGAGATCCATTGTATGTTCTCCTCATTTTCTGCTGAGTATCAGACTTGAGTGCGACAACTTCTGGATAATTAGTACTTGTGTCATCTTCTCGCTGCGGTAGATCTTTTTCACTACTCGTTCTAGTCTACGGCTATGTTCCTTTAGTATACATACTACCTTCAATATATTCTGTTTTTCAATCGCGAATGAAACGGGAGCAAAGGAAGGAAAAATTGGAATCAAATGTTTTTGCAAGCGGATTTGATCTGTATGATGCACTGGCTGATACATCACGCGTCTCTACAGGTCTCTACGTGGCTCTAAGGAGCTCTAAACCTCTACCGCTCTACCGCTCTAAGGCTCTACAGGCCTCTTTGTAGAAGGGGGGGTGACTTTGGCTCTACAAACCTCCTGAGCACTACTGAGCCCTCGGGAGACACTACCCTTTTCCCAGATGTGGATTTGGCATGAAAGGGAAAATCTCGGCCTTTGTCTACAGAAACATATCCCCCAGCAGATGCAAGCTCCTAAAGAAACTGGGGTATCCAGGCTCCGCCCGGTAGGGCCATTACCTTGGAATGTCGATTCAAGAACGCTTCAAACGAGATAAATGCCGCATTAGTCAATTTTGATCCTTGCGTCGACGTCTGAAGCAAACATTCGTACACTTCCTTCCTCTGCCACTTCATTTAGCACCACCACTCAGGCATGGCATCCACGAGTAACATTCTCATCGAAACCTTCAGCAACAAGCTGCTCGCCGCCTCCGTACCTCACCTCAACTCCTTGTCCAATTACAAACCAGTACAAGACGCCAACCTAAACGGATGTCGGTGCTTCGATGCGCCCGCTGAGACTGCTATTCAGCCGGTTGACGCGCTCCTCTCCTCCGGTATCACCATCGTCCTCATTTTCTTCTCCATCGCCCTTCTCTTCGCTTTCACGGCCTTTTTCATTCGTGTTTCCATGGCCAACCGCTGGTTCGGACTCTCAGCACCATCATCCAACGCCCTGTCGCCTGGTGTGCTTGATAGCAAGCGACTATCTAGATGGTTCAAGCGGCTCATTCGCCTTCTCATTCCCCTCGCTCCCGCCCTTGCGTTTTACTACTACATTCCGCGACAGCAAATTCCCCCCTTCCTCATCAGACTCGTCGCCCATGCAATCACAGGTCATTTCCTGGGCTCTTGGGGTTCAAGCGTCACCCAATACACCTTCCATTCCTGGAACGCCTACCTCCCTCTGTGGTCCAAGATTCTCATGGTGGGCCTCGCCGCCTTTTCGACACTCGCAACCATCCATTCTTGCGTCTACTATTGTATCCTGATCCCATTCCGATGCCTGGACTGGATCCGCATCCAAATCACGCGCCGCCTTCCCTGTGGCTGGCTTCCCGTCTGCGTCCTTGGCTTGCTGGGTATTCGACCGCTTTGGGCGTATCTCTCCGTCCTTCTTGAATTTCTTTCCGCCACGGTCATTAGCGCGCATCGTTTCCGTGATCTCATGGATCTTTCGCCTGCCGTCAACGTGGTATGTCTCCTTTGTAGTCTTTTTTCGTGCTTTTACTGAGATGTCATTCAGATGTCGGTGGCGATTGCAGCGGTGTTGTACGTCTACCTATATTTTGGAGAGGTACGACTGCTGTTGCTACTTTGTCCCGTTCTGAACGATCTTTCAAGTGATTTTTTGCTTATCGTTATCCCGCCGATTTTTCTTCTTTCGCTTCATGGTCTCGCGTTTCTTTCTCCTTACGGCTAAGATAATATGTGAATTTTGTTTTTGTTCTCTCGAAACATATGTACTGCATTAGCTCAACGATAAACCGCACTTTCGCCTCATGCTCCTCTGAGACCGTTAGGCAATTCGCGAGCAAATCTACCGGTAAAAGGAAGAGATAAGAAGCTTAAGAAGAACTTGCAAATGAGAATGGATTCAGTCAAGATGCCATACAAACCCACCATCTACGCCGGCACCACCGCCGTACCATATTCGGAAGCTTGCGTGCCTTCGAAGCTGTGGGAAGCATAAGCGGTGGAGGAACGCGATGTAGAAGATGACTCACGATGTAGAAGTGGGAATGATAGAGCGCGGCCGGGATGAGTATGAGCTGGTGGGAGTCGTCAGGAGAAAGTGAATGAGGTGGATGACGCAACTCACCATTTTCTGAGTACCAGTTAATGTATGCCATGTTTCCACACAAAGCTTGAATGATGCGAAGAATGAAGCCTGGAGCCCTGAGACGATTTCCGAAAAGCTTGCAATCTGGTCGTATTTCCACTTCCTGTAACCGCTGGCCCAAAAGCGGTACATTCCCCAGGGGACACGGCTCCAATGTTGCTTCCATACAGTGTCAGGAAAAGTGGCGTGGAGGAACAGGCAAGAAAAATACGAGGAGAGGAGAAGGACTGGAAGGTAAAAGCGACGGATCGACCTCAGATGCCAGAGAACTTCCGCCATGGGACCGGGTCGTTGGTAAAGTGCCCGAATCGCCTTGATGAACGTTGGGACGCAGTAAACCATGGCAAGGAATGCGAAGGACAAAACGACCACAGTGACTTGAGCAATTACGGGGCCAACGATCATCTGGACGAGCACTGTGAGTGACAGAGCATTTGGTAAGGAGAAAGACAGACAGATTTCTCCGCCCAGGTCAATGCATGCCATCCTACCACTGCCGATAAGAAAGCGTGGAGGGAACCGAGGGGTTCCAAGGGTAACACCCAACTGTTTCTCGACTGCCTTACCCACATCCAGAACCATGCGAGTCGTCGGTCATAGCGGAGTCGGTGAGATAGAATCCATGGGGTATAGTATGGCATCCAGTGAATCCAGTTGAGATATGGCGAGGAACTGATGATGATCGCAGTGCCCACCCATATACAAAAAAGTGTCCAATGGGGATTGCTTGCTGATCGCACTCTGGCGGCTACAAACACCCGCAATCGGCAAAGCTGTCCAATGGCAAGTACACAGCTCGAGTAACCCATACCGGCCAGCAGTAGAATTTTGGAGTACCGGCGGCCGTGGAGGAAGAGGTCGGTCATGAGGACAAGAAACGAGTCGGAGAGCACCTCCCATAGCTGTATGTGTTGGCCGAGGAAGGGGGTAACAGCATGGAATGTGGAGTTCACGTCGGAGTGCAAGTTGTCGTATGCGGAATAAACGTAGAGTCCCATGAGTGCTAGCCCGATAATCGCAAGAATCAGGCCTATAATCCACCACCATCGAGTCGACTGAGGGTCTCTCCCAGCGACGCAGCTTGAACCCATATCGGACGGACGTGACGGATCCGGTTGACTGGAAACGGGACTGGACGGTCCTTTTGCGCGGAGGATACAGAACAGGGTGGTGAACATGATGGTGGCGAAGCCCACAGCGGCGACGTAGGCGAAAGGGAGAGGGGAGGCATTTGAAGGTGCACACCGCGTAGGCGAAAAGGTCCGAGTTTTAATGCGTAAACGAGGCTCAGGAACTTGAGTGCAAAAGCCACCAAAAAGACCAACCAGGTGTTTGAAGACGAAGAAGGGGCTGCGAAGAGAGGACACGGAGTAGATCTGGACCATTTTGCGGTAGTTGTGGTGCGGGACGAAAGCAATTGGCAGGCTGTCACTGTGACCGCATACTTTTCTTTTTCACTTCAATCTAGCTCCTTCCCCGTTGACCGTATTCCTACTCAATCCCACCCCATAAGATCCGGAGGACTGGGAGACGATGGAAGTGGAAGACCCTTGGGCGACTCCAGTCTTTGCATTCCACAACCTGGACGACATTCTATTATGCTACTCCGCCATCCGAGCGCGCCGTATATCAAACCGGGCCAGGCACAATACGAGTAGCGACAAAGCTCATGGCCTCGATCCCCTACTGAGGCTGCTTTGGCCGATTGTGATTGAGCGTCACGCCAAAAAAACGGAAGCGATCGAGTTGTTCAAGCTCCACGTCCCGCTGGCAATATAAATACTCGAGGGCTGGGGAGAACCTTGTTCTTTACTCCCACCACCATGCTCGACATCATAGCTCTACTCAAGCTCCTGACCTTGGCCCTGGTGCTCCTCGCTCCCGTCGTTATCATCCCCACCCTCACAACCCAACTCGCCCTTGCTAGCGGTCAGCAGGCCCACAAGCTCCTCACAGGCTCCGTACGATTGGCTCTCGGGCCATCCCCCGCGATGCCGACCCCAGAACAAAAAAACGCTTTGGGCGATCTGCCCAGTACGTCTCACGACTTTGTTCATTATATGTCATCTAACGGCGTCGAAGCATACATCTTCGGATCGATCCTCCCGGCGCTGATTCTATGTCTTTATATACAATCTGGCAAATTTTCGACCACCATTCTTCAAGTTGTCGGGTGCACAACTTTATCTTTCATGCCGACACTCCTGCCCGCCTACAGAGACGCTTGTTCTTATGTCTGGGTTTTCGTCCTGACCACACCGCCGTTCATATACGCGGTCGAGTCGGCCTGGGAGCCCTTGGCAAAGGTCTGTACAGGTATTCCGATGAGCATCGTGTGCGACGTGCTCAACCTAGAATCCGGTACGCTTTCAAGTCCGCCCTCGCTGTTTTATCAGGCGTCTCACCCAACCCCGCAGTCATAAAGACAGCAGTGGCATCACTGTGCTTGCTCGTATCCTTCGTTCTCGCCTGCGCAGCTGCAGTCTCGGCACACTTCATCTTCAAGTTCTCCCGTCATTATCTCCTCTTATCGCTACTTCCTCCTCTTCTTCGCGTTGTCACCATTCTCTGGAAAATCCCCCAAGGTTTCGCCTGCATTCTTTCGTATGCTCGCATGCAAACAATACCTGTCGTCAAGACTGGCGGGATCTACATTCTTGGACACCTCTGGACGATCACCAATCTCATGACCATCTCAAGGATCCCTTTATCGATCAATACCTGGCAAGCCAACCTCCGAGTCTGCATGGAAGCCCATCAAGACGGCAATCGGACCCTCTTCGAAATCATGGCTCTATGCGCACTTGGCGCCGGAGGATTCTGTGTATTCAAAGCCGGTCAGTGGGTGCTTGGCGTCGGTAACATTATCTCGCTTTTACAATCACGCTATTTCTTACATACCTCGAAATAGGTCTTTTCTTGCTCGCAATCCTTCTGTCCCCGGCCCCAGTACACGATGAATGCAAACATCCCGACATCGGGGACGCCGCGCCTCGTCATAACGAACTTGTGCCTCAACCTAACGGTCTCATGTTGGCCCCAATCCCGATGCCGCCGCTTCTCCTGCCGGCCAATCGCAATCTTATACGCGCAAGTCGGGAATGTGGGCGCCAACGCTGAAGCCGCCGGCGGAAGACACACTGCGCTGAAACTGAACGCTGAGCTGGAGAGAGAATACTAGGAAGACAAAGTTATGCTACGATGTGATTCTCATTTCCATTTCCATTTCATTCCCCTCCTGCACGATTACTCGCAATCAATGTAATCTATAGAATCGATGATGAATATCGAACTCGTCTGTACTCAATAACAGTCACTGAGACGGAGTTAGTCCGACGCGGTTGATGCTCACAAGACATTCATCCGAGTTACATACAGCATCTGTTGTTGGTTGCGGAGTATGTACAACGCGGGAGGGCACCAATCTTGCTGCGTTCTGCGGCGGTGGCGACTGCTGCGGATATATACTTGAATGCAGATCCATCATGTTGGGAGACGGTTGTCGAAGGGTGCGGTTTGTTTTTGGCACTCTAACAAGACTTCAAATAAAGCGCTCAATTAGATGCACACGACTCGAAATCCTGTTTTAGGCTTTAAGCTTCAAGCTCTACACGAGGACGCCCATCCCCTAGTCCCATCTCTTTCTTTCTCTTTCTCACAGCATGGGCCGATGGACGCAATACGACGAGGTTTGCGATTTCCATCGTGAGTGCTTGGGAGCAGCAGCAGTTAACTGGGTGTTTCTAGGATTCTTATCGCCTCCCGCCTGGGATGGTTAGAACGGGATACGACGCGGACACCGGGCAGTATTATTTTCAGGACCGCAGTGGAACGTACGCAGGATTGCCGGGCTCAGAGTATGGCCCCATGTACTCTGTCCGCGCGCAAGCACCGAGCAGCAGTCCCGTCGTCGGTACGGCTATTCGTATTCGGGACTGCTCCTGCGTGTCTTACGCTTTTCTCTAGACCCGGCATCGCCGTCCGTTGAGCTGGAGTTGAGTGCCGGTGCGGTGGAGTCCAAGCGACGCGCGACAATCGACGTGCCCGGCGCCATCAGAAGCCTACGCCGGTCCTTGACCAGCAGAGTCCGCAGGCCCTGGCGTCGCGACTCAAGTCCCGCCACTGACGATGAGGAAGCCGATGAAGAACCCGTCATGGTACAGCGGCCTTCTAGTGCGGCGTCAAAACCTCTGCTGTCTGCAAACAGTATGACCTCGACCGCCCGCTCCGTCTCTACCGTCGCTTCTGCGAAGTCAGGTTCACGGCGGACAGAAACGCGTCCATCCAAACCGAGGATATCAGCGGCCAGCCCACCTCCCAAACCTTCCAAGACTGCGGTGTCCGCGCCTTCGACCACAGGTACAACCAAATCTACTCCGAATCCTCAGTCTCCTCCCCCGCCACCTCCGAAACCAACGAAATCACTGTCATCTACCACTGTTACCCGTTCGAAATCCACACCAACTGGTTCCAAAGTCGACCTCCCCATCTACGCTCGCTACGCGTCCACATCCCTATCGGCGTCCCGAAGCGGACGCGCCGCCTCAGAGTCAGACCATGTATTCGCTACCCGCCCTCCCAGCGCGACCCGCTCCGTAAACTCGACCTCGAAAAAGACATCCAAGCCCCTCCCCCCCACCGTGTCGCCCGGAGCCGCGAACTCACAACCCCAGAATATTCCATCGAACCGTCGTGCTTCCGAGCAAACGTCTTCGTCGCCAGCAGCGACGACTTCTCCTCGTTCCACCACAACAAGTCCTGCGCCTTCTCCTCCGCGGACTTCCCCTTCTCTGGTTCGCGCCCAGTCTGTATCTGCGAGCCAGGACGCCCCCCGCACTTCGCGGACGATAGCCATAGCGCTCGCGACGTAACACGTTTCGCCGTTGCGTCTGAATCCCAGTCGTAATGGGTTCGCCGTCGCGCCGTAAGAACGTGTTATGAACGTTCTCCGGCGGTGTCCGCATGCTGCTGCCTGCCGTATATATTCAACGTGTAGTCGCTTTCGACTTTTCTTTTCTCCAACTCTTGATCGCCGTGCTTACAGTTACGGCGATGTCTGCACCTTTAGTCTTTAAGGCTTGTCTCTTTACTGGAAGGATACGTGCTCTGCTTTCCTATTCGCGATGTTGTATGTACCATATCTCGACGCTGTATTGAATTCAATTTTAAACGATGGTTCCTATATGAATCGCGGTCTACGATACCCCATAGGCGGCCGCGGTAGTGATGGTGAGATGAGAAATCAAATTGTATTCACATCTAGAACAGGGCTTCGATACAGCACGGATAAGACTCAGGATAAGAGTACTGCACGGTAGTGATGATGGTAATAAGCAGGTTGTGCGCCCGACACGCGGAGATCCTATCAGCGCTGGCAGCTGGCGGACGTCAGATGCACCGATGCTCAGGGGGTCCGGCAGCAAACGCATAAATGGAGTAGTTTTTTTCTGCACAGATAAGAAGATTACAGCTTCTCGCAATGTGCATTCTTCCTGCGGCAGTGGTTTTGTCACTGGCTCAAGATGGGCTGGATAAAGTTTTACTTACATCGAGGCAGGGGAAGATGATACCTTCAAGAAAGACGGCCGGTTGGACAATCGTAGTACATATGGCACGTTGAGCCTTCGCGTCGCGGACCACCTGTAGGAGTATGATGTTGAGAAAGAAGCTTGCTTGAGCCGAGTTCACTTGTGATATGCACACTTGGGTGGCCGCGCGAAACGCGTGAGTTGCCAGTTTTCGTCTGTTTTCGTGCTCTGTCAAAAGATCGAAATAGCTCTATATTACAGCACTGCTCGTTAGCAGTGAGCGCAATGGACTTCCCTTGTTTACGCAGACAAGGTTTCAATGCCGATTTGGGCTTTACAAGAATGAATGAATTAGATACGCACTTGATACGCACTGGCAGCCTCCGCAAAATCGGACCATCCTATTCATCATCAGGTAACATCTCCAGCGATTGGCTGCACATGGCTTGAACAGTTCTCGACGCAGTTGAATCTGATGTTCCCAATGCAGTACAACTTGCTGGTTTGGGCAGTCGTGAGTATGCGGGCCGAAGTTTGAATCTAGGTAGGGTTGGAGTCCTATGTATCATTATTATGGACTTGAAAATGACGCTTTCCGATGACAAGGCGCAGATATTGAGCCATGGGTCGCCAGGGCCTACTTTTCTAGCCGCGAAAGGGTCGCAGAACGATTTGCTGAGGAATCGTGCTCTGTCTGAGAGAGTGAACGCCAAGTGAACGCACTCGTATCAAGCCGTTGTCTTGTATTTGGAATCAACGGCAAAGGGCTTGATCAATTTGAGCTGAATCAACCTTCTCGAACATCCACCCATACAGTCTCGCTCTTCCCACAATGCACCCGCTGTTTTCGCTCCTGGCCAACGTCCTCAAAGGCAAAGTCTCCCCACCCGCCGAGCCCCGATTTCTTTGTTATTTGGACTCTACTTCCCCCGCCGAGACTCTCATCAAATGTCTTTTTTGGTTCGGGGCAGCTTTGCCTATGGGAAGAATCTGGCCAGCATTTACCAAGCGCTTCCCCTCAATCTCGCAAATCGCTTTTGCTTCTTTCGCTGTGCTCATGGCTCGCTTTGTGCACATCCATCACCCCCAAATTCGCGATTCCTATCTATGTGTTGACCCGGCCAAGCTTCATCCTTACGCCATCAACATACGGAACTATCACACCGTGAGTTTCAGTTGCAAATCAACCTCTTCTCACATCCGACCCATGTACAGATGCTCATTTGTGTTTTTGTACGCCACTGTTAAGTGTACATGATAAAAGTCACTTACCAACTCTCAAGACCCTATTTCTTTGCTGGTTTGGAGGGCCATCGGACAACATATCGATCAGCCTGAAGGCACCACATCTTGAGGCGGAGAATCGAGCACCAATACCAGATATTCAAGGTCGCCCCCAGGCGAATCGCGAACTAATGCCAAAGTCGTTCATAGCCGATCGGGAATTCATGGAAGCATCTCTCCAGTGTCACATCTGCTTAGATCTTCTGCGCCAACCCTAGTGCGTCCATATTTCACTCAATAAGCGCCTTGCAATTAATGGACACCGCTAGCGTCATGTCATGCGGACATGTCCTTGATCTTCACTGTATGCGCACTTGGTTTACCTCCAGCCCCATAATCAATATCAACTCTCGACCGGTCCGGGTGAAGGCCTGTCCGCTATGTCAAGCGGTGATAGCAACTCCTCCTAGTCCGATGTTCGCGTTGGGACCGATACTGGCCATGCTTCACAGCAACGAAGACGAAGAGACTCGTGCGATGGCGACGCCAACATACTCAACTGCTGATGCGTGGCTCGGTGTGCCATTTTGATGTTCTTCTAGACAAGCGGCGTCGTGATGTATGTTTCAGTTGCGGCTTGTTGTACGTTCTCCATCTCCACTCGTGAATGTCTCCGTCGACGCTCAGCGATTTGCAGGGCAACATCCCAAACAATTTGACGTTTGCGTCGGATCTCTACATATCTTCTTACATTTTCTTTATGACTCGGGCATTATAATACCAACGCATTCCATTCAAGTACTCCGCTTTTTCATAAACGCTCTCTACATCGACATCTTCCAGGGCGTATACGAAGCTAGTAATAGAACTGTACAAAATTCACCGTTATTGAGATTGTAATAAAACCCGGGCCAGACGATTATTGACTCGGGTCGGAGCACATCACGGTCTGAAACAAACACTCACACACGGCCCCCTGCCTTTACCGCCAACCAACCGCCAACAGTCTAACCGGTCTGAGTGCATCTGCTGGAACTTGAAAGTTTCAGGTCATTGAATCTGGATGTTTCTGACGCCCTCCAGCGCTGCGCAGGAAGCGCTATTCTCACATTCGTAATATATGCCACTAGTACTTGAATAATTCTGATGTGGTCGTGCTAGAAGTGGTAAAACGGAAGTAAGGGAACATAAGACACTGTAGTCTATGAAACCACCTCGCGCTTCACAAGCCTTTGATGGGGAGATTCGGACCATGCTCAGGGCCACAAACCACCCGCCAGGTGCATCCTTCTCCCAGTTTGACGCTCCCCACTTGATAATTTGATACCCTTGATTCGCGACGGGGATCGGCCGTAGGGTCCTCCTCCTCAAATCGTATATCCGTTAGTGGGGAGGAGCGCAGGCGCCGAGGGGTGTAGATAACTTGCAGTACGGGACACGGATTCTGACGGCGGCGTTGCATTGAAAAGAGGGAGGGGACCAGTGTTATCTGTCGAGGGCAACATATTTGACGGAGTGCGGAGGATGCGGGCTCGTCTTGCGGTGGGTGAAGGCGTTGGCGGGCTTGGTTCGGAACCAGCTGGCGGATTGTTCATGGCTGCGACAGGCTCAACGGCTGGCGCCAGATTGACATGACCCTGTAAGAGCGGCAGAGCGTTCTCGTGTAGACAAGAAAGTTCGTCGAGATCCTCTTCAAAAGATCGTCGCCGATACAGGTACACCGTGTACCCAACGGCTATCGCCAAGCCTATCACTTCGTCAGTTCATAGATCAAATAGGTAAATTCTGGAGGATATACCTGGTTGATAGTGCGGTGATTGTGCTGGAACGACTAGAGCCACCATAACCACCGGGACCAGAGAGGCAATAATCTTATTGTCTGTAGAAAGATCAAAGTAGGGGCGACAAATGGAATCTTTGAGGCATGCGGCGTAGCTTGCGCCTCTTCGATAGGCGGCTGCGGTCGTGTTGCCGATAAACGCTAGACACTTGTAGCTGAAGGATAAGTACAGCGCGATCCTGCTCTGGACAGAATTTGGCAGCCAGGTAAATGTCGCGCGGAGGAACATGACGACGAGATTTGCAACAATGACTGTTAGGCGGGTGCACGGGGCAAGATTGGCCAGGAAGAGGCTCCTCAGACTTGCGAGCGTCACGATTATTAGAACCAAAGTAGCATGGCAGCAGACTGCATGAACTGAGTCAGTTGAGATCAGGAATGGCGGGATTACGAACGGTGGAGAATGGTGGTTTGCGGCAGGGCCAACGAAGATTCGTGCTGCCACTGGTCGCCATCTTGGGTGGATGTGAATTGACGCATACAGTAGCGGAATTGTGAACGGCGACTTGGGTTCCACGGCAGACGAGAGACTATGACTTGGAGTGTGGTTGATGGACGTCGTAGGAAAGAAAGCAGGAGTCACACTATATCAGTGAACGATTGGTCTTCACAAAAATATAAAGTTTGTTTACGAGACTAGAGTCACACTGTCACACAACTACCTCAGTGCTGACAAGACTTGACCAACGAACTCGGGGTCTTCACTGGCCTCTTCGCTTGGAGGCGGCTAGACTCGTTAACCAGTCGACGTCCCCTGCGCTTACAATCTCGCACGGGGTGGGGGACGAGTTAGGATAGAGAACAAATACATACAACATCAGACACAACAGAGCCAAAAAAATGATGCATGTGAAATTGGAGGTACTTAAGCTTGGTCCCGGTTGTTGTCATCGAGTTACGCGAGATCTCGTATCAAACCGGGCCGGCTGAGGACAAGCCTACACGCCAAAACGATCGAAACCCAGAAACCAGGTGGCCGATCAATCTATGATTTCCAGCCGTCAACCGTTGGCTACCAACACCCATGTAGAATAGTGCTGAAGCAGGTTGGTCCAGTGATTTTCCAGTGGAAGCCCAGCAGGCGGGAAATTTAAAAGAAATGTCCATAAGAAGGCTCGAACGACTGACCAAAGAAAGACAGTCAAAAGGAAAACCAAGCATGATACGAAGTGGCCTAAACAGTCGTTGAAGAGCAAGGCTGCGCCACTCATGATTACACGCCCCGCCCATATTCTCAATGAAGTACTTCAAGTAATACAATAAATGGGCCCACAGATAGGCAATTTCATGTTTCTGTCAGGGAGAGAAAAAACAATTTGCTGCCCAGAGATGTATACTAAAGCCAACCCAAGGTCAAACCAAAGGCCCGAGTCGAGGACGCTAAGGGACACAGGACACTACCACAATCCTTGACTTCGGACTTCCTTTTCGACTTCTCAGACTTCATCACACCATCAATCATGATATCCGACGCTCGGATCAGCCACCTGTGGGCGATGAGTTACAAACCACTGGCATCCAGCATTCTCATTACTGCCACACCTATTATACTTGACACAAGGAATCCAGCGGGAATTCTGTCTGTACATCACATTACCGACAGTGGATATCACTGATATCAAATTTCAGCTGGTTTCTGGGTTTCGATCGTTTTGGCGTGTAGGAGGCGGCCTGCATCCTCACATAGTAAAAGGTGTTATTCTGTCCACTTTGTACGCGCAATGGAAGTTGCTTCTGTCGTGCGCGCACGACCTCCAACTCGTGCCCGGCGCAAATGAGTCGGCTGCTTGAAGTTGAGGAGACAAAGAATGGAGCGCATTGTGCCAACCTCCAACTCGTGCCCAGCGCAAACGAGTTCGGCTGCTTGAAGTTGAAGACAAAGGATGTGCAGCGGCGCTCGGGGAACCCAGGGCATAACACAAAGATACAGATACTAATATTAGGGCCGATGAAGACGCCCGAGTTATGTACACCAAGGTAAAAAAAGAAAGAGATGAAAGGGTGTGTACTTTATCCAAGGAAAGAAAGAGAAGAAAAGAACGAGAAGGCGAAGAAAAATATATTAGATGAAGGTTACTATCTCTCCAAGCCCCGTCAGGCCGCATTCACCAGCGCAATATATGTCCTCGCAGTCCGGCCGGCAGGGCCGGTTGCGGAGGAAAACTGTACGCGCAGAGATGGGCTGTGCGGTTGCGGGGCCGACCGGTAGAGCGCCAGCCAGAGGGGATGTATCATCGACGTCCACTAACAGCATCGTCGTACCGATGGTTGGCGCCATACCACTGCTGCTCCCTGTCGTCGGTGCCTGCTCCTGTGGCCGTAGTTCCATCAAGTCGAGGCTTCGCGACCAGGCCAAGTATTCGGCTTGAGTGTCGCGCGCCAGGTCGGCATGAAGAGTCCGGCGAGGTGAACGAACCGTGGGCGTTGCATAACCCGCGGAGCTTGAAGACGGAGAAGGAGGCGCGGAAGACGCCACTGAAGACCCTCCTTCCGTGATCGGGGACATTGGGTGGTAGAGATCAGGAAAATTATAGAGGGTGCGGCGGAGAGGCGGGGGAGATGCATCAGCCCACTCAGCATCGAAGTCGATGTATATATCCGGCGGCGGGGTTGGGAACGCCACCGAATCCGATGGGGTTGAAGGGGGCGACGGTGAAGTTGGTGCTGGCCGTGGAGCCGCTGTGGACGCCTGTGCATGGTTTGAAGCGGGACATGGAGCCTCGGGGAGAGCGGGAGAGGTCCGACGGTCAGTCAATGAAGAGGGAGTTGCAGATGAGCACACGGCGAGTGCCGCGGCTCGATGGTTTGAAGAACCGCCATAGAGAGGAACTGCAGGGTCTTCGTTGACGACTGTGCGACCCGGTGTGCCATACAAGAAGAATGAGTAAAGTGCACCCCACAGTGCTGAAAAGACAAGAAGCGCTAGCACTGGAGAATACATCGGTCAATGATGCTTTTTGTAAAGAAAAATGCCAGTGATACATACAGTTCAGGTGTGGATAAAGGTGGAGCGTGAAGAGCAGAGCCACAAGAGAGGAAACCATGGAACGTCGGCTCAAAACTTCGTCTCGGATGGTCCCCGCGGTGAGTCGGTCTTGAAAAAGATGGGGCCACATTTGATTGAGAGATATGACTCGCGAGCGCAGGCTTGAGACGAGTGCGGTGCCTTCACACCAAGATTGAAGTAATTGCAAGCCTTCCCGAATGGAACCTCGAATGCGGTGAGAACCGTTGGCGAGAACGACCGCCGTCCCGTTCCCGAGAAGAACCATGAGAGCTGACGTTAACTGCCGACGCGCGTGCCACATTCGGAAGGAGGACCGCCAGCGCGCAGTCGCGACACGGGTTGAAAAGGCTTGAATGGGTCTGTAAACATGGAGGAGGGACAGGACCCAGCGAATATCTTCTATCAAGCGAGATACATCAGGGAGGGTGATGGGCACGTCGACCAAAAGAACACTGTCAGGCCGAATCGACGGCGCGAATCGTAATGTGGTCCAATGAGAAAATCGTGATACCAAGTCTTGCATAGTGCCAACAGCGAAAAAACGGAGTGCTCTGCCCGCTTGCGTCCAACGTTGATACCACCAAATCGCTTCTACGGGATTGTCGAGGAAGTAAATGATCCAGTAAGTTCCGATGGGCAAGACCATGACTGAAATAACTATTTCTGAGGCGATGATACGATGCGTAAGACGCCTTGAAGAGTGGACTTCGCAGGCTATGATGATGGTCGAGACTAGGAGGAGGGCCAAACATGGGTCTGAAACTTCTTTAAAAGGCCTGCCACCACAGCGAGCAGGAAAAAAACGCACCACGGAAATAGAGATGGAGTGCTACGAAAGCGTGAAGCCGTAATAGCTCGTCGCGTAAAAGCCCAAAGACAGAGATGAAGAACGTGATGTTGAACATGAGAGGCAGAAAGAGAGAGTAGCGAGCAGTGGCTGGGGCGCATCGCTGCCTTTTATACCTGGCGAGACGCTGACGTGATGGATCTGCCAGCGCACGACGAACGAGGTCATTGAAGGGTCATCGATCATCTCTTCAAGCTGTCGAACCAACTCCTGACTCCCAAAAGACTATTGATTTTTCTTCACCAAGAGCGTCGGAAAGGATTGTGACTCAACTGTTAAGACGTTCGTTCATCAGTGCACCGGGTTACGAGTATGAGGAAAACAAGTGTCCGTTGAGGAAGACCAGGTAAAGAATGGGATAGTGATTGGTGAAAGGCAAACTGAGGCAAAAATGTCCGGAAGCAGATCGGCCAGCGGATTACGACATAGGGAGGACGCGACGTCGACTGTAATTGTAAAACGCGAAAGGTGCTGCTGGGAAGGGAAACAGATTGAAAGAGAAAGGATTCCGTTCAATGGAGAGACTAGGAAAATTTGAGCTGGTAAGTACACGAAAACGTGTCCGACACGTGGTCTATCGACGCGTCTGTTTCGATGTATTTTTGTTGATTTGTTCTAGGTGGCTGACAACCAATTCACACTTGAACCCGTACCACAACATGCTCCAGATGCCCTCCTCCATTCTCAGCCTCGTCTCTTTCTCCAAGGGCCTCGTTGGTCTCTTCGGTGGCGTCTGCATCGGTATTCAAGTTGCGCTCAACATCGTGGTGTCTGGCCTGTCCAATCCCAAGACCAGCGTCCTCATTGCAACTCGAACGGCCGGGAACGTTCCTTCCCCTAGCAAGTGTGTACCTTCAAGCGGCTCCTTCCCCTTTCCATTTGCGTACGTCGCCGCCCTGGCATTCGCCACCTTCGTCTTTGCTGCCCTGTTTTGTATCATCCGCGCAAAACGAGTGTGTAGTCCCGTTTCCAGTCAACCGGATCCTTCACCTCCATCCGATATGGGCTCAAGCTGCGGCGCGGAGAACGACCCCCCGCCGACTAGATGGTGGTGGATCATCGGCCTGATAGTCGCCATTCTCGGGCTGGCTTTCGTGGGATTCTACGTTTATTTCGCCTACGACGACGCTTATTTCGCATACGACAACTTGCACTCCAACGTCGGCTCCACAGTCCATG
This sequence comes from Mycena crocata, assembly GCA_029281795.1. Classification (NCBI taxonomy): domain Eukaryota; kingdom Fungi; phylum Basidiomycota; class Agaricomycetes; order Agaricales; family Mycenaceae; genus Mycena; species Mycena crocata. Next base: position 940,110 of record JARJCP010000009.1, on the reverse strand, counting down.
CTGTTGCCTCCTTCTTTGGCCAGAACATGCAGCTGTGGGAGGTGCTCTCCGACACGTTTCACCCCATTATTTCCTTCATCTCGGCTCTCATGACCGACTTCTTCCTCCACGGCCGCGGGTATTGTTGGATCTTCATGCTTTCTGCCATGGGCTACTTCGGCTCTCTTCTCGCTATCCGACAGTTTTGCACACTGCGAGCATTGGTAGCCACGAAGGCGCAATCATCAAGAATCTCCACTCGAATATGCATCTTCATGTGGGTTGGCACCACGGTCATCATCGGTGCTTCTCCATTTCTCAGCTGGATGCACTGGATCCCCTATTACTCATGTGGCCGCCTGCGCTACCACTCATGCCTTCCATGGATCTGCGTCCAGCTTGAGCGGCTGTTGACCTGCGGCTGGATGTCGTTTTTCAAGTCCCGCGGTGGTTTACTGCTCGATCAATTGTCGGCGGTGGTGGGATGGGATGTACTGTCCCTGACAGAAAAATCGGTTCGTATTTGTCCATACCAATCCTCTCCTTTATTCACAATCGACACTCAGTTGGTTATTGGCCCTTCAGTTGTCCATGCCACTGTGTATGTCATGTCTTGGTTTTTCTGTGCCGTCTCAGCGACTGTCAAGACGTTGCGAGCAGTATCCGCCGCCCTTTCGCAACAACCCAGCCTTCTGCTGCGAGTCATCCTTGACTTCCGATCAAACTTCGTGTCCTTTTACGGTCCGGTCTTGCACATCTCATTGATGCATTGTTATGTTTCACACCATCCGTACTTCCCCCACACGCTATGGGAGCAGCCTTGGAAAGATTTTCCACAAGGAGCCTACAAAATCTTGGTTGACGATTACAGGAAGTGGAAATTCGACCAGATTGCAGGTTTTTCGGAAATCGTCTCGGGGCTCCGAACGTCGTTCAAGCTTTGTGTGAAAACGTGGCATGCATTAACTTGTATGCAGAAAATGGTAAGTTTTCACGTCTGCCTTATTCACCTTATGCTGACGGAGTCCCACCAGCTTATTGTGATCCCGGCCGCGCTCTATTATTCCCACTTCTACATCGTGAGTCATCCTCTACGTTGCGCTCGTCGACCCCTTATCTTTCCCGCAGCTACCGAAGGCACGCAAGATCGCCAATATGGTTCGCAGGTGGTATCGACGTCGATGGTGTGTCTCTACGGCACATTTCTCTTATTCCTTTCTCATTCGCTTTTCAGATCTCATTCTCTTTATTCCTTTCCTACCTGCAAGATTTGGTCGAGAATCGGTCTGCGGTTTCGATGGACGACGGCAAGTCGACGACCACCAGTCCACGGGGCGTTTGCAGCAGCAGCCACGATAGAGGAAGCCACCAGCAAGTGACGGAGGGACACGCGCGAAGCTGCCGGTGTGGCCATGATGATCGTTTGGGACGCCTTACGTTTCTCGCCATCGACCAACCTTCTCACCTCCGCCATCCCCTGCTTTCCTTCTAATATGGGGTATCGTTCGCGACGTGTACGTTCTTCCCCGCGTCGTTCAATCCTATTTTCTGACCCCATCTTCAGCTTGTTTGGGTCATTGAATCGCCAACGTCCACCGTCCGTTTTCCGACCGCCGAATCTCAGGTTATACCCCTCGTACTCGCCGCATCCTCTGTTTCTTCCTTTGTGTTACGGCTATATACCCGCGGCAGTAACCTCGTTCTAGCCGCACCGACCTCGGACTACATATACCCGCAGCTACTCGCCGCACCCTTTTCTTTTGCTTATGGACTCCGTATACCCGCAGCTACCTGCACCTTGCTTATGATATATATATATATGTACTCTTATCTTACTTGCTGCGAATGTACAAATCCATCCTTTTGTCTCGTAATCTCCCCGCGACATGCCGTCCGAATTTGCAAGCTCAAACTCTGCGACCTTCAAGATCACCTAAGAGCCCAGTTCACCTTCAATAAAATCTATGGAAATACTTACATGTACCCAGTGGTATTGTAACTGGTGAGATGAGAGATAACGAGCGGGCCCCCACGCTAGCTAGGCGGTCTTCGGAACCAACGCCATCAACTGGAAGCGCGCATTGCCTTGCTGGATGAACGACTTTGCAAGTTCCAAGCCGCCGCTCAAGATCTCCCCGTCGCCACGATCGAGAGGCCCATTCCTATCACCATCCATCTCGTACAAGTGTCCGTCCAGAGGGGATTTGACGAAGCAGACGTAATGAAAATCGACCTCGTCCTCGGCGCGGGGCACGGGTGTGCCACCTTGCATCGCAACGGCGCGATACGCGTCCGCGATACCCACCGAAGCCTCGAGGGCTGCTGCACGCTCCGTGGGATCCAGGCCCACGCAGGACGGGATGAATTCGCCAAGTACTGAATTGGGGTCTATTGCGCAGTCAGTTGAAAAAAACATTGCAGACCTCCAAATCCCGATATATGTTGGCCCAATATTCGAGACTGCATGTAAAATCGCGTAGAGACCGCACGCGTTGTGAATCGTCTGATCAAACCAAATCACCGGTTCCCCTAGGCCGCAACCTGCGTATGGAGTTCCTTCGCGCCTTTCCGCGGCAAGTTGGGCCTCATAGTTTTCAGGCGTAGGGTAAATCAAAATAAGTGCGTAAACGGGTTCAGGTAGTGCAAAGCAGCCCGTTGGAACGAGGTCGGTCGAATCCAGCGAAAGAACGTCTTGGAATTCCAGCGAATGAACACCGAGCCCGTCAATTAGTTGGGTGAAGAGAGAAGGGTCTGATTCCAGGGGAATGATTCCAGGGGAATGATTCCAGGGGAATGAAGTGGATCTTTTGTATTTTCTGCGCCATTTCGCGACGTTGAGTTGAGGGAGGTTGAGGGGTTGAGTACTTTTGTCCCGATTTGGTAATCATGTACTCTGACTCAGAGACTCTGACCTTGCCCATCGTTTCATTCTTCCTTGCCGTGAGCTTCTCTGGACGGCGTCAAGCCTCAGACGGTCAAGGACATACGTCGAGTCAGGAACCGTGCACCCTTTGCTTTCGCCAACTCCATCCACCAAATTGAAAAATCGGACCATAACCATGCTTAGGCCTAGTGGACCTACCCAGCTCCGTTGTCGCAGCTACCTCGCACCAGCACCATGAAGGAGTAACCGACAAGCATCATGAATCTCAAGACGGCTGCGCAGAGTGTTGAGCTGGATCTCGGCTGGGCTATACTAGAAAAGTTTGTTGGATCGAAAAACGATGAATGGAGCTGAATTTGGAGCCCATCTTCAATCGGAAAAGTGTGTACGACAAGTTTCTCAATCACTACTCAGTTGTTGATGTTCTCGTTTCTCAGGCCACTTTATCGATTCGTCGAACAGTAATGACAAAAGTTTTTGAAGACTCATTCCGTGCAGTGGACCTTCCTGCAGAAGGCGCATATAATTACGCTGTCGACGTTGCGGGACCCTCGACAAGTGAGTTGTATCCAGTGGCCTTGGTGTCCGCTACCAATTATGGCGTACAGTATATCGCTCACCTCCGCTCGACCGTCCATGGACCATCTATCGCCTTCAACCCCACTCTCGCTACACCCGCGTCCCACCGCGACCCCAATGTTTGGTGCTCCGACGCCTCGGCCCTCTTTACGCTACGCACGCCGCCCGTTTCCCGTCTCGCGTGACGCGCGGCTTCAGACGGTCGAGTCGGAGAGCGATGACGGCGAGAGGGCGAAGGAAGTAGACGGGCAGCATTACAAAGGAATCGGTGGCTTGCACGATGTACGAGCTTCAAAAGCATGACCCTTGACGTATCGGGAGCGGAGCCATGGTCGTACCACTGGTCTGGGGCGAAGGAGGCGAAAGAGCCTCACCGTTAGGCTAGCCTCATGTTCTTTGTCTCGTGGCATACAAGGTATGTAGAGGCTTGTTCGCAGTTGCTTATCAACCATTCTTATCAGATGCATTTTTTAGGCATCGATATATCGTACCCCGCCCCAGCGCTGGGACTTACTATTACCCACCGAGAACCGCTTTTGAAGGGCCTGTAGCTCGCGCCCGGTCGCATTCGGGGCTAGCCAGCCTGCGGATCGTGCCGCAGGCTTGCGGAGGTCGCGAAGCTACTGAGAGATTATCGAAGCCTTGTTGAGGGCGCTGTAGGCGGCGTCATTGGCAACAATCATGAGCGGGTCCGATGTGCAGTATTCTCTCATGTGCCACTGAAGAAATGGACAACTTCAAAAACGGACATCTATAGGCTTGAATCTATCGTGAAAGGAGGCGCATTGCCTGCCGGACGAAACGTGTTCTTCCTACGAGTCTAACTGCGCGCAGCCCGATTACACCAAAATTAAGCTTTGTATGAGGCTGAGGGCACTGGAAGGATTCGGAACACGTGGCACCGCCACCCTACTATGCAAAATCGGCTTCCGTCCGACAATCTCCGTCTTTTGTCATTGTTAAGATGTTTAAAGCTTTTGAAGCCCGTGGACAGATGCAAACAATGCATGGAGCAACCTGGTTCAAAACAGCCAGATTTCGCTGGGCTTTTATGTGTGCTGCTTACTGGCTTGCATTCAGAAGAGTAGATCCTCATCAAGGACGACTTTTTCACCCTGTCGAGATCCTGTGTTTGTAACGCTCAGCATCCCAAGTCATTATCTCCTGCCACCACGTATGCCGAGGAAATCCTTATCGCGCTCAGCCCCCGGATGACTCGACGCCTCACGATTCCCATCTGGCTTGGAGCATACGTACTCACGCTACAGCGCTGTTGTGAAATATAAGCGCGCAATATAGCGATCTATGGATGCAGTGTGTAGCATTCCGTCTTCGTCCCCTCTAGTATTCCCTCCTACCCATGCCACACTTCAACCATGGCGTTCATCTTGGTGGCGGGAGTAGTCTCATTGCGCCGGATTCTACGCCGGACTTAAATTTTGCACGATGGCAGACTTTCAAGGAGGATGGCTTCGAAGCTAGCTCGTTGGGAGGTCCCAACGGAGGAGATTCAATGACCGATCATGGCCCGCAAGTTCAACGGGAAATATCTCCTCTTCAAGCAGGTACGAATCCACATTGCCCCAGCATCCTCGCTCACTTTTCTCCAGACTGTGCGCTTGTGGGCTCTTCGCTCATGTTCGACTTAAACGTCTCATGCGCGCCGCTGTCAACCCGTCCGCCAGTTCTTACTCTTTCTGCTTTTGAATGCCCTCCGAAGGCACAATCTTCCATGGCCGATGATACATCCGCGAACCGCTCCTCACAGCAATGGATTCCTATCCCGCTTGATGGGATTCCGAACATATACAGCAGTGCGTTCTTTGCAGCGATTGGCACGAACCACATTCAACCACGCGGTGAAAAAGGCATGTTTCATATCGACATAGTCCCTTTAACTTCTGATTTCTCATTCTAGGTCTTGAGATTTTGCGCCGAGCTTCTTCTGCATCCTCCGGAACAAATCGGCTGTCCCCTCATTCCATCTGCCTTTCGGAAACGCGGCGGGAAACCCTCAGCATTTTGTACGAATGGGCATCGCAGTCTGCAAGTGCTACTGGCAGCATTCTTTGGGTGAAGGGACCCATGGGTGTGGGCAAATCCACGATTGTGCGAACACTGACGCAAGGGTTACACGCTCAGGGACGCCTTGGGGGATACTTTGTTTTGAGCCGCGGGCGGAGGGCTCTGACAAACGCCGATGCTTTGGTTTGCGCGCTCGCATACCAGATTGCGATCAACATTCCTCATTTGAGAGTACCGATCTCCCGGGCTGTACGCAAGAATCCTGCCGTTCTCGGAGAGACTATGGGTGTCCAGCTGCAGGAGTTGATCCTTGAGCCGTTGCGGGCGGGAGTTGTGCTGAACCCCGTGTCCCTATTGAACCCTCTGGTCCTGGTGATCGACGGCCTTGACGAGTGCCAATATAACATTCAACGAGAAATATTGTCTTTGTTGGGACTCGCTATTCAGAATCAACCCCCTCTACGAATTGTCTTTGCCACTAGACCGGACGACCGCATTGCCGAAATTCTCGCTGACCCGGCTTTCAGCGATATGTGTCGCTCACTCGATGTCGAACGTTCGTATGAGGACATTCGAACGTATCTGTGTGTTGAATTCGCTCGGATTCAACATCACCGCTTTGGATCACTCTCGAGCCCCTGGATTTCACCCAGAATTATCGAGTCTCTCCTCGAAGCATCTTCGGGCTGTTTCATATATGCTTCGACCCTCTCCAGGTTTCTCTGCGATGCAATATTTTCGCCCTTGGAACGACTTACAGTGGTTCAAAGCCTGCCTATTAACCATATTACGTCTCCCCTCGATAGTCTGTACACCCAAATCCTGGACACCGTCCCAGCAGGTTCACACGTCTCTCTGTTTGCTCTCCTGCACATCCTGGCCACGGAAACCTTTGCTGATCTGCCCTGCCATCACATCGAGCAGCTTCTGCACATGAAACCGGGGCGACTGCCGCGCATCCTGCAGCATCTGCGTGCCATTTTACATGTACCGGACTCTGATAACGGCGCTGGGATCGCCGTTTATCACCCGTCGTTCCTCGAATTTCTCATCGATCCTGCTCGGTCGGGCGCGTTCTGCATCGCTGGCGCCCAGCATTCTATGTATCTAGGGCGCTGCATCCTGAAATCCTTGGCATATACGCACGATAATCCGCACGTTAACCGCGTGGGGCACATCGCCTGGTAATCTCCGCTTCTACACTGAGTTCAGAATCGAATTAATTAATTGACCGATGCAGGAATCACCTGTCCGCGATGGTCGACTACGTCATCACTTCGATGGAGCCTTCTCCCGATCTCGTTCCTCTCATCCGACGCATTAATCCCGATTTTTTCTTCGCTTCGTTGGATACTTTCGATGAGATTGGCACCAAGATGACGACGTGGTTGAATGTGAGTTTGTTCGATTACAATGTGCCAGAACTCACGGCACATAGAAAATGCAACCGCGATCGGAAGAAGCGATAGGGCTCTGGGAGGACTACACGTACATGGCGTTTTTCCATTCTGCTGTGAATGATTTCGACTTTGACGAGGGATCTGTCCGATTCAACTCCACAAAGTCCAGCAAACGGCAACAATTTTTATTGCGCCACCCTTTGCTCATCCGTCTCCTGCGTGTCTCGATGGCGCTGCCGGCCCTGACGCCCTTGTTCCCGTTCCGCGTTCTCCTGGGTGCATCGTGGGACGATTTGCGGACGGTCGTCTGCGGTATTTTGCGTCCTGCATATGGCTGCAACGACACAGCCTTGAGTCAACTGTGGGAATGTTTACAGGATCCCGGGTTTGCCCGAGACATCTGCCCATGGTCCACGGTTTTCCGGGATCTGGCGTGCCAGAGCATCCGCATCGCGAGAAATGAACGTGCCGGGACGGCTCCCATGGAGCTTGTTGGGTGGCCACTATTTTTCTATTTTCTAGATCGCTGCTGATGGTTGAACTCTGCAGCTACTGGCTGGAATGGGGACGCTATGTCCGGTCGTCCCCGCCGTGTTTCGAGCTTTTGCGGGAGCTCCGCGACTTTGTTCCTTGCGACGGCATCCGGCACGGGTTGGAGACGGGGAACGAGGTGTACGACGTTTTGAAGTGGCTCGAGGTGTGTTCGTTGGTTGAGTCTTGTGCCAAGATGATGGATTGGTGATTGATTTTCCAGTCATTTCCGGGTTCTCCGCAGGAAGAGCGACTGCGGTGGGCAGGGTACCTGCAGGAAGGGACGGAACTCGAGCGTGACCGTGCGTATGGGGCCCGGTGGGTGAGCTGGCTGGCTTTGGGTTTGGGAGGAGTTTCAACTTGGACTTGAAGGAAAGAGCGGCAGTGTACGCACCGTTTGATTTAAATTTCTCTCTGTAGCGCAAGCCTTCGCCGCACATATAAACTCGAAAGTTGTGCGCTTCAAGGAAATTGAACATATCCTCGGGCATCTCGGAGATGTTGAATGGCTTTTCCAGCAGCAACCTTTTAACGAGAATCCAAGAGGTTGGATGTCCGACAGTGACATTTTCCTCTCCTTTGATCTCCTGGATTCCATAAAAATCAACGGTTGCGCTACAGATAGGGAGAAGAAACAAACTGTCCAGTTGGCTCGATAAATTATTAATATTCACAGGTTTGAAAGTAAGTCGCAATTTAACCAGGAAGGTTGACAGTATGCGCATACTGTTTTACACCCAGTACGGTGGCTCCAGTACTCGTCTGCCCTGAATATATTGAAGAGCGTAATACCTTGTAAATTCGTTCACCATGCATACAAGCAGACACCATTGAACTGCAATGCGCATCATTGAGTCCCCATGAAGCGCTCAGTCCAGCCTTCTTGGACCAGATTAAATTCAAGTCTGTTCTGTCAAGTTCTGCTTGAACTCAGCTGTAGTCAAACTGTTACTTTTGTCGTCTCTATAATTTCGCGTTCTTTGAGAACCAAATGGGGCAAATGATATATGTTTTTCCACGGCGCTTATTTGCGGAAATGGGGCGGAACTGCAAAGCAAGCTGGCGCAATTTTCTTTAGACTCAGTCAGTTACAATTTCACTCAAGCCAGGTTCATCTCTGTTCATCTCAACTGATAGCCTCGCTTTTCTTCCTTCCAAAAGCTGTCAGTGCTGTTGGCAAAAGCGAGGCTGTCAAACTTGCGGGATATCCCGGCATCCCATTTGGATCCCGCGATCGCGGGAGATGGCATCAACAGGCCAGCAACCGCTGTGTTTTTTTGTTGACTTGTTACAATAACAATCTCATGGCGGCCGACATGTCCTGTGATCTTTTCCTTTCTGCGCCCAGCATCGTCTGCAGCGATGTCTGCGACCGTCCTCCGCAGGATCGTGGTGGACGACACAGACCCCGCCATCCAGTACGGTCCAAGTGGATGGTTCGTCGCCGATCCAGCGAAGCTCAACACCATGGGAAACTTCGGGCCCGTGTACAATACCACCTCCCATGGCACGTCTACAGCTGGCTCAACGCTCAGTTTCCCATTCAATGGTGCGTTCTGTTTGCGTACCAATCGATTCCTAATCAGACGCGGCTTCTAGGTACTTCGCTCAGTGTCATGGGCACCATAGCACTCACAACGGACGCGAACAATGTGACCGACCCCACCTGGGATTGCTTTATTGACGAGATCAAGATTGAAAAGCCTAATCCGACGTTCCAGTACGCGGAAAATAACTGGCTTTTATGCGACCAGTCCCCAATCGCATCGGGTTCACATGTTTTAACGATCATGGTCCAGTCGAAGGGCCAGCCATTTTACCTCGACAGTATCCTTTACACGCCGTTACCGGATGCCGCTCGAGAATCTGCCGTTCTGGAATATACGAACGTGGATCCGGCTGTCAGCTTCGGCTCCGGTTGGCGGCAGTGGGGGGCCCAGAACATTACTCAGACCACAGGAGCCCAGGTGGCACTCAATTTTCATGGTGAGCATATATTTATTTTGAATCGATTTCCAGGATTAAAAAAACATAGGAACCTCCGTTAGTCTATTTGGTTACGTTCCAACCGAACTCCCGCACGATTCGACCACTGGCAGCTATACCATTGACGGGGGCGCGCCTGTAAATTTTGCGTTGGAGGTGGGCAATTCCTCTTCCATAAACGTACTCATTTCAAAATTTACATTACTCAAGGGGCTTGCGGCGCAAAGTGCGACTCAGTACAATGCCCTTATGTTCGCAACAGATACACTGACCCCGGCGACGCACAATCTCGTTGTCGCGTACGGTGGCGATGCTTCCAAAACACCACTCGTTGTTTCCACATTCTATGTAACCGACACATCCGTTCCTTTCTCTGGCACCTCCACATCAAGTTCTCCGAACGCGTCTTCATCCGCTGACCTTTCGACCACTCCTGTTACTCGCACAACAAGCACCCCAATTGGCCCCATTATCGGCGGCACAGTCGGTTGCGTCGCAATACTCGCCATTATCGTGGGCCTCGTCTTCTGGTGTCGTCGGCGACGACGGCGTAATGCCGAACGCGTTCATCGAACGTCGGCAAACCCATTCACAATGTCTGAGGCAGAGACTGTCCCAGCGAGCGTCAGGAGCGCGCCGTACATGTATGCTGCAGTCCCAGCCGACACCTATCAATACCCATACGCACAACCTGAGACTCCTGGGGTCCCTTCCCCTGCCGCGGCCGGCTCGACGTACCCATACATGTACCCGACCGCGTCGCCTCGGCCAACTACGACCGGAACCAGCTCTGGTGGTAGGACCCACGCGCAGAACCCCAGCGGCAGCTACAGCGGGTCCTCGCACGATGTGTCGGCACGTACGGACGACGTTGTTGCCGGGCCGTCCGCGCCGTTAGGCTCTGACGGCTCGCGGCGCTCCCGCAAATACGAGCGGGAATTGCAGGCTTCGACTTCGACGGTGCTGAGTGTACCTGTGATCGCTGCGGAGGCACCGCTCACGCCGTTGCGCGGGAACCAGCAGCGACCCCGAGTGGTGCGACACCATCAGGACAGCGGCGTGCGGTTAAACTCCACGCCCTCGCTCACGTCCGAGCCGGAGATCGTCGATGTCCCGCCTGGGTACAGTCGGAATTGATGTCGTGCTTTCAGTAGTGTTGTGTTTTCAATTATTCCTCCGGACATTCATCTGTATATAATAATGCACAGGGCATGCAATAATGGTGATTGGATTGGGACATGTCCATGATGAATGAGTTTGTTGTCGGCGTTAGGCATTTTGGAACATTCGCGATTCAAGGTACGCTGTTGCGCAAGTGGTGATTTTTTTTATCTATGCTTTGGCTGGACTTGTTTAAGGATACCCTCCACCTCGCGTGCTCAACTTGGCTAACAAACGATCCCATAAGCATGTCCATTCGGTGGAACAGATTGTCTCGGATTCACATCGAGTCAACCCAGCTAATCAATGAGTTCTGGTAAGGGCAGAGTCAATGTCGGGACACACATAGTCGATCCGTTCAATGGAACGGGATAAACGAAGACTCAGACAAAACAGACCCACAGCAATTGATTACCTTCGCGACACAGTGCCAGCGCGACAAGTGCAGTCTTTATCAGGCATACCATTGCTGCTAAAGTTTAGACAGGGAGGGCTTCATCTTAACATGGACGGCCGATGCCACCATCCGGTGGTGCGTAGTATTCCATATCTGCTCACATACATTATTGGCTATTAGCGGTATCAGACGGGCAGACTCGCCTCGGTTCGGACGGACATGGCGCGTGCCCCGACGGTCATGGTGGTGTTTATAATGCGCAGACTGTCTCCGCTGATATGCTTTCTGCAGGTGATCCAAAGACTCCAACGAATTGACTCACAGTGCGGCTGGGGAATGATACACGATATTCAAAGACTGTGAGACGTGCATTCCCCGTGTCAAGGCCATCAGAGCCAACGATGAGCCGCTGTGTATATATGTAGGTGGGACATTCAGTCCTGCTGAACGGCAAGTAGACGCACACATCGATGATCAAGGCGGAACACCCGCCATGAATGGTTCCAGCTCCGTTGAGCATTTCTGGATGGAGGCGTATGGTTCACTTGCATATCGGGATAAAAAAGGTACGAGGACGTTTACCTTCCGTGACAGTTAGCTCGCAGACAACACGTCCCTCTTGTTTAGACGGTTCCTCCGGCTTCTGCTCAACCGAGGCATGGGTGATGAGCAGGCGCTCCACTATTGAAGCCCCGAATGTAGACTTCACGTCTTTGAAGACACCAGAGACGTCGAGGGCATTTCTCATCTCGGTGCCTACATTGTCGGAAAAGCGCATTTCGGGGAGGAGAAAGTTGATGAAACATCGGTATTGGCTATCACCGGCTAACTTGACTCCGCCCAGTCTTCGAATCTTTTCGCAATTTACTGCTAGTACTCATTCAACGGATTTAAAAAAGATCCTCCTCTTATTATACGTATCTCGGAATCTTTATCTACGGACCAAGGTACTAAGACCTTTAGCACCCTTGTGAAATAAAGATCTTGTGCGGACGCCAGGAATCCGATGTCTCAACGATGCAGATGCCGTCCATCTGCTCTCTTTGAATAACGTCGCGCTATAGACCATATCGGCATGCTCTCGACTGTCCAAGCTAAACGGCGCTTTCCACCACAGAAAGCACTCAGCGGGCAGCCCATAATCCGGCAGCTCGTCGGTGCGGTGCTGAACCGCACCACCTATCCCGCCGGATTCAAGATCTTCTTGCCCGTAAGCACGCTGCCGCGGAAAGGCAGCCCGACCTGCATCACTGTTCCGCAGCCCGGCCTGCATGGCCAGCAGGGAGCAGAACGCTCGGGCTGGCGGTGGGCTCGATGCTCGTGTCGAGGATGGTGACATTGCGCATGATCTGCGGACTAGCGGGGGTTCGAGGCCTGAGTCCGAGGGGGGATGATCGAGGCGGACACGAGAATGGGGTTCATGACCAGAAAGGATGAATGGATCGATTCTGCTTTCCCCGGAGTGAACGAGAGCGTGTCGTCGATGGACCAATTGTCGCGTGAGGGGAAGAATATGCGAGTCGAGTGGGTTTTGAGTTCCTGGTCCTTTTTACGCCGACAGGTACATAGGCACATACCCGGGTTGCCCTCGGCACTCTCTATTCTTCGTGGGACGACGGCTACGGTGATGATGCAGCTTCAGGACCAGCGATGGTGTCCTTGACACTGGCGGTTTACCAGGGCAGCGGGACTTTCGTTGGGGACGGCGAGATCTCGCAAATCTACAGGTTTGAGGAAGAAATCAGAAAGTGGATACGACGAGCCCGTCGCAAAAACACACCTCGACGCATTGACCAGATGTCACGATGAACATCGACTATGCTGTGTTGTGCGTTGAAGACGTTGGCGCGCATACGCGGAATGACATGGTCTTCAAAAACTTTTTGTCATTGCTCTTCGACGAATCAATGAAGTGGCCTGAGAAATGAGAACATCAACAATCAAGTAGTACTTGAGAAACTTGTCGGACACACTTTTCCGGTTGAAGACAATTGAAGATGGGCTCAAATTCCGCCCCATTCATCGTTTTTTGATCCAACAAGCTTTTCTAGTATGGCCCAGCAGCCGTCTTGAGATTCACGAAGCTTGTCGGTGGCTCCTCCTAGGTATTGGTACGAGGTAGCTGCGACGACGGAGCTGGCCAGGTCCAGTAGGCTTAATGATCATGGTTATAGTCTGGTGGTCAATTTGGTGGATAGGGTCGGCGAAACAAAGGGTGTGCGGTCAATGACTCGACGTGTTATGTCCTTGACGCTGTCCAGAGAAGCTCATGGCAAGGAAGGATGAAGCTGGAGCCGTGATGACGATGGCAGACAGTGAGTCGCAGTCACAGTAGCCGCGGTTAGTGTTACCAAATTGGGACTCAAAATTGGGACCCCTCAACTCAACGTCGCGCCATGGCGCAGAAGATACAAAAGATACATTTCATTCCCCTGGAATCCGACCCTTCTCTCTTCACCCAACTGATTAACGGGCTCGGTGTCCATTCGCTGGAATTCCAAGACGTGCTTTCTCTGGATTCGGCCGACCTCCTCCCAACTGGCTGCTTTGCTCTTCCTGAACCCGTTTACGCACTTGTTCTGATTTACCCTACGCCCGAAGACTATGAGGCCCAGCTTGCCGCTGAGAGGCGCGAAGAAGCTCCATACGCAGGTTGTGGCCTGGAGGAACCGGTGATTTGGTTTGATCAGACGATTCACAACGCATGCGGACTCTACGCAATTCTGCACGCAGTCTCGAATATTGGGCCAACGTATATCGGTATTTGGAGGTCTGCGGTGTTTTATTCAACTGACTGCGCAATAGACCGCAATTCCGTGCTTGGCGAATTCATCCCGTCCTGCGTGGGCCTGGATCCCACGGCGCGTGCAGCAGCCCTCGAGGCTTCGGTGGGTATCGCGGACGCGTATCGCGCCATTGCGATGCAAGGTGGCACACCCGTGCCCCGCGCCGAGGACGAGGTCGATTTTCATTACGTCTGCTTCGTCAAATCCCCTCTGAACGGACACTTGTATGAGATGGATGGCGATAGGAATGGGCCTCTCGATCGTGGCGACGGGGAGATCTTGAACGGCGGCTTGGAACTCGCAAAGTCGTTCATCCAGCAAGGCAATGCGCGCTTCCAGTTGATGGCGTTGGTTCCGAAGACCGCCTAGCTAGCGTGTGTGCCCGCTCGTTATCGCTCATCTCACCAGTTCTAATACCATTGGGCACGTGTAAGTATTTCAATAGATTCTATTGAAGGTGAACTGGGCTCTTAGGTGATCTTGAAGGTCGCAGAGTTTGAGCTTGCAAATTCGGACGACATGCCGCGGAGAGATTACGAGACAAAAGGATGGATTTGTATATTCGCAGCAAGTAAGATAAGAGTACATATATATATATCATAAACAAGTTGCAGGTAGCTGCGGGTATACGGAGTCCATAACCAAAAGAAAAGGACGCGGCGAGTAGCTGCGGGTATATATATGTAGTCCGAGGTCGGTGCGGCGAGAACGAGGTTACTGCGGTGGGTATATGTCCGTAACACAAAGGAAGAAACAGAGGATGCGGCGAGTACGAGGTACTGCTGCGGGTATAACCTGAGACTCGGCGGTCGGAAAACGGAGGGTGGACGTTGGCGATTAGATGACCCAAACAACGCTGAAGATGGATGGGGTCAGAAAATAGGATCAAACGGCAGGAGGAAGAACGTACACGTCGCGAACGATGCATCACATTAGAAGGAAAGCAGGGGATGGCGGAGGTGAGAAGGTTGGTCGATGACGAGAAACGTAAGGCGTCCCAAACGATCATCATGGCCACACCGGCAGCTTCGCGCGTGTCCCTCCGTCACTTGCTGATGGCTTCCTCTATCGTGGCTGCTGCTGCAAACGCCCCGTGGACTGGTGGTCGTCGGCTTGCCGTCGTCCATCGAAACCGCAGACCGATTCTCGACCAAATCTTGCAGGTAGGAAAGGAACAAAGAGAATGAGATCTGAAATGCCAGTGAGAAAGGAATAAGAATGTGCCGTAGAAACACACCATCGACGTCGATGCCACCTCCGAGCCATATGGACGATCTTGTATGCCCTCGGTATCTGTAGAAAAGATAAGCGATCGACGAGCGCAACGTAGAGGATGACTCACGATGTAAAAATATGAATAATAGAGCGCGGCCGGGATCACAATAAGCTGGTGGGACTCCGTCAGCATAAGGTGAATAAGGCAGACGAGACAACCCACCATTTTCTGCATACAAGTTAATGCATGCCATGTCTCCACACAAACCTTGAACGACGCGGAGAATGAAGCCCGGAGCCCCGAGAAGATTTTCGAAAAGCCTGCAATTTGGTCGAATTTCCACTTCCTGTAACCGCTGGCCCAAAAGCGGTACATTCCTCTGGGGACAAAGCTCCAGTGTTGCTCCCATACAGTGTCAGGAAAAGTGGCGTGGAGGAAGAGGCAAGAAAAATACGAGGAGAGGAGAAGGACTGGAAGGTAAAAGCGACGGATCGACCTCAGATGCCAGAGAACTTCCGCCATGGGACCGGGTCGTTTGTAAAGTGCCCGAATCGCCTTGATGAACGTTAGGACGCAGTAAACCATGGCAAGGAATGCGAAGGACAAAATGACCACAGTGACTTGAGCAATAACGGGGCCAACGATCATCTGGACGAGCACTGTGAGTAACAGGGCATTTGATAAGGAGAAAGACAGACAGATTTCTCCGCCCAGGTCAATGCATGCCATCCTACCGCTGCCGATAAGAAAGTGTGGAGGGAGCCGACGGGTCCCAAGAGTAACACCCAACTGTTGCTCGACTGCCTAACCCACATCCAGAACCATGCGAGTCGTGGGTCATAGCGGAGTCGGTGAGATAGGATCCAGGGGGTATAGTATGGCATCCAGTGAATCCAGCTGAGATATGGCGAGGAACTGATGATGATCGCAGTGCCCACCCATATACAAAAAAGTGTCCAACGGGGATTGCTTGCTGATGGTACTCTGGCAGCTACAAACGCCCGCAATCGGCAAAGCAGTCCAATGGCAAGTACACAGCTCGAGTAACCCATACCGGCCAGCAGTAGAATTTTGGAGTACCGGCGGCCGTGGAGGAAGAGGTCGATCATGAAAGCCGAGATGCAGGGAATAATGGGGTGAAACGTGTTGGAGAGCACCTCCCACAGCTGCATGTTCTGGCCGAAGAAGGAAGCAACAGCATGGACTGTGGAGCCGACGTTGGAGTGCAAGTTGTCATATGCGAAATAAACGTCGTCGTAGGCGAAATAGACGTAGAATCCCACGAAAGCCAACCCGAGAATGGCGACTATCAGGCCGACGATCCACCACCATCTAGTCGGCGGGGGATTGTTCTCCGCGCCGCAGCTTGAACCCATATCGGACGGAGGTAACGGATCCGGTTGACTGGAAACGGGACTACACACTCGTTTTGCGCGAAGGATACAAAACAAGGCAGCAAAGACGAAGGTGGCGAATGCCAGGGCGGCGACGTAGGCAAATGGAAAGGGGAAGGAGCCGTTTGAAGGTACCGACTTGGTAGGGGAAGGAACGTTCCCGGTGGTTCGAGTTGCAATGAGGACGCTGGTTTTGGGATTGGACAGGCCGGACACCACGATGTTGAGTGCAACTTGAGTACCGATGCAGACGCCACCGAAGAGACCAACGAGGCCCTTGGAGAATGAGCCGAGGCTGAGAATGGAGGAGGGCATCTGGAGCATGTTGTGGTACGGGTTCAAGTGTGAATTGGTTGTCAGCCACCCAAAACAAATCAACAAAAACACATCGAAACAGACGCGTTGATAGACCACGTGTCGGACGCGTTTTCGCGTACCGGCTCATAATCTTCGAGCCTCTCCAGTATAGGGAATTCTTTCTCTTTCAATCTGTTTCCCTTCCCTGAATACCAGGTCACAGCAGAATATTTCGCGTTTTACATGTCGCGTTTCCCCGTCGTATGTCGTAATCCGATGGCCGATCTGCTTCCGGACATTTTGCCCTCATGCCTTCTTTACTATCGCATTTTTGACCTGGTCTTACTCAATGGACGCTTGTTCTCCTCATACTCGTAACCCGGCGAACCGATGAACGAATGTCGCCACAATCCTTTTCGACGCTGTTGAAGAAAATCAGTCTTTCAGGAGTCAGGAGTTCGTCGACGACTTGAAGCCAATCTCGCAGGGCAATTACGCGGGTTGCAAAGTATGTTTGTGATGTACTTTCTCTGTTCGATAGGTTCCAGCGTTACATACCTGAAGGCTATAATACCCAGTAGTCTCACTCACCCTTCCTAGTTCTATCGTTCGCGAGACAAAGTGCTGCACCTTCTTTGCACTTTCTTCACAACGTCCGAAGTCCTAGTTAACTGTAGCGTACATTTGGCTCATGTACGTAGGTACAGTACCCGTACGTTCCTCATTGGGACCACCGCGGTTAATCTACTTCCTTCCTTCCTTCAAAGCCATTACCCGTCAATGACCTACCGTGCGCTGGCGACTCGATCGACGTCAGCGTCCCGCCAGGTATAAAAGCCAGCTTTGCCAGCCGACCGCTCTTTCTTCGTGCCCTCATGTTCTTCTCGCTGTTCTTCATCGCCTTCGGGCTTTTGCAGCATACATTGTTCCAAATCGATGCCTTTTTCATATTCCTCCATGGCTACACCCCCAGTACGTCGATTCATGCTCGCTGTACGCGAAACTTTGTAACCCGATTTCAGGACCCGCCCTCTGCTACCTCCTCACGGCTACGACCGTTATAGCTTGCGACGCGACGTACACTCTGCGCCTAGGGAGAACAGTCATGGCTTTCCGCATCTTTCTGAGTCTTTTCGCTCTTGGCCTCGCTATTTCCTGGTTTTTTATCTTCTACCATGGTCCCGACGCCTCTCAAGATGCTATCGAACTTGCCGTTACAACTTTCCATTTCGCGGTTGCTAGGCGAGCTCGGCGCTTTGAAGTTCAATTCGCCTCATGGACTTGGCCTGACGGCGCATGTTTGATGGACATGGCCGCCACCTTCCCTGGCACATCCCGCTCCGTTGGTCACGTCGTTCGTCAAGTCCTCAACTCCCTGCAAGCCCCCAGATCTACTCACCCACTTACAACTCGTGTGGTGGCCGCGCGCTGGCGGTCTCTGATGTGCTTCGGGATGTTGCTCACGCGTCGGCAGTACCAGGATTTCCAGTGCTGGATTCTACAAAACGGCTGGAGTCTTCTGGTGTTGGCCGTTGCGTTCGTTCTGCTTGTCGTCTTACGTTTTTTCGCGACAGACTGTAAGGATCACTGCCATTTTTCCATCCTTATTAGGCTGACATGTTTCGAAGTGAGTACCGTCCTCCTATATTCAGGAATATTGTTCGGGTTCTTGGTTTGGTATGACAGGGATTACATCTGGTGTCCGCAGGTCCCCCGAATGCTTCCGGTGGATGCGACCCCTCGTCAAGCAGAGTCTGCCGGCACGTCCACCCCCGCTGTTTGTGAACCCTCATCCCCTGCCGCACCCTCCACATCCTCTTCAGAGACTCCCTACCTCGGACCCAGTACTCCCAAGGCTATGGCGGCTCGCCCAAGTTATGAGCCCGCGCTAAAGACCCCCCCTCCAGCTGCATCAACGAGGCGCGCAAGCGATCATGGAGACCAATGGGATTCTATGGTGTTCCAAACCCCGCCGCCGGACATTTTCATCGACATGGATGCCGAGTTTGCTGATGCATCTCCCCCGCCTCTTCGACGGACGCTCTACAATTTCCCAGACCTGTACCACCCCATGTCGCCCATTACGGAGGGTGGGTCTTCAGTAGCGTCTTCCGCGCCGGCTTCGCCAGCTTTCTCGTCCTCAAGCTCGACGGGCTTGTCGACACCCAGGGTCCATTCGCCCCCCCGCCGCATCCTGCATACCGAAGAAGCGCGCAACACTCAAGCCGAATACATGGCCTGGTCGCGCAGCATCACCTTGCCGGCACTGCGGCCACAAGAGCAGGCACCGAGGACAGGGAATTTAAGCGTCGACAGTAGCAACGGCTTGACGCACTCTATACGCACGACGTTGCTCGTGGATTTTGAACCAATCAGCGCTCCACCGGTCAGTACGCGAGGCCCCTCTCCACACACCATTTTCTTCCGCAATCGGCCTTGTAGGTTGGACTGCAAGGACATTTACTGCGCTGGAGAGTGCGGCTTGACGGGGCTTGGGGAGACAGACACGTTCCTTTAATCTATTCTTCTCTCATTCTTACATCTTCCCCTCTCATTCTTTCATCCCGTTCTTTTCTCTCTTATTAGTGTACGTGAATGTTACAGGCCTGATATAGATTCATTGCATTTGTGATATCTAAGCGGGCCGCTGCGCACAATTCTCTGTCGTTTCAAGCAGAGGTGGCCTCAAGTTCGCGTCAGCGCATTGGAACTTCCATTGCGCGTACAGAATCTGGGGAGCACTGACACTTTGAAGATCGTATCAGGATGCCGGCCAAAGTAGTTCTGAGCGTTGGGAGAAGCAAAGAAATTTGGCGCCAATTCATTGAACGTGGCGCTTATGCTCCACCGCCGCCAAGCACACCGCCAGTTGCGGGACGGTGAAGTAAGTGCTAGACGAGCGAAGATTCGAGAGTGTTGTGACTCGGACTATAGGTGCTCGGACTCCGGACTCGGATTTGTGTGACCTGCTTTTCCTTCGACCTTCATCATCGATCCGGCAGACCACCAAAATCCTTCGACGTCGTGGAACCCCAGTTGTCTTTACACTTGTTCCTCGTCATGAATCACATCCATATCCAAGATAACGCCCCACACGAACCTTTTCCGTTGCAAACCCCGCCTAGTGCGTCGCAATCCCGCCCGATTCCTGATCTTAACTGACTTGCACGCAGTACTCTTTCACGTTCTCTTGATCTTTCTAATCGTGACGGCCGCGAGCTTGAGGAGCATCAGCCTAGACAATCCGCCTTCCCGCCGCCTCGCGAGTGGACACGCCCTCGTCATTTTTATCCTCGCAAATGGTGTCAATCTTAATCAAGATTCAGGTTCCACAAGCGGCACTTTCCCGCAACTTGGCTTCTGTGTGTTTGTCGGTCCCCAACACGGTCGCAACTACACATCGCCGTACCATAAACTATGTCGTTTGTACCAAAGACGCTCTTCCCCGCCTTTACTGTGATCTGTCCGCCGAGGCCAAGATTATTGTCTCTCTGCTTTCGATTCTCGTGGTGCCGTTAACGATCCGGCCGGAATCCCCTTACCTAGCGCCAGGTGATTGCTCCAGAGTTGACTCGATTTTGTTCTCAAATGACAGTGTGATTTTGATAGCCCTCGCAGGAACCGTCGGACACCTCGTATACCGCTACCGGCGGGCCCTCGAGGAGGATCCAAACGAGTATCAAGATCCTAACGAAGTCATTGTTCCTCGCCCACTCCTGCCTGCGCTACCAATCCCTCTCCCGCTCTTTCAAAACTGTGGCAACCTCGCCCCAGCGATTGAGTCTGCCGCGTTCCCCCTGAACCATTCTCCGATTCCTTCCCTCTCTCCTAAAGCAAGCCCGCCAACATTTTCGCGCACTACAGTACAAGCACACGCATTACCGAAGCTCCTTCGCTGGACATACAAAGAAGCGGGGACTTTTCCCCTCCCTCCTCTCAAAGCAACCCCGCCAATACCCTTGTTACCTGCAGCAAGCCCAGCGCGTCTCATCCACGGTCCTCCGAAGGTTCTCCGCACGGAATTTGAGGACGCCGAAGCGCTTTTTGGTGACAAGAAGGGAAGCAATACCCGGGAGATGTGGTGAAAGATGAGAAGGACGGCCGCCAAGAGTAGGGTTCCTTTAGTGCCGTTCTCAATGGCCATTGGGCGGCAGATCTTGGGGAGGAGGTGGATACCTTGTTGTGCCATGCCCCGTCAGGGAATCCGGGTTAAATGTTTTCTTCTTTCCTTTTCGACCTTATCAAAATTAAATACCAGTGTATATTGTGGATTCCATACGCTGTAGAGCTTGTAACCCCAGCATCCCAATTTGTCTAAAATGGTTTCAGAGAAGGTTTCTCAGCCGTCACCAAGTTTTTTTCAATTGCTTTTAATTCCGGGGATTCCAGTGGCTCGTGCGCAGTAGGCGCTTCATCCAGACTGGCATCATGATCATCGTCACGTCAGATGTATCCCACCTCTTGCAATTTTAATTCACAAATCCAGAAGTGAATTGAGATTCATTACAGCTAGCAATACAGAGTAACAAATACGCAACTTCGACCACAATGTAGACTTAAAATTGACCTACAAAAACGCCAATGAAGGTCTGTATGCACACGTCAGATATGTGAGAAATCTGTCGCCGCCAATAAAGACTCACTGCGTGATAATTCCATATATGGGTTGCGCAGGGAGGAAGCTTGGCCCGGTCAACGCAGAAGTAAGTAGATAGGAATGGGGAATTTGTGGGTGGTTGATGTGCACGAAGCGGGCCATCAGCACAACGAAACGAGGCAAAAGGGATTCGAGCGAGTAAAGGGTAGCGCTTGGAGAACACGGTACAGATCCTTCCCATGGATGAGCTTGCACAGAGCCAGAAGATACATAGCAGAACTTGGGTTTCATTTGGAGATGTGGTGTCCAGATAGCAGAGAAATAGGTGGCGAGACCTCAACTTTGAGCAAATTGGCTGGGGAGCACCATCGAATAAGTACATTGTGCGAAGAGCGAGAGTGTGCGAGTGGATGTTCGAGAAAGAGTCGAAGGAGCCAGCTTCATGATCGTCGATATCGATCAAGCCTTCGCGCGGAGGCTAGCAGCCTAGCAGTAGCGGTCTTCAAATTTGTTCACCGGCAGATCAGACAATCAGTTGATCGGATTATATCAGCTTTCCGAGCCGTTTCACTTGCTTTCTTCCATCCGCCACCTTCCATTCGCGATGCCCAAAGGTCGGAACAGCTGGGCCCCTAAGAAAGCCAGAAAATCGAATCGTGCTGCTCTCGGGCGCGAGAAAAACGCTCCTACGTCTGAAGAATGGGCTGCCATGCAGACTTACAAGACATTTCAAGGTCCGTCTGTGTGGCGCGCCACACTTTGATAACTGTGTTTCCTGAGCCGCCGCAGTCACAGATGAAGATGAAAAAGAGCATTCATTTTCAAAAAACGACATGTAAGCTTTTGTACACGCGTTTTAGTGGTGAAACTTCATCCATATACAGAGTACAAGTGTTGCCACACAATTATAAAGTCGGCGACCCGATCGAATGGGACCAATACTGGATATGCCGTATCAAAGACGTCCGCGCAAATAGTGAAACCAATGTTCGTTCACACACTCTCATCTTACTCCTAAATTTCAACATTGGCAAGGTTTGGGTGCAAGTGGAATGGTTTTACTCACCGCAGGATGCGGCCCAAAAATCACCTACCTTGTACGTGAATTTCTGTATCATGCTGCATTCCGTTGATCTCATCCCAGCGATGCGGCCCATTGTGGCCGACATGAACTCCTTCAATCCAACCACATGGACTGTGTATCGTCGTCGGTGTTCGATGGTGTTTTTGTGTGCTTGCGACGTTTACGTTTTAAATCTCACGTCTTTCAGGGATGGCGGTTGTAAAACACTACGACGAAACTTCTTTGAATCCAACTGACATCCTCCGCGAAGAATTTTTCTACCGGTACACATTGGACCTACAAGACAATTCGATCTCCGTATGTCGTGGTTTATTTCAAAAAAAATCTCATTTATATTTCCCTGCTTGCAAAGCCCGATACTCGTGCGACGTGTAGCTGCAATAGCCCATACAGTCCTTCCGATACCACATCTGGGTCACTGATGCATTTTTGTCCCAAGTCAACATGCCAAAAGTACTATCACAGCAGGTGCATCGCACCCGAGGAAACACTCCCTGCAGATACCCGCGATCGTGCTCTCTTGCTCTGCGACCCAGACACAGGCGTCCAATTTCAACTCGCCACCCCCCTCAACGCCGCTGACGTTGAACCCCCGAAAAAGCGACGCCGCGCAAGTGAAGGCGTGTCTATAACTTCTACTATCCATGCCGGAGAAAAAGTATTGCTCGCTGCACTCCCGCCTGCGCTCGTCCGCGCTGCGACACAGCCCATCGTCCGTGGCGGCGCGTTCACAGCGGGAGGCGTCGTAGGAAACATTGCTGTGGTACGTGCTGCGCAGAGGATCGTGTGTGCGGCCCTCCGTGATAATAATGGCTCGGACGGATGGGAAGGTGAGATGCCTGATGGATGGCAAAGTAAGGCCGAAGTTGTCCTGAGAAACACAGGACGGCGGCGCAAAGGGAAAGGGAGGAATGCGCAGGTAGGGCCGGTACTTTTAGCGTTGAATTGTCCAGCGTGTGGTGGGCCGATATAGGATACCAAGGGGAAGCTCCATTGGTCGGTAGATCGTGAGCGATTGGTGGGGATATAGGGTCGGAATACCTGGTGGGGGCTGCTCCAACACTGCATAAATCTATGGTTGAAAAGAAGTGGTTGAAAACTGGTGGCTCCGTATTGTGCGTGTCACGTTTTTTGTACATACATGTTGTACTTCAGTGTAGGTATTTAGAGATTGAGGTGGATTCATACAGCAATGTTGAATGAAGAAAACTGCACTTTCGTGGGGCATAACGCATCCAGTTGAAGGGCTGGAGTAGTGATCATTACTGAAATAATATACGAATATACGATAGAGTCTCGAGCGCCAAGAGCATTCGCTCGCTCATCAGATGTGCGCTGGAGGCGGAGAGAGAGAAGAATTTGTGGTTGCCAGCTTGTGTTGGTCCGCATCGTCTGTGCTACAAACTGGATGAATATATCGATATATTACAAGGTCTGGCAACACATTGTCATCATATCGAGATACGACGAAGAAGCAAACGACTAGAAACATCTGCAATGTTGCTTGGGTCATGAATCAAGAAATAATCACGCCCAAAATACTGTATGGTTCCGGGGCAAGTAATTTCCAGACTGTGTCGTCTGTTGTACTGTGCGCTGGAAATGGTATCCATTTAAGACCGTGGGGCGTAGATTCAAACATATAGAATTTGAATACTTCTTTGGACCCAGATAAACCTGATACTAATGTTATCTTTTCCCCAAGATTTGAACCGGAAGCTACTAACCAAATTTAAACCGTGAAGTTTGTTTGACCCGTTCGACAGCCTCCTGGACATTGCAACAATGAGTTCTATCATGTATAAAACGAGAAGAAGCTCACCGCATGGCTAGCTGGCCTGTCGATCTTTGTCATCGACCGGGTGTCGTTTTTCTCCCACGTCGTTTCCCCATCATCTCTTGTCGATCCCATGAGAAGATAAACTGGGCCTTGCCAAAATACACTCGGAATGGTTCGCTTCTCGAAAACACCGACTTCCTCGCCAAACGGCTGCACTACCAGTGACCAGCTACCTGGCTCAATGTCTGCCCAGATCCAGTCTCCCTCTCGGTTTTTGGCGGAATATTTCAGAATGATATTATCGTCGCGGGGATCTGTCATATGTCTGCCCAGAACCGCAAGGGCAGTCTTGATAGCATCCTGGTCACAAGGTTTAAATGTTGCTGAGTTGAGGCAAAAATGCCACTGACTGCGTAGGACTTGGGGAATGGGACCACGGCGTAACGAGTTCCTTCACCACTGGCGGGCGAGAGATACGCGAATGTCAAACGGGCAGGTTTAGCTCCCAAAGGTGCCTCAGGCTCGTTCCCAACGTTGGCTGGAGTTGGAGCTTCCCCAGGGGCAGAGGCGACCGCTGGAGGGCTGGGGTCCATGGGTGCTGAGAAGGAAGCGCTCGCTGCCACGGCAAGTACGGCATCCCACAGCCTGAGTGCTTCGACGCGTGATCCGTTAGATGAATAAATAGATACGGTAGATGGATATCTCTTCGGGGAATGGTTGAGGTGCCTTGATTACGCATTTGACCGTGGCGGCCAGGTTCAGATGATATCTGAACGTTCGATTTTTTTTTTTGGATGATGATATCATGTCTTTCTCACGGTTCAAGTACAAACACTGAGCGGCATGATATGGTGATAACTGTTGCCGGGTTCGACTTCCTGTTCAGCTTACACATCCCACAGTAAATGCATCTCCCTCCTATTCAAATGAAAATGGCTTATACCGTGGTCCATGTGCTGCACCGCTGTAATCAGTTCGAACACAAGTCTTTTTAGGTTCTTGAAGCAGCTGTTGGGGTTCAACTCCGCGCGTCCGCATGACGTGATTTTCGAATGTAAGATGAAAGGCATCTTGGAGTGCGTAATATTACCGACAGATGGGAGTTTTTTTGTGCTTCTTTCTTCTTCAAAATATCCTCCAGTGAGACGAAAAATTTCTTGGACGATCAGGCTGAGAACCGAAGAGTTGAAGCGGAAGTGGTGCGCGGTGCACCACTGCAATAAGTAAACACAAAGCAAGATCTTGAATAGCTAGTGGGGTTCGACTCCCCGCGTCCGCATATCACAGGTCCGTACAGCTTTTTTATCCTGCCATTCACGTTCGACTGCAGATGATCACTTGAGAACCTCTTCTGCAGCCCTACCCACACTCTTCATCCTTATCGGTTGAGATTTATATATTTCGTTATTATTTCGAAGTGCGATCAATGACCTGCGGCGTTGAATTGGCTTTTGATGATTCTTGTGCGCGGGACTCCTTTACGAGTCTAAGTTTGAAGTGACCTGTGCGGCTCGGAACTTTTCATGATGCCGACCTCGCACGTTCGAATGTTCCGAGATCCAAGATCAACCTCAATGAATTGAGCGGCAGGCAGCCTGTCCGGTTCGCATGAGGGGACCCATTTCGGATTGAACACTGAAACTGAGACTCCACTTCAGGATGGAGGGTAATATCTCACACTCGCATAGGGCGATCGTGGGTTTGCCTCCGTGCCGCAAAATCATCTGCGTTTGAAATGCCCTGTGTGCTTCTGCAAGACAAAGTGATCAGACCTTCATGATCAGCCCAATGAGGAGCTGCAGCGCTCTGCAGCGCTCTGCAGCGCTGGGCTCAATTGAACTCTTGACTGAAACTGAGACTCCACTCAGGCACAGGGACAACTTGATCCGAGATCTGAGGAACATGGGCGATCTCTGCATGCGTGCCGCGATCATTGATGCGGGATATAAGTTAGGGGCATTATTTAGGGTGAGACTGTAATTGTGGGTCATGGAATAAGGAACCCACCTTATTCGAAGAAGATGCCTTGAGTCATCATTCTAATTCATTGCTCACTTTTGTAACTCATCGACGTCAAATTGGGCGTAACACCGAGAATTGATCCAGATATCCGGATTGGGATGCTAGGATGAGTACTTCCATTTTTGGACAACCGAGACGCATCAATTACGGCGCATAAGTTGACGTCGCTGTAAGTTGTTTATACGAACATGAGTTTTTATCCCAGGATAAAGTAAAATTTGCCCCTTTCAAATGTGGTATGTACCATGTCGGAAACAGAGAGGTGAAGCGGACTGGTGCGCGTAAATCGCTGTGATCAGTGTTGCGGCGAGGGGAATTGAATCAGCTGCCGGGGCTTGGCCCCACGTGGGCATGATGTTGGCCAAATGTACTTCTTACATTCAACTCCCCGTTACGACTAAAAAATCACTGAAGTTAGTATCTCACCCAGCGAGTTCAGCGCTAGAGAAATACAGCGATGTGGTGCACGGAGCACCGCTTCAGTTAGTATAACCACGGCAGAATTGAAGTAGCCGTTGGGGCTCGATTCCCCGCGTCTGCATATGACGTCTACCGTTGCTTTTGATTTGAGATTTACAAGGTGAAGATATCTCAAACTAGCCAAGGTCAAAAGTAAAGAGATACAGCGGACGTGGTGCGCAGTGCACCGCTGCAATCGGTAAGCTTATATTTGAAGCAGCTGTTGCCAGTGGGATAAGTTGACTCCCTACGTCCGAATAGATTGTGCTCAAGGGATTTTTTCATCCTGCGCTTCGAAAGTCCTACGAAATAAATCTCACTCACTTGCGGTGCGATAAATAGACTGAGATGATCCACGAATTGAGACAGCTACCGGGGTTCACCTCCCCGAGTCTGCCCTAGATCAGCGAGCTTGCTTTTTTCTTTCGATTTTGCATTATGTCGACTCGGACTGATATCTCAGGGAAAAAAATCGCCCACAAAATCAGGTTCAGAACTTCTAGAGAGATAGAGCGGACGTGGTGCGTGGTGAACCGCTGCAGTTAGTGGTGACGGGATGAAACCACATTGAAGCAGTTGTTGGGGTTCAACTCCCCGCGTCCGCATTACGAACTTCCACCAAAATATTTGACTTCACTCTTGCTTCTGATCCAAAATGTACAGGGTGGAGGATATTTCACGTAGCCAAGGCCAAAAGTAGAGAGATACAGCGGACGCGGTGCGTGGTGCATCGCTGTGATCAGCGCCCGGTAGCTTGAAGCAGCTGTTGGGGTTCGACTCCCCGCGTCCGACTAGTTGAAGGTGCTGAAGAAAGTTTTCATTATCCTGCATTTCAAATCTTATACAAAATAAATCTCACTCACCTACGCTGCGATAAATAAAGTGATATGTTCCACGAATTCAAGCAGCTACCGGTTCGACTCCCCGTGTCCGCCTTAGATCAGCCAGCTCGCTTTTTAGTTTCGTTTTTGCCTTATGTCGACTCGGACTTGACCATCCGATATTTCGGGGGGAAAAAGTGCCCACAAAATTGGGTTCAAAACTAGAAAGATACAGCAGACGTGGTGCGTGGTGCACCGCTGCAATCAGTGGCAAGAGGTAGCACGTTGAAGCAGTTGCTGGGGTTCGATTCCCTGCGTCCGTATGGCGAGGTGCGACATTTTTTGACCTCACTGTTGCTCTGGATTTGAAATCTACAGGGTTGAAAATATTTCACCTCCAAAGTCAGAACTAGACTTGAAAAGCTAACGTAGTGTACACCGAAAACGGGGATAGATCAAGTATCCGGGGTTCGACTGAGGACTCCCCACATCCGCATTATGCAGCTCCATACGATTTTATCCCGCATTTAGAATTTCCCTTCTTTTCAAGTTCAAATTGACTACCAAAATGATCTCACCAGTTTGGGGTCAAAAGAGAGAGATAGAGCGGAGGTGGTGCGCAGTGCACCACTGTGATCAATATGGCGAAAAAATGAAGATTGAAGCAGCTGTTGAGGTTCGACTCCCCGCGTCTGCATGAGAGTATAGGAACAAGTTTTTTTTTGTGACTTCACTGTTGCAATTGCTTTCGTTTCGAAATCTACAGGGTTGAAGATATTCCACCTAGCCAGGGTCAGAGCTAGAGAGTTGAAGCGGACGTGGTGCGCGGTGCACTGCTGCAATCAGTGGCAGAGAACGTGTAGAAAACGGCTGTTCGGGTTGGACTTCCCCCGTCCGCGTCCAATATCGTCGACAATCCCTTTTTTGACTTCACTGTTGCTCTTGATTCAAAATCTACAGGGTTGAAGATATTCACCTAGCTAGGGTCAAAAGTAGAGAGATTCAGCGGACGTGGTGCGTGGTGCACCACTCTGATCAGTAGATTGTGGCAAACACCAAGTACTGAACAGCTGTTGTGTCGGAAAAATCCATTTTGCCTGATCAGGACCTGACACAACCTGACGGGAATATAAGCTCTGATCAGGTTGCATGGGAAAACCTATCAGGTCTGGTCAGGTTCTGGTCAGGTCGCATCAGGTTCCCCCCTCTACAATAATTTTCTTTTTCATGCATTACCTTTCCAAAGATAGTGGGATGTGTTATTGATGTGTGGATGAACTCGAAAATCGAAACAATCAACCCTGGGGACAAATTAGAGGATCCGTTATGACGAACCCGGTGTGCCGAACACGGTACATAACTCTGTTGGTGTCCTTCCAACGTGAAACCACACATTTGAACGTTAACATTCACTATTAAACAAAGAGAAACTTCACCTTCTCTAGTCTGTAGAACCTTGACATTAAATAATGAATTACAATCAGTAGAGCACTTGAAGAGGACTGGAAAGGACCTTCGAAAGACGGTCAAAAGTGTTTTGACCACTGCAAGGAAATTGTCTGATCAGCACTTATCAGGTTCATCAGGCTGGTCAGGCCGGTCAGCCCTTATAATGGTTTTTTGACCCTGATCAGCCGCGGAAAAACCTGATGGCCTGACGAAACCTGACATGGCCTGATATGCCCATATCATCCAAATTTGATTTTTCCGACATGGGGTTCAACTCCCCGCGCCCGCATGGCGGAGTTCCACCCAAACTTTTTGACTTCACTGTTTGCTTTTGATTCGAAATCTACAGGGTTAATCCTAATTCCACGTAGACAAGGTCAAAAGTAGAGAGATTCAGCGGACGTGGTGTGTGGTGCACTGCTGTGATCGGTGTCCAGTAGCCATCATCATATTTGAATTGAAGCAGCTGTGGGGTTCGATTCCCCGCGTCCGCATGGCTGGCAATTTGCAAGAGAAGGTTTTTTTCTCTTCTTCCTCCTCTCATGTTTTTTTTCTCGCATGATCATGAGCTGATTAATATTATCCTTTGGGGTTCGTAGTCCAGATACCTCAGGGGTATGTAAGGGTGCCTCTGTGCCGAGTGAGGGAGCGTCTTGATCGAATTCTTGAGTGAAAATAAAAAATGTGACTCCACTCCAGGCACGGAGTAAAAATGTTTTCGATCTGAGACTCCTCGAGGGTGATCGCACTTTGCCTCCGTGCCCAATCCGTGCCGCAAATCAATGCCTTGTGTGCGCGCCGATGGATGTTTTTATATTCAGTTTCAATTGAATGAATTGAGCGGCAACGTGTGCGGGCCGGGGTTGTTACTGGTTGTTAACTGTCAATGAAACTGAGACTCCACCTCATGACCAGGCACCGAAATTTCGATCTCAGACTCCTCGTACGTATGTTGATCGCGCTTTTCTGCCTCCGTCCCGTTCCGCCCTGAGCCCTGCGTGCGATCCATTATCTGTCAGGTGCGTAATTCGGCGGATGGGCCCGTATCTCAGGTTGTACCGCCCTAAATCGGTGGAAGAGTCATGTAGTGCAGTAATAGGTTTATTTGAACCGTGGGAACCTGTCAAAATCAATTTGAACTCTGGTTCACGTGACGTTGGTTCGATTCTTTTGTAGACATCCATTCCTTGGTTCAATTTCTCCAATGTCTGAGGCGTCGATTTTGTGGGTCTCAGAATCGGCGGGATGTCTCCGAGGATGTGAGTTGAATTCCTGGATTGCCCTATCTGAGTGTCGCGCAATTTATTTAGCTGACTTGCGTCCATTTTCAAAAATGTATTGAGACTTCTGCATCTCAGACCTCCGAATCTACTATCTCCAGCCCTACATCAGATGCTGTTCCTGCATTTGGGGAGGTCTCAGAGGCGTGTCTGAGACGGGCAGAAATTTTGTGCCTGAGACTTCTGCACCATGATTGTTCTTAGACCTCGGCATCGACACTGTCTAGCCTGAGATCTGAGACCGATGTGCCCTGGCCCCTGCATTCGTGGGACTCGGAGGTCTGAAACTTTTGCATTTGTGCGAGGCCTTCGCTTTGTGCCGCTACAGTATAGTCTAAGCTGATTCCGAGACAGTCCAGTCCATAATTCTTGAATCAATTGCAATTATATGATTATACTCATAATTCATTCTCCTTGCGAGACGTACTGTAGGGCCCCGAATGCGACGACCGCAGCTGGTAGGATCAATCCTATTCATAGGTTGGTAGGCACATAGGATTGATCGAAGCCTATGGCCTACATCCACTGTACTACTGACTACTCTACCTAATCCTATCCTACTTGATCCTAGCTATTGTAAGTAAGTACCCCATGCTACAAGTGTACTACGCTCACATCCACCGCAATTTTAAGCAAATGGGACGGGATAAGTCAGAAAGGATGTGATGGGATAAGGGTAGGATAGGATAAGTGATAGGATAGGATAAGTGATAGGATAGGATAGGAGATGAGAGGACAGGAGGGGTGGGATGGGATAGGTGATAGGATAGGATAAGTAAGATAGGATGGGATCGGATCGGACAAATGATATCAAAAGACATTGCGTGACACTGACCAAACACCACTCACCGCAATCATCGAGATATTTTCTGGCCTTGATACCGACAAGACGGGGTCCGGAAAATCCTCCCAGTTGGGAGGTGACAGCGAGTAGATCTGGGGGTAAAGACCTCGCAAAACTTGAAGGTGTGCCACTGGATTTAGTTGGACTCGAAAGAAAGTACTTGTGTTGCACTCGAATATGTCAAGGATGGACACCGTGACATAGTACAGCAACGAAGTTTCGCGACTTTTAGGGAACATTGTTCGAGGGGATATTGAGCGGGGTGACGAGGACAAGGTGGTGGTCGAAAGAGAAAGACATTGTATTTGTTCTGGTTTGTTCGATGATGGCTGCACCCGGCCCGGGCGGTACCAAATTTAAACTATCCACAAACACTACGCAAACAAGGGAACAAAAACAGAACAAGAAGCTCTGAGTCAAAGCTTTGGTCAAAGCACGTTTCTTTGTCGCCCATCTCTTTTGTTTCTCTTATTATCTACTTTTCCCACCACCTATTGCCCACACACTGCTCTGAGTCTGAACTCTCCCAACTTGAACATCATGATGATTGAAGTTCTAATACCACCGACTTCTGTTGAACCCCTGCTCAGAGACTGACCTTGACGGAACAGTAGACTGCAATCATTTGGGGTTGTGTAGTGCCCCAAGCCCTAGGCACATTGAATGTGAGCCACTTGCGCCACCACCTCGCTCATAACCACTACTAACTCCAAGTCTAATAGATTGCAACTTGTGTCCAGATCTCAGGGATGATGTAGATAGGATAGAATGCGATGAGATAGGATTCGATAGGATACCATCGGGGCATCCCAGTAAAATAATGGGATAGGATGGGATCATCCAGGGATTGTCGCGTCCATATTCGATTCCTCGGATAGCCAGGATACCATATGGTTAGGATGGGATGGGATTGTTTGCCGGGCACTTTTTGCGTTGAAAGGAGTCTACTGGGATGGGATACGATTAATAGGATAGGACACAAATGCCGACGACAAGTAATAGGATAGGATAGGATGGGATAACGGTTCAGTGGGGCTCAGCGAGGGCGTGAGCCCTAGGCTCGGATCGATCCTAAGTGCCTACCGAAGGAAGGATAGGATCGATCCTAATGGCTGCAGCCATTGCCGAATGATTCAGACTGGTCCGAGCTCTAGCTTAGAGTGAGAGTCGAGACATCGGATATGTTTGTGCTTTTCTGCTTCGGAGTGTGACACAGGCAGAGACGGGTTCAATGGGCACTGGAGACGAGTTCAATGCGGCTTTGCTGTCGGATTATAGATGAGGAAGGTGATTGGCTTGTTATTCATGGGAGGGACGGGATGGCTTGTAATTAATGGGAGGGACGGGATGATTACGTATATACTCTATTGAGGCGGAATGTATATCTCTCGAGGCTCGACTTTCAAGGGTGGAGTGAGTGGTGTGGTAGGGAGCAGTGATCGGTAGATGGGATCGGTATTACCTACATACTGTACCGGATTATAATAGTGGGAGCGTGGGAGTGCGATGTTGAATTCGAAGATGGAAGGAAAGGAAAGGGTGGAAATGCTTTAGAGGGAGGCGACTCTCGTTGTTCGTTACCAAACAAAAAGAAAGGACGAGAAGAAGGAAGAGAAGAGAAGAGAAGAGCAGAAAGAGTCTTGAAGCTTGAAGTTGAAGTTGACTTACTATGTAACTTAATTGTAATTACATCTAAGAAAGGAGAGCATCTAAGGAGAGCCCGGCAAGCATTGCATGTATGTATTTGCAGGCCTGGGCGTACATACATTCAAGTCGTACAGAGTGAACTTGATCATACGTGTCAATGGGTGGGGCTATAGCTGGCCGTGGTGACGAAGAGGCTGATTGAGATTGGTGAGACGCCGGAGGATTGGCATTTGATCGGCCAGAAGCTTAAGATCGGCGAGGACCAGCAATAGGCGGGGAGGCGGGCTCAGTGTGTGCCCATTGACAACGAGCCAGGCACCCAAATTCATGATGTAGCAATCGGAATGCTTGAGCGACGGAGGGAGAGGAGGAGGAAGGGTGGGTGGGTGGGTGGATGAAGGGAAGGATGGAAGCCGGCCTAGGGTCAGGACGCCTACGAGGGTGTGTTCGAAGGCTGGATTGGAAGGAGAACACACATATGTATGTTGAGGGTTTGAAGGAGAACATGCTATTAGAACATGATGTGCAACTGAATTGATTGAGAAGTGGGGCAAATTGGAGGAATAATAGGAGAGAGGAGAGGAAATGAGCGAGCTGCATCGGTGGCGATTCGGAATCGGAATGAAGGGAGGGCGGCACATGGTGAGGAACCAAGAGACGATGTGTTGAAAGGAAGCAACAGACGACGCATTGAATTTTTGGGAAGAAGAAGGTTGGATTTCGGGGTGGTAAGAGACAAGACCTTGACTTGTAAGAACCTTCGTGCTCAACATTTCAAATTTATTGGACAAGCGGAATGGGGGGAGCCTGAGGATGATGGGAGGATCGTCGGTAACCGTATTACGGTCCGATGAGCGGCACACGGGCACAGAGAGGAGGTCGGATGCGGCACACACAGGGCAGCGCTCAGGAGTCTGGTGCACAAGCTCGCTGATTAACGATGCGGTCGTCGGGCAGGAACACTAGCAATACGCATCGTCCCGGATCCCCATGCGTGCCAGTGCTCCTTCTCAAGGTCGGTGCTGGTCGATGTCCACCGCGATAGCAAATGGGTACAGCGATAGCAAAAGGGTACAGCGATAGCAAAAGGATCTGTAGACGAGGACAGGAACCCACTTCGGCGATCGTCGGTGGCCGTCGAGGAGGAGGAGCGGGGTGAAACGGCCGACCCGACGCTCGCATCCCTGGCCGCGGCCAAGGCGGGCAATCAGCGATCGCAGTTGATGACATCACGATCAACCACTCGTCCCTCTTCCTCATTGGGAGTCCGAGTTGAGGCATTTGCAAATTTGGCGGGCAGCGAGGGCAATTTCGAGGACAGAGTCACAGGTGAGCAATCCGATCTATTCCTTCCTTTCTTTCCCTTTCCTTGTATTCGAATTTTGGTTGTGCTGCGTTCGGGACACGCACACGAAGGAACTTCCGAAGCACTTTATCCCTTGCCTTTCCTCGTGGACACAAGCAGACGCTGACTTGGATGGCGGCGGGTGGTAGCAGCTACGTCAAGACAGAGCGCCAGCCGAGTCCGCGTCTCCTCCACGCGTACCACCACCAATCCTTCAGCTTCCAGCTGCACACGCCCGCGGCCACCGCATCCCATCCACCCTCGCGCGACATCTCCGAACCGCCGCCCTTTCGCTTTGGCATTGCAAGTCCGCTGTCGCCCAACGGCCTGTCCATCAACACCGCACACGCGAACGCGTCTATTATGCTCGGCCAGTCGAGTGCGATCGCCCCTGCGCCGAGCTCGATGAGCAACGGCATTGCTGCCTGGCCTGCGGGAGCGCCGTCGTATACGCTTCCCTTCGCGGAGTATGACGACGACGAGGATGGGGGGCAGGAGGAGGGGCAGACGCAGAAGGAGAAGGAGAAGATGGTAAGGAGGAGGAGCAGTAAGGGTGAGTGCGCGTTCTTTCTTGCCTGAGTTGCCGTCCCTTCGCTCTGTGTTTCTTCTCTTCCTTGCGCCTGCATCCGTCCATCCTTCCGGTCCTTTGTGTTGTTGGCAGGGCATTCCGATCCTCGTCTGAGGCCTCCTCGGGCCCGTTCATTCGCTTTCGCACGAATCCGGAGGGCTCCCTCACCTTTCATTCATTCATCTCGTCGGGGCTTCTTCCTTCCCTGACGCGTTGCGTTGCTCTGCCGTCCTTTGGCGTTTCCTTTTGTGCCTGCGTCGTGTATCGGCCTCGGTCTCTCGGAAGGTGTTGGCCTCTTGCATCCGCGAGCTGTCGTTCTTCGTGCGTGGTTGGAGTCGTGTCTAGTCGTGGTGGTCGAGTGCAGACCTTGCTCCGACCACTTGATAAAAGCACCCGACGCCTGATAAAACCCCACTCCGACGCCTGATAAAACCACCCCCGCCACCGTGGATCTGCGCTCGCTACCATTATTTCGTTTTTCTCTCATAATCCTCGTTTCCGATTCCGCCCCCTCGCGTTCCACCCACTTTCCATTCCGAGTGCGTTCCGAGCACTCGCTTGGACCTCCGCGACGATCTGCGACGATGACCATGGGATGACGCAGACGTCTTTGCCTGGTTCGCCATTTGGTGGCTTCCTTTCGGGGCTTGGCGGTCGTGGTTCGCTTGCTGTGGTGTAGTGTGGGCTGTGGTGTAGTGTGGGCTGCGAAATTTGGCGTTCGCGTTCGCTCTGCTTTTTAGGTCACAGGCTAAAACTTTCGGGGTGTCCGTTTTCGAGGTTTAGAGTCGGAGTGGTAGAGGCTCGAGGAGGGGATATCGAGATATGGCGTTAGCATTTTGCGCGCTCTCTTCCATTGGCGTCCGTTCCGCTGCGGACTTGCCTTGCGAGCGTGCCCTACATGCCTTCGTGGCTTGTATGCGCTGTGCTTCCTTCTTCTTCCTTCGTTACTTTTTTTCGCCTTCGTTCGTCGTCGACGCGCCTCCGCGTCCGAGATGGCGCGCCGACACGCTTGCTTTCTTTCTGTCTCTTTCTCTTTGCTTGCTACTTTCTTGCTCCCTCACGCTTTCGGTCGCGTCCAACTTGCCGTTCTACTGCTTCCCTCTACACTCTTCTTCCTCTCCACTCCTCCTTCTCCTCCTCTACTCTACTCTTGTTTATCTAATCCTCGTTTCTCTTCATCCTCCTCCGACTTGCTTTTATGATATCGAATAACACCTCGCTAACCACCCTCTAAACAGCCTGCGACCAGTGCCGCAAGAGCAAGTGCAAGTGCGAGCGCGCCGCCGGGGCCGCGCCCGGCGCGCCGTGCAGGAGCTGTGTTGTGCTGGGGACTGGTGCGTGCGTTTTTGTCCTCATTTCAGTTGTTTGTTCTGTTTTTTTTTTCGATACTTGTTTGCTTTTCGTTCTATATCCGTCGTGTTTTGTTCTTTTCTTTTTTTTTTTGGGTGAGGGCGGTTTTTGTGAGGAGGGTAGAGGGGAGGGGAGGGGAGGAGTAGAGGAGTATTTGCGGAGGCGGTTCTTGCGAAGGGAATGGGATGAGAGGGGGAGGGGCGAGAGGCGTTAGGTGTTTTGCGGACGCGTCTCCCGAGGCACTGCCGCACGGGGCGGGGTTTGTTTGTTTGTTTGTGGGGAGAGGAGATATTCGTTGGTGCACTGCACCGAGGAGAGTTGTTTTGCACTGCACTGAGGAGAGTTGTTGCACTGAGGAGAGCGAGAGGGGGGACGGGCCGACGCTTTCTTTCTTTTCGTGTTCTTTCTTTCTTCCTTTGTTTGTTTGTTTATTTCTTTCTTTCTTTTGACTGGATGAACGAACGAACGATGGCTGACCTAATTTCTTTTTATATTCTTTTTTTTTGACCTCGTCGCTTCGCTACGTTCTTTTCGGCCTCGAACCCGACGGTTATACGACACTCCCCGCCAATATGTGACACCCGACTCTCGACTCACCGGAAACTCAAAATCCAATCTCTCATATGGAATTTGCATCGGTCTCGATTACTCGTAACTTTTTTGGAAATCGACTCGACTCCTTGGACGACCTCGCACCATTTTGTTGTACTTGAACTGGACTCGACTCGACGAACGCACTCAATTCGACGAACGCACTCAACTCGACGAACGCACTCAACGCTATGAAAATACGGACCACATCGTGCCTCGCTCGCTCCTCTCCCTTATATGAATGCGGAACGCAACAACAGAATGCACCTTCCTCGGCCCCTCACGCAAGCGCGGCCCGCCCAAGGGCTACATCGACGCGATCGAGGCGCGCCTGCACCAGACCGAGGCGCTCGTGGGCATCGTGCTCGCGGCGGCGTTGGGGGTGGCGGGGGTGAGTGGTTCTTTGCTTTGTGATTTTACCTTTTTCGTGTTATCCGTTTTATCTTTTTTCGCAAATATTTAGTTCTTGGACACTTGAGTCTTCCGTCATGTCTTTTTTTCTTCTTTGGCTGAGAGAGGGAGGGTTTTTGGGAGAGGGAAAGAGTTGGAGTTTTTTTCGAGTCACAATGGGCGATATGTGGGCTATTTTGGTCGCCTTCGTGCCCGAATCAGTTGGAGGTGGTCGGCTCGTCGAGAGCCCGCCCTCCTTATTTTCGATCCGCGCCCTTCGTTGTCTTCTTCTCGTTCCTTTGATTCTACACTTTCATTTCGATCTACACCCTCCTGCTCTCATTTGCCTCTCGATCCACGACGCTTATTCTGACTGACTGACGCATTCGCAGGGTCCGCATGATGGCAGTGAGGACGGGAGCGATGGCGGCCACGGCCACAACCACACCGAAGGGGAGCCAGACGAACGGGCGCGGGGATTGATCTGGGATCTACGGGAGGACCCCCTCGCTCGCGCCATCCTCGCGCGCATCGACCAGAGCGCGTACGGGCCTGGTGGGAGGGGGTTGTCGTCTGCGCTGTCTCGCGCGCTTACGCCGTCTGCGTCTAACAGTAACTCCAGTATCAATCTGAACTCGCCGCTAGCGAGAGAGGGTAAGGAGAGTAGGAGTAGTAGTTTGATAGCGAGGGGAGGAGGAGGAGGAGGAGGAGGAGGAGGAGGAGGAGGGGATGGGGAGATTGGGAGTACGCAGTGAGTGGTTCTCCCCATTTTTCTCTTTTCGGTCGAGTTTCTCTTCGAGTTTTTGTTCGGGTTCGGAGGCAAGCCTTCTTTTCGATTTTTTTCTTCGAGGATGGGACGGCACGGGGCGCTCTTGAGGTGGTGCGATTGCGAATGCGACATCGGGCGAAGGCGCGTTGTCCTTGGCACGCTTTCCTCTTGGCGCGTTGATGCGCGTTGATGCGTTTGCTCGCCTTGGCGTTTGGGCGGGTTTGGTATGTTCATGGTTCTTGCTGGTGCAGAGGTCTTCGACTGCCATATGTACCTCTCATCCTTCTTTTCATCCTCATGTCTACATTTATGCACATCTAGCGAACCGAACCGAACTAACTTCCCTCTCTTTCTCTCTCCAGCCCCTCACACGAATGGATGGACCGCGTCACAGCGCATGTCCTCTCCCGCGCCCGCGAGGCGCGTTCCTCCAGCGCGAATAATCATAATCATAACATCGGCCTGCGGCACCATAGCAGCAACAGCCAGATGAACACCAACCATAACAATAACTTCGACTCGCCCGTCCGGGGCTCGTTCTTCGACGCCCGGCACGCGCAACGATCGCAACATCCGCAACTCGCATCTCAGCACTCGCAGTCGAGTCAGCACCACGCGCAAGCCCAGCTCGAACACACCGCTCGACATGGAGGTCAGCAGCAACAACAACAACAACACGGGCACGGGCAACACCACTCGCGCTCGCCCGCGCGGCCCGGGTTCGACTCGCCTGTGCGCGCGCCGACGCCGAATGGGCTGTCGCCGTATCGGTATGCGGGTGGATATCCATCTGCGCAGGGGCAGCCGCATTCAGGCGGGCAGCATGGCGCTCCAGGAGGAGGACAGCAGCAACAGCATGGTTCCGGCCAAAGCACCCCCCATGCAAGCGGCCCGCCACAACGCCCCGCGATCATCACCGCGCTGCCACCGCACGGGATGGCGCGCAGTGCGAGCGAGTATATGCCGCGGAGCGCGGTGGAATTTGGTGCTGCAAGAGCTGGGGGCGCAGGGACGGGCGAGTACATGCCGAGGAGCGCCGTGGAATTTGGTGCTGCTGCGAGGGGTGGGGGAGCAGAGGAGTTTGGGATGTCGAGGAGCAACAGCGAGTATGTCGCCAGGAGCAACGGCGAGTATAATGGGCGGGGTAACGGCGAGTATGGCGCGCGGGGTGAGTACAACATCCCGCCGCCGAGGAGCGCGAGCGAGTTCATTCCGCCACGGAGTGCGAATGAGTATCGCGGGCAGCAGCAGCAGCAGCCCCACACGCAGCAGGCGTTCCAGGTGCCGCTATCGGCTGGCGCGGGAGGCGGGGCGGAGGGAAGGCGGTTGAGGAGAAGGGTGGATGGGGCTGGGGAGGGCGCGGGGTTGCAATATCGAGAGCCAGTGCAGCAGTTTTATTCCAACACGGGCGGCGGGCCGCCATCAAGCGCAGGAGGCTCGTTTCGCTCGCCCCGGTCGTTCGGGTCGCCTGGTGGAGATGCGGCGGATGGAGACGCTGACGGGGGGGATGAGGGGAGTGAGGGCGAGCTGGACGTGGATGTGGCAATCTGCGACGGGGACGAGTGCGGGCGAGGGCGCAATCGGATGATAAGAGCAGCGGATGCTAGGGCTGGGAGCGCGGAGAACGATAAGGGAAAGGGAGGCAAGGGGGGAGGGGCGGATGGCCTGGCGGGTGCCGTGGGCCAGCTGAGCTTGAATGAGGAGAAGCAGGTGCGGTATCATGGGAAGGTTAGCGGGCTGCATTTGTTGGCCAGGCAGGCGCGCACGGTGGGGGACACGGCGTTGGCGATGGAGCTGGAGGGTGAGGGTGAGATGGGACGCGCGGTGGTGACGAAGAGGAGGAGTGAGGACGTGGATGGAGAGGAGGAGGGGCAGAATAAGGGCGGGATTTGGTGTGCATCTATCTTCGTATCCTTTGACGACTGCTGACTGCCATTAAGGCGCTTCCCGAAAGCACGTGTATGGCCCGCAGCGCCGGCGCGCGACGCAGAGTGGGAAGCAGAGGCGGCTGGCGAGGTAGACAAGGACGGACTCCCGCCGCGCGCGACGCAGGAGGCACTTCTTGCACGCTACTTCGCATGCGTGCACCCCTCGTTCCCCGTCGTGCATAAACGTGCTGTCATGGAGGGCTTCAAGGGTGGGTCGGAGGGTTTCGCCCCGCGCCCACCGCCCCTGCTTCTTCTCGCGATGTTCGCGCTCGCGGCACGCCATGCGCCCCACCCTGTGACTGTGTCCGCCTCGTCATCGTCTGACTCCACCTCCGCCACCCCCACTTCAACAAACAGCGTGCCATCGACGATGTGGCCCGCGGGCGACGCGTTCCTCTTCCGAGCCAAGGCGTTGCTCGACAGCTCGTACGCGTCGAGCCGCGCGAGCACGTGCCAGGCGCTGCTGTTGATGGGTTTCCGTGAGATTGGGATCGGAGCGATGGCGCAGGCGTGGATATACATTGGCATGGCGGTGCGGATGGCACAGGATCTGGGAATGCAGCGGGATGCGGATGGATGGGTCCGCGCGGGGGTCAGGGTGGGGGAGAAGGGCGAGGGCGGGAGGGGGGAGGAGCAGGAGAGGGATGTGGAAATGGGGGAGGATGCTAATGTGGAGGATGCAGAGCGGAGAGACAAGAAGGCGGAGGATGGGAAGCTGTTTGACGAGTGGGAGATCGCGGAACGGAGGAGGGTCTGGTATGCGTGCGTTATTATGGACAAATATGTGAGCACGTATATCGGTAGGTCTTGCGCTCTTTTTCTTTGCGTCAGAGACTGATTTGTGGTTTGGCGTAAAGGACGTCCCCTGGCGATCTTCGAGCGCGACTTCGACACGTCCCTGCCGAGCGAGAGCGACGTGCGTCTTCCCGTACCGGATACTGTGTCCCGTAACTGACTCGCGTTTGTTTGACAGGCGGAGGAGATGGAGGAGTGGGCACCCCCTGCAGACGCACCTGTAACCGTTGCACCCCGCGCGGGACGCGTAATCTCGTGCTTCAACGCGTCGGCGCGGCTAGCAGGCATCCTCAGCCAAATCGTGCAGTCGATCTACGCGCTCCGGCCCGCGAGCAGCCGGCACGCGGAGCTCGTCGTGCTCGATGGGCAGCTCGAGAAGTGGTTCCTTGCGCTCCCGGTGCATCTGCGGCACGATCCCGCGGTGCGGGCGGGCGAGGTGCCGTTGCCGCAGGTGCTCACGCTCCACATGCAGTACTGGTGCGCGGTGTTGTTGTTGCATCGGCCGTTGTACGTTTCTTCTTCTTCTTGATGTAGTGGGGAGCTGATTGGTATCACAGCATTCGACAGAACGCGGTCAGGAACAAGCAGTATGTCTTTGTTTTCTTTTCATTACTGATACGGAGCTGATGCGACTTGAGCAGCAGCCCGGCACCAGAGGAAGGAGACGTGCGGGGAAATGCGGAGAAGAGCTACGAGCTGTGTGCAGGCGCTGCGAACCATATCACGACTATTGGTGAGTGTCCGTGTCTTGATTACTTGTCACTCATCTTACCGTTGCGTCTCTAGCCACATTGTATTCGGAAACATACACGCTCAAGCACAGTCCGGTCTTCCATTGTTATTACATCTTCACTGCCAGTATTATGCACGTTGTTACTCGTGAGTACTCTTCGCTTCACTCTGTCTGTCTTCCGTGTTGATACGGGCCTACAGTCTCCCAATACCCCACCGACCCACAGGCCCGCCTGGGTCTCACAAGATGCATGGACGCACTTGCGGAGATGCAGATGGTCTGGCCCAGCGCCGCCCGCGCGCTCGTGCTTCTACGCGGCGCCCAGGCGACGCTCGCCGACGCAGAGGCGGACATGAGCAGCAGCACCAACACTGCGCTCTCGAGCGGCACGGCCACGACACGGAAGCGCGCCGCGACGCAAACGCTCGACGACTCGTTCACCCGCGCCGCACCGCCCGACAACTTCCTCGCGCTGCGACCGTTCGCGCCTGTATACCAACCGAACGGGCACTTTGCTGTGGACCCGCGCAGCGAGGCGGCGTACTACCCGCCCCCGGCGTCGCCATACGAGCGCTGGTCTGCGGACGGCGCAGGACCGGGCGCTGCCTCGGGTGTGATGCCCCCGCTGGCGTTCCAGGGCGCGTTGTCGACGGCAGTAATGGGCCCTGCGTACAGCACGGGCCTGGTCGACGAACGGCAACACCGCGCACCGCCGCCTGAGGGCGAGCCGCGGTTCGCGCAACAGCAGTATTGGGCAGACTATGGGGCGTTCCCGCAGATCAATGCGGGGTACGAGGGGCTGGTGGTGCACCCCCCGGAGTCGCAGATGTACCCGTTGCACGACCAGTATAATATGTACACCCAGTGAG
Source organism: Mycena crocata (assembly GCA_029281795.1). Lineage (NCBI taxonomy): Eukaryota > Fungi > Basidiomycota > Agaricomycetes > Agaricales > Mycenaceae > Mycena > Mycena crocata. Next base: position 898,154 of record JARJCP010000009.1, on the reverse strand, counting down.
TTGCGTGTGTTCCTTTTCGATGTCAGAGACTTATGCTTGTTTGCAGCCCATAGTCTCGCTCAGTCCCTAATCACCTCGTCCTGCATCCTAATCGTCTCCAATCGTTTCTCCGCTCCTCTCTAATCGTCTTCTTTTCGTCTACTCGTAATCGTAATCATCGTTTTCTCTCTGATAAATCAAGTACGCTGTTAAACTGTTTCTGTTAACGTTCTTCCACTTTTTATTCGCTGTCGAGTTGTGTCTTCTTGCCTTGTATTCCACCCACATTAGAACTCTTTACTGCATAGGCCTCGTTGTATCATTTAGCTCGATTCGAACCGTAATAATAATGCGAGTGTTTCTTTCGTATTCTCGAGTCGCGGCCACAGTCTAAGCGCGGCCATATCTTTCACTGAGAGGGGCTGATCCTTCAGGATCGACGTAACGAGAAGCCCCCCGAAGTAGATAGTTACTAATGCAAAGCCTAAGAAATACAGATAGATTCACAGAAGATGAGACTTCAACGTATCCAGCTTCGCCCGCCACTGCCACCCTCCACGGCATCTTTGAAACGCTCCGTATCTTCTGCTATTGGTCTCCTCTGGCGCGAGCAGCGAGGCGATAGCGGTCTTAACCAAATGATACAAAACGGCAATGAATGCAGTGATCATGCAGAGGCCAAGGAGGACGTAGTGTTCCAATTCTATTGGCTGAGGTTGAATAAGATGGACAAGTAAAACGCGGGCGAAGACGTACCCAATCGGACCACAGAAAGATGATAATACACAACAGAGAGCAGCAGGACCACAACAAATATCGAGACTTCCTCCGCAACCAGCGGCCTTTTGATCGCTCTAGAAAATGCGAGGAAGATGACGAGGGCACCGATTGCATATGTTACTTCGATACAGTACGTGTCAGTCATTTCCAGATGATGTAGTTGAGTCTGGAGACTTACTAGGATTCTCATGTAGCGCGAGTGTGCGAACTTGGGTTCGGGGGCAGCGAAGGCTCGGCGAATCTGCTTGAAGCCGGATGCTAGGAAATCCGACATGGTGGGAGTAAATAAAGAGCGTCTCGCCAGCCCTCGACTGCCAGCAGACGTGGAGCGTGAACAACTCGATCACTTCCGTTTTTGCCTCCCGGGGACGCTCGATCGCGAGTGTTCCGTACTACAGGTTTAGATGGGCCATGGCAAGCTAGCGAGGTCAAAGCGAAGTTCGCAAAAAGAATCGATCAAAGCGTCCAAGTTGCTGGTTATGTGGAAGTCCGAGGGTACTAGTTCGGCCAGAAGTCACCAGAAATTTTAAGAAAATGTCAGTCCCTCGATCCGCATTCCGGAAATTCATCTCGACGATGAGTATTGAGCGCTGAAAATTCATCGGCACAAATTTGAAGGCTGTTTTGGTGGTGGTCTTGGTTGTGAATAGCGCAAAACGGCTGCCGTTTTGCCTTGCGTTTTACATATGGCAGCCAAATGCATTTACGAGAAATTACGACAACTCTCGATCACTTCTGTTTTTGCCTCGATGTCGTGTTCCATGCTGCAGGTTTAGATGCCAGTTAGCGAGGTCAAAGCGCTGGGAGTTGGAAGGTAGTTCGGTCAGAAAAGGACTCGGAAATCACGGCATACCTCAAAATCGCGTCCGTGTTCCGGGAATTCACCTTTAAGAATAAGTGAATTATCGAACGCTAAAGAGTCCAAATCTAAAAGGCCGCTTTGTGGTGGCCGTGCCCGTGAGTCGCGCTGAAACGGTCAAATGCATTTACAAAGAACTTCTGGTTTTCTTCGAAACTCTTTTTTCAAAAGGCCCTGGAGAGATCTGACCTGTCCGACTCTGAGCTTTAAACCCGAAAATTGTCTACATCGATTTTGCATGATTGTACATTCTGATTTCTGGCGGCTGAAGGTGTTTAATCCGATGCTATAATACGAGACGAGGCATGGCTACAGAGGTGGGAAAGAAAAGGAGAAAATAAATCTAGGAGATGATGGAAGAAAATGGAGATGACGAATCTCTTCAAGAACTACACTGCAAATCGCTCAGCTGAAACAGCCACAAAGAGGCAGAAGGAGAGAACATACATGACAAGCAGCGAACAAAAGAACCAGAAACAACTTTATCGACCATGGACCAGGTATATGCGCGCTGCTGGGCGAAGGAATATGTCGCGCCACGGTTCCTTGGCCGAGACTATCGGCGTCGCGTCTTCATGGAAATCGCTCCTACGCATAGCGTCTAGTATCGGTCCCAAAGCAAACATCGGACTTGGAGGTGTCGTTATCACTGCCTGGCACAGCGGACACGTCTTCGTGCGCAGGCAGTTGTATGCTGGATGATTCGTATTGAGGGTCCGGTCTAGGTCAGAAGGAGGCGCGTCACGGAACCACGAGCGTAGACATTGAAGATCGAAGAGATGACCACAAGAAGTGACGCTATAGCCCTAGATTAATGGAAAGACAAAGGCATGGGCAATCAGGAACGCACTAAGGTTGGCGTAGGAGGTCCAAACAGATGGCACATTGCAAAGACTCTTCGATGATTTCGCGCTCGACTAAGAACCATTTTGACGAGAGCGATGGCACTTGATCCCCGACCCATAACACCACCCCGCACTTGAGAGCATGCGATTAGTTGAATGACCAGCTTGAGTTGATTGGCGTACAAGGATCCACAATACTACAAGGATCGTCTGTACATACACAACGTGAGAAAAACGCCATCGCTTAGCCACAAAAGGAGACTCACACACTGGGAGGAGAGCTCGAGGGAGTTCCAAGAGTTCCAGAGATTGTGGGCGGGTGCGGAAAGCTTGGTCACGTTGAGGCAAAGATGCATCTTGCGGTGATTGAGGTGCACGAAGCGGGCCATCGGTACGACCAAGGAAAGCACCACGTAGTAGGCAAGAGTGGGGGAGCGCTTGGAGAGTCTTCTCCACAGGAGAGTCGGCAGGAACAATAACATGATGAACCGGAGCCAAAAAAACCATGAGATTTGAGAAGTGTAGTCCAGATAGCAGATAAGTTGGGGCGGGGGAGGCTCGGTAGGCTTGTAGTACGCGCTCTTGAAGGGATTGAAGAGAAGAGAAAGCAGCGGGTGCATCATCGTGGAGGGGTCGAAGGCAAGTCGAAGGATGCTTCGAGATAAATGCCGGATTAGTCAGTTTTGATCCTTGCGTCGACGTCTGAAGCAAACACTCGCAGACACTCGCTCGCACGGTGTCGCACCTCAACTCTTCCCTCAGCCACCTGTGACCACTTTTTTGTTTCTTTCCCTTCGTTCGACTTTGAGTTAGTCTGCTCCACATCTGCTGCAATTTCGAGCCCGAAAGCGTTGGGGCTACAATCAAGTCGAGCCACTTTCCAATGGACTGCTATTTCTGCTTGATCCCCACCTCTCTAGTATCCGGGAGGATTGGGAGACCATGGAAGATCCTTGGGCGACTCCAACATTTGCATTCCATGACCTGGACTACATCCCATCGGGCTATTCCGGCATCGTAGCACCGTATATCGAAACTGGCCCAGGCACGATGCGAGCAGCGGCAACGCTGATGGGGCTCGATCTTCCTGCTGCGTCAACTTCCTCTGCAACCCTTTCTGTCGTCTGCGACCTCGGATGCGGCGATGGGGACTTCCTCATCCGTCTCCTGGCACACGTCAACCGCATAACGAAGACCGACAGCACAACCGCCGTCCACGGTGTCGGTGTCGACTACAATGATGCGCTCATCAAAACGGCGACGCTCAATGCCATCGCCGTAGGCGAGCATGTACGTTGGCTGACGTATGACTTCAATGAGGACCGGGAGGATCTCTGCCGGCAACTCGTGCGGCAGAACGTGACCCATGTGTTCGTCTATCTTGTACCGAAGCAGCTGGCGTTGCGGACAGTGCGGCAGATCCTAACGCGGTTGTGCGAGGGTGGAGTTGTAGTGTGCTGCCACAAGTTCCAGCCGGGATACCTCACAGCAACGAGGCGGGATACGCTAATGGATTTGGTGGTGTATGAGAGAGTGGCGGCAGTTTGAGGCTAAGGGCGGGCGGTGTGATTTTATTATCTGGGCAATGGGTGTTCATATTTCGGCGAATCCATGGAATCCTTTTCATTGATCTCTACCTTACACACTGTATAGTAGACCCCATGGACTCGCTCCGCTGGGCCCGTAAGTCACCAGGCTCGACATTATTTTGTGTAACTGACGGACGTCAAAGGATACTATCTTATCGCAGTCAATGTAGTGCCCATCATCGTCCACCTGTGTCTCGACGAGCCTGCAAGACTTCGGCGACCATCGGAGTTTACTTCACAGTTTTGGTCGGACTACTCGGTGCAAGGCAATACCTCTTGCCGAGCTCTTACATTTTTTGCAACATCGTGGTCAAAATGTGGTATGGCTTTGTCCGCATATCACTCATCCATCTCATTCAACCTCAGTTGATAGAACCCTATATCCTTCTCTTTATCGCTCCGGCCGCCATCGGGGCCTTCCTCGTGGCGGCCGTGGTCCTTGCCATAATCTGAAAGTACTCTACGCGCTGGGAATCGATGTGTAGTGCTGCAGGGCACGAAGATCGAGGGGGCGGTGGAGATTGGGGCGACTTGTTTCTTTCTTTCTTTCCTTTTCTCAAAACACAGGACAAGACCCACAGAATCGGCATTGCAAATGCATATGATCTAATTGGCAAGTTTCACGTCCCGGTCAGATGTAATAATTAACATTTCCTCCCTCTTCCAGCGCAATGGCGTAACAAATTTCCGTATCTATCAACTTGCAACACCATAAGTATGTACTCGTTAAACTTATATTTGTCTGACGGGCCGAACTGTGGAGGACTTTGCTCGCAAGACCGAGGTATGAAGCACGGAACTTTGACACGGCTGGATCGTCTACGACCCATGCGCGCCAAGTAGTGCTAGGAGGCGCAATACTTGAACATCCTACATTCATTTCAGCAATAGACAGTGTCAGCGGACTCGGCGGCCCGCTCCCGAATTCTTCTCATTTCGCCGAAGATCAGGAGAAAAATCGTCAAAAGCACCAAGCTGCTCTCTACGGACGCGGCGGTCCGTCCAGTTGGAGCCTGATCGTCATTGTTACATATACTGAAGACGAGGGAGCGACCATTTAAAAGGGCGACCAGGCTGGCGTTGCTCTCATCGACAATGTTGTTTCATCTGAGCATTCTATTCAGTTGGGCGACGGCGTGCTTGACGGCAGCCCAGCTAGTGGGATACGCAACTCAAAACGGTGGAACCACCGGTGGAGGAGGCGGAACGACGATTACCGTCTCCGCTGCGGCTGCTTTCCAGACAGCAGTCAAGGTCTGCGTTTAGTCTAATCTATATGCCCTCATGTTGAGCCCCATTTGGTATCCTTCAGACGGTTAAACCCATCACAGTCTTCCTCACTGCGCCCGTCCATCTCTCCTCGCAGACCAGCGTCGGTGGGTGTTATTCTTTTCCCTGGTATCTGGCTCATGTGTTATCGTTCAGCCAGCGACACCACAATAATCGGTGTTGGCACCCAGGCCATCCTTACGGGCGTCGGGCTCAAGATCTCGGGGCAGAGGAACATCATCATCCGGAACCTCGTCATCAACAAGGTGATTCCCTTTTCAACAAGCCCTCTGTGACTGTCTCATCGGAAAACTGGAGGTCACCGGCAATGATGGCATTACTATCACTGACTCCACCAACGTCTGGATCGACCACAACGAATTCTTCAGCGACTTGACCCACGGGCCAGATTTCTACGATGGACAGGTCGATGTGAACCATGCCTCCGATTTTATTACGGTTTCGTGGAATTTCTTCCATGATCACTACAAGGTACCCATACATGCGGGACCCTGGCTTGCGTCAGACTAACTTGTTGAATGGCATCTTCTAGAGCTCTCTGGTTGGTGGTGATCCCGAGAACGGCAGCGAAGGTATGTGCTTTGATCCGTAGCCGTGATTCTCGCTTCAAGTCGTTCTAGATATGGGTCATTTCCACATCACATAGTACGAACAAGGCCTTTCGATCTCCCTCCCGGCTGATGTATCATCAACCATAGCCACCACAACTACTGGAGAAATGTCCACACCCGCACGCCCGGTACGCCCGTCTCATGCCGCTAATAGCCTCAGTCTAAGGTGAACTTTTCCCGAAGCATTGCGTTTCTCACATGCCCACGTCTATAACAACTACTACGAGAACCTCGTTTCGCAGGGGATCCACACGCGCTCCCTCGGGCAGGCCCTCGTCGAAGGCAACGTCTTCGTCAACTCCACTGAGCCGCTGTCGACCTACGGGTTTGTCATTCCAGATGACTCGCCCAACAGCGGGCCCGCGGGTGACTTTGAGGATGACGGGTTTGCGAACCTTGGGGCGGGCGAGTGGTTCCCTATATATCATCGTGTTTGCAGGCTGATGATTCTTCTGGCAGCGAACGACTTTGGCACGGGCAAGATCAATATTACGCGGACGGGGGACTTTACGAGTGTGCCGTACTCGTACAATTTGACCGCGTTGGCGTCTGTGAAGGCGACTGTGGTGGCTGGTGCAGGAGTTGACAAAATCTGAATAGTTGCTTCGGACGCAGGTGTCCGAGTTGAAGCATATGTTTTGGCCCAAGTACCTGTCGACTACTTACCTCGTTAAAAATAGCGATTCCTCTGTCATAACCTCCAAGTTCAGCCTGACACCAGTGATTACTATTGTTTCCAGGATCACGAATTAATTGATACGCATTGACTTTCGCTACCCTATGAATGGGATTATGTGGCACCGAGGAGTTTGAGACGAAGTACTCTCGAGTCTCGAAGGAAAAAAGAGGTGTTGCCAGTTGGGAACGGATTTATTCTGCGGCAGCTGCCCGGACGAGGCGTGGATTCGGGTTGCCTGCGAGCCCTTGAGAAAGCGCCGACGGGGAGTAGCAAAGCGTGACCAGCAATGCACTCTCGCCCTCCTCCATACGTCCCACAAAAGAAAGAAAGAAAAAAAAGAGGTGTTCGGCAGTGTGCGAGTGTTTGCTCCAGACGCCAATGTGGTCTGAAACGCACACACATCACCTGTGCACACACCACCATCGCCGTCTTCACATATTACCACCCAAATGGCTGCCTTGTCCTCTCCTTCTTCTCCAAGGGTGCTCGTGTCGCTCCGCCCCCACTCACCATCGAATCCTTCTCCACCCTCATTTTAAAGCCGCCCCAAGAGGCGTCTAGCACAATAAACCACAGTATGTATCTGGACTGATAGACCTCTCACCTGTTGAGATCATGGTATAATTTTTGGATCCCTTCTGCTGACCTTGACTGATATGCCCCCAGATTTTTGTCGCGACGACGACGCTAGTGTACTTGTATGCATATCGATTTTATCAAGGTGTGTCTATTGTTGTTGTCTGAACGCCTTCGAGTAATTCGTCCCATACCTTCCGCATCTGCCGCACTTCGTTGATGTCGCCCATCCCTACCATTTTTGTATATACTCCCAAGTTGAATATCTTGTATCCTCTGTACGATAGACCGCACTTCCCGTTCTGCCTGAATTATTTAGATGGAACGACACCGAGTTTTCGGCGGAAGGATGGTGAAGTGGCGGTGCAAAAAAACTTGAGACTGACTTTCTTCCACCTCCTCATCCCACATGCATCCAAGTCGGAATGACAGCCATAGCGTACACCACACCAGAGGCCCCGGTCATCCTCACAATCTCTTCGTATCTGTACCTCATCAATGTCGCTGAAACAGTATTCGCTCGTCTTATCAATGCTGGTCTTCTCGGATCCCTCTGCATGGGCATCCTATACGGCTCTGAGGTCTCTGACATCGTCCCAGAGGCCATACAGAGCACATTCATCGCCCTGGGATATATTGGGCTCCTCCTAATCGTCTTCGAGGCCGGGCTTTCCACCAACATATCCCTGCTGTTCGACAACATCTTGCTTTCGTGCTGCGTCGCGATATCGGGCATGGTCCTGCCTGTCGGGTTTTCGATGCTTCTGCTCCATTTTGGATTCGGGTACTCGCCCCTGCAGTCCTTCGCTGCGGGCGCTGCGCTCAGCTCTACCTCGCTCGGAACGACACTCACCGTTTTGAAGCCAGAGTATAGGAGCACGCGCACGGGAACGGTGTTGATGGCCGCGGCGCTGCTGGATGATATCGGCGGCCTGGTCATCGCCGGTGTATTGTCCCGGCTCGCGTCGTACGGGACCGCTACGGGCACCATCCCCTGGTACATCATCGTCCGGCCCATCCTCGTCTCATTTGGGTTCGCCTTTGGGGTTCCCTTATTCGCGTATCTCTCGCGACTCTGCGTTGTCGACAAGGGTGTATTCTCGCCGTTCTCCTCGAGGACACAGCTCTTCGTCATGGTTGCGACACTTTCGGGTTTTGTAGCGGGGGCCAAGTACGCGGGCACGAGCGAGCTGTTCGGCGCGTATCTCGCCGGCGCGTACCTTGCATACGTGTTCAGCCCGCATCCGACAAATTCTTCTTCTTCACCCGCGCCTGTTCAACTCGCGTTCAATCACCACATCCTGCCGATCCTGCAGGTCTTCTTCTCTCCCTTGTTCTTCGCCTCCATCGGCAGCGCGCTCCCAATCCGCTCCTTGGGCTCAGTAGACGGGTCGTCCCGCGTCGTCTGGCGAGGCATCGTCTACTCACTGCTCATGGCTCTAGCCAAAGTGCTCGTTGGCCTCTGGATGCTCGTCTGGCCAGATCGGGGCTCGGCGCGCGGATGGTTTGGCCAGAGTCGGCTTCCGCAGAGTCGTGAAACAAGCGACGAGGCTGACGCAGACACAGCACCTGATTTCACTCCACTCCGTTCCGCCGCGCTCGTCGGGCTGGCTATGATCGCGCGCGGGGAGATTGCGCTTATCGTGGCAGAGATCTCGCGTCCGTTGCTCGGTATTAGCTCCTCCGATGAAACTTCCGAGCCCTTTGCGATCGTTATCTGGGCGACGTTGCTGAATACCGCCGCAGGGGCTGTATCTGTTGGGCTTTTACTGCGGAACGGGAAAGGATGAGCTGTTGTGGGTGAGGGAAGAGGACAGGTATTTGCTGGAACAATGCGTGATTAGTTCGAACGCCCCTACGGCGGCACAGAGACCCTTTCGAATATTTTTACAGGCGAAGGACCTTGACACTTCGCAGATATGCTCTCGAACCAGTCACTCACTCACTATCTTGCTCTTTGCGAAAACATAACTAATTCGAAACTCCTCGGGCATCTCTCGGCCACTGCTTCGGGCATCGCACCGACAACCTGCCAATTTCAACCTGTGATGTCGGAGGTCAATGTTTTCCATTGGACGAGGTCAGCTAAAGGCTAGCACTTTCCAGCTGAACGAGGCTCTCAAACCAACTCAAATTTAAAAACTCAAGCTTGTAGGAGGTGGGGAAACGTAACCACATAATCCACTGTGACTGATGAAGTTGGCAAGAACACACTTGAAATTGGTTAGCCGAGTGCCCGAGAGATGCCCGAAGCAGTCTATATTCTAATCTGACGCTCTACCAATAGACCTGCAAGGAAAGTCGGATGAGGTCGGATGTGGACGGTTGGACGGCAAGCTGCTTTGGCTAGTGCTCGATTTCACTCTACACGACGCGTGTTATGTCGGCAGCCTGCTGCCTTGAACCAACTATAAATCCTGTTCGTTTTCAGCTCAATGTTCACTTCCCCAAGCGTCTTTTTTTCCCTAGCTCAACCATGGTAGGGCTCGGAAGATTCTTGCATAAATTCTTCCCGCATAGCGACCTCTCCACATCGATTATCCCTCCGCCAACTAAATTTAATCCTGAAAACGATATTCCTGACCTTTCTGGCAAGGCATGTCATTCCTGTCTGGTGAGAATTCCCGGTAATTGACTTTTCACAGATCGCCCTTGTGACCGGAGGCAACGCCGGATTAGGCTACGAGACGGCCAAACAGCTGCTTATCAAGGGCGCAAAGGTGTACATTGCCGCCCGCTCACCGGATAAGGCTGCGCAAGCCATAGAACGTCTGCAGGCCGAAACAAAAGCTCCCTCGAATCGAATTCTGTTTGTGAAGTTGGATCTTGCGGATTTGAACAGCGTGCGCTCTGGAGCTGCAGACTTCTTGGCCAATGAACAGCGCTTGGACATACTTTTCAACAACGGAGGGGTGATGACCACGCCGCCCGAGTTGCTCACCGCACAGAATTTTGATCTGCGTTCGTGTTTACCCCCTGCCGCCGCAGCCATACTGACGTTATACATCTTGTAGAATTCGGGACCAATGTTCTTGGCCATTTTTTCTTCACGGAGCTGCTTGTGCGGCGCTTTTCATGTTCAATATACTATTTAGTCTCATTCACCTGCAGATCCCAGCCCTCCGCGCTTCTCATGCCGCTACTGGAGTCCGGGCTCGTGTCGTCAACGTCGCATCTTGGGGACATAATGTAGCGCCCAAGTCAACCGGAATCGTCGTCGAAACACTCAAGCAGAGCGAGGCACGGAATCAACAGATTAAGAAATGGGGCATGCTAGCGCCGTTGTAATTATGCTCACTCTCGAATTTCGCTTCAAATGAGATCTAACGGACGCCGTCTTGTTCTCAGGCGGCTCTATGGGCAGAGTAAGCTCGGCAACATCCTGGTCTCCAACCACCTTGCGCGCGAGTACAGCGATATACTCGTTTCTTGCGCGGTCCACCCCGGATTTATTAGCACCGATCTTGGACGGTAGGCCACGACTCTTCTATGCATATAGACGGCATCGACTGACGCAGTGCAGGCACTCCCGCATGCAAAACCTTGCGTGGCAGATGTTCTCTCCCCCACAGTGCGCCTGCTTCACTTTGCCTGTCCTTCCGTCCCGATTGATGCGCTATTGACAGCATGGGCGCGCAAACACAGCTCTGGGCTGGAACAACCGCGTCTGGTGAAGAGATCAACGGGCAGGCGCGTTTTATTCCAGATTTATCATTTGAACTCCTTCCGCTCACTCTGGAGCAGTACCTCATTCCGTGGGCTCGCGTCGCCCCGTCGGGCGTGGCGAACAAGATGTCGCAGTCCTTGGAGACGGAGAAGATGCTGGTGGCCTATATGCGGAGTGAACTTGAGGGTTTTTGAGGCGGAATGCTTGAGTACGTATCTTGAACCGCAATAATTTCCGTGTGTAGATGTCTTGAGAATCGTGACTGTTATTTGTTGAACCCGGCTGTCATTTGGCTGTCATGCGTGATCCACATGGTGATATGCTTCAAGCAATTGTTGTCAACTCCAATGAAAGTACAAGGAAATGGCTCACCTAAGCTTTCTCGTTTTTCACAAACAGGCACTGTTTGTGCTATTGGGGACCGATGTCCGTTTGGCTTATATAAGCGCAAGCTGATTGGTTAAAAATCGATCAATAGCGGGAGCTTTCGGGCAGCGTAACCGGTTTCTGCCGTAGATAGATATAATCGTCCTCTTTTCGCCCTCTCACAAGGACATCTCTCTCGATACTCATGAGCACGCTCGATCAACTTTGCTAACACCACATTCCAGTTATCTATGCAATAAGCTGAGTTTCCCTCAGTTTTGAACTTCGAAGTTCATTCCGGTTCAATTTTGTTGAATTATGCACCAGACTTCGAGGCACCGAACCGTTCTTACATTTTGCTTTTATGGATTCTGCACTCCAAACCCCTGCCTGTTTGTGCCCCGCCGCTTGCCGGCCACTTCAAATCATCCAACCCACATGCGATCCAGGTTAAGTCAGCAGATCGGCCCGTTCACATCCCTTCCTCGTTGCTCAACTGACCTTTCGTTTGAGCTTTCCAGGGCCCTCATATGCGTCTTGGTTTTCAATTGGCCGGTCCCCTTTGATCCGCAATAAATCACCGACATTCAGGCGGCGCGGTATATAACCACGAAGTTGAACCTGTCTTCCCTCTGCGACCTGAAAATGTTGTTCGGTGTTCTCATCTCCTTGTGTATTTCGACGCGGCTGGCATTCGCCCAGATCCCAGAGTGGGGCCAATGGTCAGCCAAACGCTGAATTCCGAGATATATATTCTGATCGGTGTCCCGATATCCAGTGGCGGCATGGGGTGGACTGGAGGTGCGTTCATTATGCAGACACCGGAGACACCATCAAGTAAAGTGTGAAATTGACATTTTCTTCAAACTACAGCTACTACTTGTGCGACTGGAACGGTTTGCACTTTCCAGAATGCGTTCTATTCCCTGGTTCTGTTTTTTCTGCTCGAATCTGTGTCATAAATTTGATTTATTTCGTTGCTGTTCAGTGTATCCCTGGCACAGCTGCTCCTCCATCGACGACTGGCACCACCACGGCCAGAACCACAACATCCACATCGGCCACAAGGAGCACCGGAACTACTTCCGCCCCCACATCGACATCTACATCGACGGGTCTTGATATTCGCCTGCTTCCCCTAGGAGACTCTATCACGTATGGATTCACAAGCAGCGACGGCAACGGCTACCGTTCGATCTTGCACAATCTTTTGCAGACCGGGAACACGATCGACTTTATAGGTTCCTCTAAATCCGGCACGATGGTGGACAATGACAATGAGGGTCACATCGGCGCTATCGTCTCGCAAATTGCGCAGTCCGCAACGAACGCTGCGGCCTTGCCCGCACGCCCCAATGTGCGTCCCGTCGTCCCTTGCATTATTGATATACTATTTTCCCTTCGTTCAGGTCGTCCTCCTGATGGCAGGCACAAACGATGTCATCGATGGAATCAGTTCCACGGCGCCCGCCCAGCTCTCAACACTCATCGACACCATATTTTCCATATGCCCCGACGCCGCGCTCATCGTCGCCACGCTGACGCCGCTGACCACCGGCCAAGCGGGCGTGGACACATTCAACCAGGCAGTGTCGCAACTCGTCAACACGCGAAAGGCGGCAGGGCAGCACATCTTGCTGGCGAGCATGGCTTCGGTCTTGGGCTCGGACCTGATCGACGGGATACACCCGACTGACGCGGGTTATGTGAAGATGGCAAATGCGTGGTTCCCAGTTATCCAGCAGGCGGCTAAGAATGGATGGATCGGAAAGCCTGTGTAGGAACATCATTTGCTACTATCCACTCGCCCTCATGTTATTGTTACTGCTTGTCGAGACACTTTGTCTATACTGCGGCGATGTTTCCTTAATCTAAACTTCACTCAGACAGAGTCCCTGAGCTGAAACTCCCCCATTATCCTTAGTTTCGTTCAAGTTCGGTTAGCATTTCGGCCATCTCGGGGATGTTCAAAATCCTTTCAACTCATCATGTGAGTCACAATTTTCTGATATATAGTCCAAGAGACCCAAAACATCTTAACTCCTTCACTTGCATCTCAGTAGGAAGGAGTCTCCACAGTGTCGCATAGTTGTGTGTTGCCAAATCATCGTGTTTAGAGACTTTCCGGCGGCAGACGGCTTCAGCCCTTGAACCCTGCTTGCACTCAAATTTTTCCGTATTTTTCCTCAGAAGTTGAACACGCTTCCGTTCTCATCCCCCTCGTCTTCCGGGCTTGTTCAGCCCACTTCAGCCAATTTTGGCCAATTTTGCGTTTGCTACAGTCACGGTGGGTCGCGTGATCGTGGTCAGGAGATCGGGCCGGGGCGGCGCCGTGGGAACCCTATCAGAACGCGCGTTGATCTCCAAAGTTACCACTTCGGCCAGCACAATCCCCACCGGAATCTACGACCTACTGGCCATCACTCTACAACATGTCTGAGTTTCCAGCGAACTCGAAGGATCAGTTCTGTGGAATTCCACTTGAATCAGATCCAGAGATATTCACCGATCTCGCCCGTGCTTTGGGTGTCCATGCCCTCGAATTTTGCGACGTCCTGTCAATGCAGGCGGAAGACTTGGCTCCCGGTGGTGATTTAGCGCTACCCCTTCCTGTACACGCATTTATTTTGGTCTACAATACGACAAGGGACTACGAGGCTGGCATCCGCGCCGAACGACAGCAGGCTCGCGATGAAGGCCGTGGATATGCTGGACAAGGAGATGGGGAGACTACGATTTGGTTTGAGCAGACGATACGACATGCGTGCGGGCTTTTTGCCATGTTGCATGCTGTTTCCAACCTTGGCCCCGTGGAACACACATTTATCGGTTCGTTTTCCCGCCCAATTTCGTAAAACCCCGCAAGCTGAAACAATGCTTCAAGAACCGAGCTCACTCCTTGCGGATTTTCTCTGCAAAGTCGTTCCTCTTGGGCCTGTTGAACGTGCTGCGGCCCTCAAGAACTCAGAAGGGATCGCCAGGGCGTACAACGTCGCCGCGAAGCGAGGCAGTAGTCCGCTAATCCAGCCGGAGGATGAGGTGCCTGGACATTATGTATGTTTCGTCCGCTCCCCAAAGGACGGTCATATATACGAGCTCGACGGCGGCAAAAATGGCCCTCTGGACCACGACGAGATCCTCAACGGCGATCGGGATATGTTGAGTGGAGGACTCAAACTTGTACGGGATTTTGTCGGTTCGAGATTGGACTCCGCCAGCCCGCATTTCCATCTCATGGCGCTCGTTACTTCCAGTTCTCCGAGCTCGTAAGCTCGATGGGAGTCATCAAAGATTTTTGCCAGGTCTTCCAATTCTGAAAAGTTGACTTGTATACTATGCTGTAAATTGGTATGACTTGTTGAATCCGATGATTCCGATCTTTCGTTGAATTTCATGGGCGTTTCCTGCCTCAAGCTAGAAGAATAGATAGTCCTCTATTAGATGAGTCCTCCAACAGGAAGTTTACAGAGACACTGCCGATAAAATCATCCAGACAGGACCACACTCCCCGAACCATCGGATTCATCACCCTGCTAAATCCATGAGAAAGTATCTGTGCATGCACACGCTGCTACAGTAAGCTCTCCTCCTTCGCAAATTTAACAAAATTTTGTCAAGCTGAACAGCACTTACCGGCGACGCGAAGCTGAAAGGATGGCCATCTATGGCTACGTTTTCGAGCAAGCCGAGCCCTTGTTGGATCTGTAGTCTGCGAAGGTCCGACAAGAGGTCACCAGTGTGCAGGCAGGCATCGTGTAGGTGCTGCACAATTCCTGTCCGGGGTACTCGCGCGCGATCCCCCGCAAAGGTCTGCCTGCAAAAGAGGTAACACATATATGGGGTGCAGGAGTGATTCACGGTAGGAAGGAAGAGCCTTAGGGATCCATGTGATGAGGAAGAGAAGTTATATACACTTCCTTGGAGGTTGAGCATCTTTGTGTCTCGAAAAATTCTGACCATGTAGTGACTTCGTTGGCCGTTTCAGCACACTGGCCCATGGAAACCTTCAAACACCGGGAGTACGGTTCCTTTGCCTGCGTCAGGTCGCCTTCTCTCTGGTAGATATTGGCCTCGTCTATCACAGATGACAGTCCAGCGAACCCCATTATAATGTTTTCTAGACGTGTGAACGGCGTTGGAGTCCAGATTCGCACCCGTGGCCATATCGATAATGAAGAGATTGTGCAAGGCAATCGCGTAGGAGGAACCTTTCGGCCCTGCATCCCCGTGCAATGGCCAAGTTGTGGCTTCTGGCCTGTTCATATTCCGTCTTGCGAAGGATAATTTCGGCCTGCATAAATAGCACCATGAGGCCGCGATAGGATTTTTCAACTCCCAGGCCACGCGCAAGGAAGGAGAGGTCGGCGCATAATGCAGAAGCGCATGCGTAATTTCCGGCAGTTATTAAGTGGGACGCCCGGTTAAGGATGCAGACAAGCTCTGTTTCTAGATCGCCAGCTGCTTGGGCATGTGCTTGCGCCTCTAAGGTGAAGGCCCAGGCCAAACGAAGATTTCCCGCATTGTGGGGGACACCCAACATTAGCCGGAGAACTGGGGCAAGGACGTTGTGGTCTTGCGAACGCCTGGCAAACAACAAGGCACATTCACACGTTTCCAGCGCCTTTTTGGTGTCTCCCTCTTCGATGTGGTACATGGATAAATCGTGATACGCCATCGCTGATAAGCCGTTAACCACTGAATTCCTTTTCACCCAAAATAAACTAGTACTCACTCTGAGCTCCGGTATTTCCTATCGTTTCAAGATAGCTGAATGCCTTTTCCAAATATAAAGCCGCCGGCCTGTCTTGGTCGTCGATGAAAGACAGCGCCACAAAAGATCTACCTTGCAGATTCGCGTCTGCTAGGCGAGGAATGGCTCCTGCGATCGATTCGAGAAAAGGCCGACGAGGTTGTGAAAGAAATCCTGGAGAATGGATATCAAAGCCGGAGACGGCGGATGAAACGCTCGCATGTGTTCGCGAATGGGGACCAATGTTTTCATCCGCCTGTCGTGGTCAACATAAGCTAGAGAAGTGCGACAAAGCGTCGTTCTGCACAATGCAATATCCCGCAGCGGAAGGCCCATTTCTGCCAGCCTTGAGTCGGTAACGCCATCTGGGAGGACCGACAGTAGGCTTAGTAATGTCAAAGCATCGGGAATGGCGGTCAGCCGCGGACTGGAGAGGGACATCATGATCGATGTGCGCAAGTTGGAATTTTTGTCGACACCTTCAGAAAGAAGGGATATGCCTCTGACTTCCATCGATCGAGAACGAGTGATGGGCCTTCAAATGAAACTAAACTGGCCATGAGTGTCACCTATTTAATACGTTTAGCTGAGACCCTATTCAATGGTATACCGTAGTTACTCACAGCCAACGGCAGGTTTTCCGTGTAAGCCAGAAGCTCGGCGACTTGACTGTCGCTGTCGGCAGCATCAGTGATATCGCAAAATACTTGTCTGGCGGCCACGTAGGAAAGTGGAGAGAGAGGACGGAGGAATGGTCGAGTCCAGCGAACCTTGCCAAGGTGTTCCTCCCCGCGCATGGTTATCTAAGCAGCAATGAATGAATTGTTTGCGTTCACGGAAAAAAATCAAGTGCACGATGAGATGTACGGTGTTAATTGCGGATAGATGCGACAGAAAATCTTCGACCCTAGACCGACCTCCAGGGACCTCCCACGGCGTCTCCATATTATCCAGCACTACGGTGATGATGATTGGTGTTGCGGAGCATGCAGCGAGGGGTTGACCAGCGCTGGCTCCCGAAGAGGCAAGCTGAGAAATTGGTCGAAGAGCGCAAACGGAGTGGCGCGGACGCCTGGCCGGTCGGTTGAGGTCTATGAGATTATGTACAGTATCAGTGTATCGAGTAGAAAAAATGCGCAAATGTCTATTCACTGCAGCATATTCTCAAAACCCCGATAAGTACCATAATGAGAGTTGTCCTTCCAAAGGAGAAGGGCGCATCACTTTCCGATGGCAAGTCTAGACTTTATAGGGGCCGATCTGTGGCCAGGCGGGCGGTGTCTAGTCCCGCCTCGCCGATGGCAGACCGTCAGTGACGAAAATAAAAGCGGGACCTGCCAACTGGACCCAACCCCCTCCTTCGTTCGTTAGTCTCCAGGTCAAATCATGTCGTCGCCCCTCCTCCGACCGGCCACGAACGCTCTACGCGCCTCTACCCTAGGCCGGCCCCAGCTGCCACTGCAACTGGCACACACGGCGAGACGCCACACGCACGGCCACGCTGAATATCAGGTACGGACACGCGTGTCATCGCTCACGTCTCTCGCGCTCACGTCTGCAGCACCTCCCCTTCTCGACGGAGAACAAGGCTGCCTTTGCGGTCAAATTCATCTCATACCTAAGCCTCGGGTTCGCGCTCCCATTCATTGCGACGGCATGGCAGTGGTGCGTCGGACGTGTCTTTCGTCGAGTATGGATATCTAAGCTGGTGCAGGTATAAGCCAGGCGGATTCAAGAACCCTTGACCGGGACCCGGGTGGACGATCCGCGGAATCACATCATAGAACTTAGAGCTGCTCACGATATAGATTGCGAATGTATAAAAGTCAAACGCTCGGCGTGTAAGTTTGTGGTCTTAAAGATACAATTGCGTCTAGACACTTCTCAGCACATTGCACTCGAGAAAGAGCCCGCGACTCACCAATCATCCCCCCGGTCCAGAAACCCCACTCCCCCATTTCGTATTTTTCCAATAAAGCTCTCATACCACTTCACAATCAGCGTCATCGGGACGGCCACGTCGGGCGTCACACTCCCGCCCGTGAACCCGGAGACATAATTAAAAAGATGCTTGACGGTGCGCTCCGCAAGGACCGTTGGATCGCGCAGACCCGAGGCAGGCTCCGGTTTAGACACAACATTCGAGAGCTGGGTGGCAATGTCCGTCAAGGGCTCGATAGAGAGGCCCAGGATCGCGGTAACCTGAGACGTTTGTGGGTCCTGCGCGCCGGACGCGGAGAAGGCGGAGTGGGTGGCCATAGATGCCGTAGTCTGAGGTGTGAACGTTCCCCGTAGCCGGAATATGGCCGATGGTTTCTCGTTCGAGAGCCTACATCTACCTTGAGTTATGGGACAGCGACGCGACGACCAAACTCACATCCCCAACAGCTGAAAGCCTTTACCAGGCCAGTAGAAGTGAACAGTGCACCCATATCCATCAGGAAAGGGAACTAGACTCGAGGAGGGCATCAGGCTCTATCCAAATACTCGCTGGACCGCAAATTTACCTGTTCCCAGGAGAAAGACGCATACATGATTGATTGTGCTGGCAGCGGGGAGTTCGAACAGGGCATGGGTTTCATCGACCTGCTGTAGGTTGGTTTGAAGAAGGCGACCCGCAACGCAGCACCCGAACATGTTGTGGATGGGAAGAAGATGATTGTGTCCGAAAACGGACGTTCGGAAACCGTCTAGAAAATTTCCTTTTTGAGTCCCTCGCAAGCTTTTCTCAAATTTTAGCGCAAAGCGTCAGACAGATACTACGAAACCAGTTTATTGCGCTACACTAGTGATACAACGTCTAAAAATACATGGGATTATGCCACCAAACACACCGTAAACGCGTATACCCTGGAACAGTGAAATGAATTCATACGTGATGAGTGCGGTAGATATGCGAATGTGTAGCTAGATCCAAGGGACAGACGAGACTTCCAGACGATGCGTACAACAAAGAATTATTTTAAAAGTCCCCCAGGTCGACCTCGATGGCTTCGATGATCGTCGCCTCAAATGTCTTCCCTGTGGCGTTTCCGTTCACCTTCGGCGCGGGCGAAGGTGAAAGCCCCTTCTTGGGCGAGGCGGTGCCCAGCGTTGCGGGGTTGGGCGTCCCAGGCCTGCACACGGTGCTCGTAAGCCCGGCGAGTGACAGTAAATGATGGTAGCGTACCTCGATGTTGGCGTCGCGCTCTCAAAGAGTCGCGGAATCGTGCGTAGCCGTGCACTGGGATCAATGACCGTCGGTATGTTGTTGTCGCGATTCTTCCGCTCGCGGCGTTTGCGTTCTGCCTCGGCGACTTCCGCACGACGCACGGCCTCCATGTTCGCCTTGCGGTTGCGCTCGTTGACAAGCGCAAGTCGGTCTCGGGGCGCATCTTCCGCAGGGGTTGGGGGTCCAGACTCTCCCATCTTGGCAAGCTGCTCGTCGATCTCGCGCATCTCGTCGTAGTCCTGGCGGCGCTGCGCCAGCGTACGTTGGGCGATGAGGCGCGAGCGTTCGGCGACGCTCAACGAGCCACCACTGGTGCCTTGAGACGCGAGCTGGCGCTTGCGTGCAATCATGGTATTGATGTCCGTCTGTGCCCGTTGTTGGTGAAGGCAGATGGAAAGGATGGGGTGCTCACCTCCGTGATGGGCTTGGAAATCAACTCCTGCATTTCGCTGAAGCGCTCGTCGACCTCTTTCCGTGATGGTAAAGATACTCCTTCATCTTTGCATGTATCTTGCAGCCGCTTGAATTCATCCTGTGGGCTATGTGTCACCCAAGTGATTCAAATCAGTGATTAGAAAAACCGACCGCGGTCCACTTATCATTCGAGGTGCGGTCCATCTGCCACGCCCTCTCCGCCTTGCCATGCTTCAGCTCGAAGACCTGATTGGTGATCTTGTCTGGGCTGAGCTTATACGGCTTCGCGGCGGGAGCCAGACCTGCGTCCGTGAGTCTACGAATGTACCGAAATGTATGCACCAACCCTTTATTTCGCATATGCGATAAACAGGCTTTGATTCGTGGTGACCGATGAGATAGCGGACCCAGCCACCTGTGGAAACGTTAGTCCTCCGCCACAGCGAAAGTCAGAGCACATACCCACTACAATCTTCTCGAACCAGGGGGAGGTCGAATGTTTTGCCAGCGTATCCCGTGTCAGCGCGATTTGCTGCAGGTGATCGCTGGTTAAGGGCTGTTCTACGGCTGGCTCCGTGTTCTTCGACTTCGGTTTCCCGAATAAGCGTTCGTCCTCTTGATCGGTTTTGCTAATTTGTCCGTCTTCAGAGTCGGAGTCGGACATATCCATGTCCATGGGCGATGATGAACGCTCATGCGAGTGTTTGGGAGAGTTGCCTCTGGTCTGTGGATTTATGAGGTGACATAACCGTGAGGATGTCAGATAAACTGACCCGTTTCTTCTCGTCTTTCGCTTTACGCTTGGCTTTGAGGGCATTGAGTGTTCTGTCTTTCGTCTTGTCTTTGCCAGTAGCTCGCGGAGGACCTAGATGACGGTTAACAACGAGGTGGGCGCGACGTGAAGCAACTGACGCTTCTGGTTTGTCTCACTCTCGACAGCCGCCACACCAGCAAGCTGCTGTGCACGCAACTTATCGACGTGCTTACGGTCACGAATGCGCTCCATTTCATCCAAACGCGCAGCAAGAATTTCCTCGCGCTCAATCTCCGTCTTTCCGAGCAGTCTGCAAACACTCAGCTCGGAACAAAGCGAGCGAGACGTGTGTACTCACACCTCGCGGTCCTCCTCGTCCAGATATTTGCCTTCGAGAGGGTACAGCTCGTCAGACTCGTCTCCCTCTTCGCTCTCCGGTTCATTCTCGGAGCTGGCACAGTGTAAAAACTGTGCATACAACGGGTGGTCTGGTATACTCACTCGGCGAGTTTGCGCTTCTTCGACTTTGACGAAGCCTTCCCTTTACCGGACGCAGAAGCATCCCGGGATCTCTTGCGAGTTTGCTTCTCCTTGTCCGAAGATGCCCCCCCAACGAGTTCGAGCAGCTCGTCGTCGAGTTCAGAGGACATGGTTGGAGAAGAGGGAGGTGGCAGTTGTTGCTTGTTTGTCAAACGCTTCCCGGTGGCGGTGATCTTCTGCTTCTGGTTCCTCTTCCCTTTTGTGTCATCATCAAGTCACCGTCGGGCCTTTTCAAATTTTCAAATTCCGGGACGAAAGCCTTAGTGGATGTTCACCCTTCACCTGCCTCCTCGGCGCGACCCACAAGCAACTTTCTTCGGAGAAACTGAAAACGCATCAAAATTCGAATCCAACTTTAAATCAAGTACAGCTCTGAGGTACGATATCTGAGAGCTGCAGGGTTTTTCAGGGTTTCCCTATTCATTCTGATGGATGAACACTGCCCGTCGGGACATTTTACGTTGGGAAAGGAGCGAAACCGACACGATGCTGTGTAGTACACGGTCAGCACGGTGACGATGTTACGTTATCCGATATCCAAGGCATAAATACCCATCGGTTGCCTTCAAGGGGTATTCGCCGGAAGAAGCCGAGACACTGGGTCGATAGGTAGGTAGGTCCGAGGCAGTCTTATTTCACTTTTTGGAATTTGCTTGGATCACTCTGAAAATGCATTTAGAAGGGTCAGAAAAGAATCAAGTTTTTTGGAGGGGCTCTGAGGGCTAAAAAATCTTTCAACACCCTCGAAATCCATTTCAGATGGAAGTAATTTACGGCAATTGCGCCCAGATACGTCTCGGATTGGGGCATAAAATACAGATTCTGGCCCATTGCCGTGGGAAGATCACTCGGCTACGCTCGCTTAGGCTCGGCTAATAGGTAGGTAGGGCCCAGAGAGCCTTACTGCACTTTTCCGACCCTGTGTGGGAAATTTTAAGGGTGAATACCCCTTGGTTGCCTTTGTTCATCACCACCATGTCCAACGTCCTCACCCTCGCAGTATGCATCTCTGACGAAGTCACTCTGTCTCAGTGCGTTGCGTTGAGCTGTTTTGACCGAGGCTAATTGCATCTTAGCTTCGTCCAGCCCATCGAAATCCTCGCTGCAATCAACACCGCGGACCAGCAAAGGGAGCCGGTAGATGTCCCCTTCAAAGTCATTTTTGACTACCTTGCGCCTACTCTCGACCCCATCGTCTCCATCGCCGGAGCTGCATCCGCAACCTTCAATCCTACAAAAACCTACGCTGAAGTCGCCGCAAGCGGGCAGCAGTTTGATATCATCTGGGTCCCGGCAAGTGGAATGAACACCGATTCTATTTATGCGTATGTATTCTAATTCGTGCGTAGGCTGGCCCACGCCCCGACTCGACCGGCACAGACCGGACGCCGAAGGAGGAGATCGAGTTCATCCGTAGGCAGGCACCCAAGGCAAAATACATACTTTCCGTGTGCAGCGGATCGCTCCAGCTTGCATTCGCTGGTGTCCTTACGGGAAAACGCGCTACGACCAACAAGGCGTTCTACCACATGATCACCGTATGTGTGCATATAACCTAGTTAAATTCTCCCTTATCAAATTCTCCCTTAGGAAACGCCATCGCCCTCGACAAACATTCAGTGGGTGCCGACGGCTCGATGGGTCGTTGACGGCAATGTATGGACAAGCGGTGGTGCTTCCACAGGTATGGCGTTGTGGTTCTGCCTCTTTTTTGACTCACACACTTCTAGGGAGCGACATGGCTCTCGCGTTCTTGGAACACCTCGCAGGTGCGAAGCTAACGCGTCAGGTCCGGAGTATTATGGAGATTCCCGAAGTATCGAGCGATGGCGATCCCTTTGCTGCCATGCTCGGTCTGGCTTAGCTGGCAGCTCGCATTCGGCGAAAATAACAAATACGCTGCTGTATACTTTCTACATGTAATAGCTTTTTCTTCGCCTTTCCTTCACGAAATAAGCGCGAAAGCCTATCAAGTTCAACTTAGTCTAATTCCAACTAGGTCTCTGCACCTGAATCCGGAAACTAGCTTCCCTTTTTGGCTCCAGCTTGTCATGATCATTCGCTCTTTTCTGTTCTTCCTGAAACAGCACATCTGTATCCATAAATTCATTCCGGTCTGACTCACAAAATGGACGAGGTTGAACTTCGAAACATTCCAGTGAGCGGGTTTCATGGTGTACGTGTTAGATCACTTTAAATTCGATTCAACGAACACTTCCACATTATACAATGCAGAACAACCTGAGGACATACTGCTTACTTGCTTGGCATCACTGCGCCGTGTTCTTAAGAGAAGCTTTCTTACATCTCGGCTTCTGCGCAAAAGAAAACCATAGACGCACGGCGGGTCTCGAAAAAAGATCCGGCACAGGGATCTCAACACTTCCAAAGATGGCGTTGAATAAACCCGCATGTGACCGCGGGCTCTTTACCACCGTCTCTCGCGTGAACCACTCTCTGCACCCCGAATGTGTATTACTTCATTTGCAGGTAGACTTTCGCGGAAGGATCGCGAGTACCATAATACTGTTCGGACAGAGTCTACTGGGGCTTACATTGGAACCCACAATGGGGTTCTAACTTCTCGCGCTCCGCTCGATGAAGGGACTCATGAAGCAGATTCTCCTGACCCAAAAACTTTCCTTCCAGTGTGACTGTGCTGCCCGCCACGCCACTGATTCCTTGTCGGACCTTCGCGGAGTACACATCCAACAAGGGCTCGGCTTGCTCGTGAAGCACACAGCCATAGAGAACCATCCTGTCAAGGCACCGTTCGGTGCTGTTGAGTCCGACGAGGCTTTTAAATTTGCGAAAGAGGAGAGTTTACTGGTGCAGCGCGCACAAATATTTTTTATGGATTAAGCAGGCTGCTGAAACTGGGATGCCGCAATGCGACTCCAACATTTTTGAGGGTCTGGAAAATTTGATTGGCAACTCCTAATTACCCCAAGTATTTAAACTTCCTGTTGTATTCAACGGAGGATTATCTCTTCTTCCAGCTTGAGGCGAGAAACGCCCATCAAATTCAACCAAAAAATCGGATCCGACACCGATTCAACAAACAATTTCATACACATGCAGAACAGCCTCTGAGAACGCGCTGATTATAGGCTTGACACCACTGGGCCGTGGTATTAATCGCTGCAGGCTAGAGAACCTTTCTCAAATCTCATTTTTATGAACAAAAGAAAAGACAACGCACGGCAAGCCTGGAAATGAAATCCGGCAAAGAGATCTGGGGTCTTCCAAAGATTGATAAGTTGTGGAAGGTATCGTCAGATGTGCCGTTCTTGAACTTCATCGCAACCATTGGAGGCCCAGCTGCAGGCTTATGCAGTTCAAGTGAAACAACCGATGCATAATTAACTTTGGATGGTCAGTGTGAGGAATTAGGCAGGAACAAAGTGCCACCTATTCCAGCGATCTCTGGGTCTCTTTCTGCTGCGCCTGTAAGGTTGAAAAGACTGATGAAGGGCTTGTAACTGATTTCATTCAATGACTTTGGGTGAAGAAAATTAATGGTCAGCGGTTTGATAGCAGAAAACGCAACATGCCAGTTTCAAGGGGTGACTTTGGTTGGCGATTCGTGTCAAAGATAAGAAGATCGAGGGTAGGATCGTTCGGATTGCCACTGCACTCAGCACCGTGAACCCCAAGAGAAGAACAGGGAAAGCCTAACCCTACTCACCGTTTCCAATTCCATCAATCTTGCTGTCGCTGAAGACCCCATTTTCATGATAATTTGCCAGAGCGTACGACTGTGCAGCAAATGTAGTTGGGAGAGCGTCAAGAAACGTCTTGTTGTGGATCATTTCCACGTTCACATAGTCAAAAATCTGTAGAGGAAATCAGACTCCGGGACTACAAGTCCGCAAAAGGTCGGATTTTACGTTAAACTATGGAGCGGTTAAGGGGATATTTTCTTTTCCTAGGATTCCGACTCACCATGTTGGTGAAATCAATACTCCGATTGCCGACGACCGGCTGTAATTGTTGCAAGAAAGGTGCCGCTGCCTGTGCCCTGGCCTTGAACTCCTCCGAATTATAAAATGCCTGGGTGTGTAGGTCAAAGTTCTACGAAAAGCGGGTGAGACAGAGGTGGAATTCAAAGGATAAATTGATCGTACCGGGCACGACGTAAAACTGTTGAGCGAAATATCCAGGTTAGGCTGCACCGATTCCACTGGATTCCAAATTTGTTATATATGCGAGCATGACGAGGATGAGCTACCGCGTTACCTGGCACATATTGATAACCACCCATGGCCCCGACAACAGTCGTCCCATTGGCCAATGTGGTGCTGAAGCTGGTGGCCGGAGGATAGAGACCCTGGAGCAGCGCGCTGACGGATTCGAGGATAACACTGTCTTCACCGGCAGCGTCTGCCCGGACAATTAACTGGACAATGTCCACAAGGTCGGGACTAATTCCGTCGATGAATGGCCGGTATTAAGATACATCGATCGCAGGAAGGAGCCAAGCTCGAATTCTTGGACCTGAAAGAAGGTCACTCGGCAGTACAACAGATCCAGTGGACGACTCACTGTGCCCAGGGGAGTGAGAGAGGTCGCCGACGGAGTGTAAGTCAGTGGATCTTGAAAAAACTCGAGGCGATCTCCATGACGGGCGAGGAGTACGACGCCGAGAAGAGTCCTAGCCTGTGGATGAACATTCACCATAGTCTTAGTCGTGGCGGGCAGCCGCTGGAACACAGAGCCCTTTTATACAGGCCAGTCGAACACTAACTGAAGTGGCGTCGATAAAGATCTGGACAGGATTGTTGGATTAGTACCCGACAGCGGGACACTGTTAAACGTTGCAAAATCGGTTTGAGACCTCCTCAACTCAGTTACGCTGCCCTACGCAGTAGACACCCATCTGCAGTGTGCGTCGGCGCCATACAAAGACCGAAGGTCCCGTCAGGAAGGCCTGTCAGCTAAAGATTCCCGAACTCCTGCAATGCAATGCAATTACTTCAGATAGTCAAGTACTGTGAAAGCCGACATCAATAAGACGTCTTGAGCCTACATCAGTGAAACACCCACCAAATTCTAAGTAGACGAGCTGGGTTGTACATACGTGGGGGCCATAGCCATGAAGGGAACATGAGCGTACGGATGCAGGAAAATACAGGTTGATATTCGGAACATCCCGAGGCCAATTGGTCCTGTGAGTTGAAGGAGACGGAAAAATAGAGGGAAAAAAATGCATGGTCCAATGTCAGCCTTTTATCTATAAATACAGTACCGACTTCATCACGTCTAGAACTTCGTCTTGGCAAGCGGACTAGTGCTCAATGCCGACGAACGAATGGTTGTGATCGTCGCACCACCATGAGTCCGCCCCACAGGAACTGCAGGCGGTTTCCGACGCTTCGGCGGCGGTGGCGGCGCGGATCTACGCTGTGGCGGGGGTGGCTGCACTTCAATTGACGCCGGGGGCGTCGTTGGCATCGGTGGCAAGCTTGACGTGCTAAGGCTGCTTGCTATTACCGTTGGGGAAAGGTGCGAATTGTGGTTCTGTGGCGGAAAGGAGAGTGCGCTTGAATGTCCCGGATGCGGGTGGCGGTGTCGATCTGCAAACGAGCCGTCAACAGGCCCCGAATTGGCGCTGCCTTTCCGTGTTGGCAGAGGCAGGGCATGGTTGTTGGACGTTGGCGCCGTTGCAGCGGCGACCAGGTTGATAGAACTCGCATTACTTGGCCGGCGAACCTCGAGTGTAGACCGCTGCTGCGACTGCTGAGTCGCAGAATGACCCTTGATGAACTCGACGCTCCTGCTACTCTTGAGAGTTCGAGTTTTACCAGAGGCGGATCGTTCGAGTTGCGCGGAGGCAGACATCGACGGCATGTTCAGATGTGAATGGGTGTGAGCCGAGGCATCGCTGGATCCGCTCCCGCGACGCTTGTCGTCGTCCGAGGTAGGATCAGCGACGCGAGCCGGGCTGTTCGTCTTGCGAAGGTGGACACACCAATCTCCGCCCAAACAGCGCTCCACGAGCCGGCGAGTCGTGGGACTGATATCCCGAATGCCAGAATTTCCGGTAAGTGATTCCAAGGCGAACACGATCTGCGGCCGTTTGTATGGAATGTCCCGCAATTGCGTCTTTGTGAGCAGAGGATGCAGGACACGGAGATAAGTGTGGCGCAGCTGGGTGAACCTTGTTAGAGCATTTAAAAAGCAGCAAGGTAAAAATTACGTACAGATTCACTTTCATCGTCGAGGTCTACCAGCTCTCGAAGAAACACATCAACCAATACGCACAGATCGTTGGTGTAGAAATACTCGGACGTGCCCTTGGTCGTAAAAAGCAGATACAAGATCTTCAAAACCAAAAGTTGCATGCATAGATCCTCCGGTGTACGTTCTGTAAATTTCAAGATAAGATTTGGTCATGGGAATTTATGGCCGAGACGCACGGGCGCGATTAAGCATAAATATCATGTTTTCGCCGAATGTCTTGGTTGAACCTAACCGGCGCATAAGCACTCGGAGGACGCGGTTCTTGGGTTCCGACGGAGTGGTGTTATCTCCGTCATTAGACAAGAATGCTACCATGAACTGCTCATTCAATGCCACCTGCACAAAGATGAGACGGATGTGCAAACGGTTTTTTGCCCACTCACAATGAGCTTGATGACTGAATAATTGAAGGTCTCGTCCTGCATCTGTTTGGTCTGCTCGACAAGATCAAACATGTAATCGATGAAAGCATCGTCGAACAATCCTGTAATTCGGTCAGGATTGTGAAAAGTCAGAGTGAAAAATCTTACGAAGATCCTGAACGGAAAACCTCTGCACGCGACAGACTTCATATAACAATCTAACGCACAAACCTCGCAGTTTGGCTTCAATTGGCACAGGGACTGCCGCTGAGCTGTTAGATGCTCCAGCGTTCCCGAAGTATGTGTCCTCCACATCAGAGTCGATTTCGACGAGCACATGGTCCATCAGAAGTGGAAGCAGAGGCAGCCAGCGCTTTTGGGAGCGGAAAAAATCTGAGCGCCGTCGACCGTGGCAAAGCAGGACGTGATAGAAAATGAGCTGCGAATGTGGATCTGTATTCTGTGGCGTCGTGTGAGTCGCACGGAGGATGGTTGAACCGCAACAGACACACCGAGCGGGCCTCGTCCGACATGATCTCGCACATTCTTTCCGAGTGGAACGCAAAGAGCTCCGACTCGACGATCAGATTGCACGCGTGCTCAAGCTGGAGGGGACTCTGCAAGTATTGCTCTAGGAAACGATTAGGAAACGGCTCCACAAGGTAGCACCGGGAACATACCGTGATATGCAGCACATAAGGCCAAGTATCTCTTCAAAGTCGCATCCAGAAGCGACAACGTGTGCACTTCATCTTTTGGCAACTCCAGGATATCCTCCAGCTCTGATTGTGGCGCAATTGAGCTTGAGAGGGAAGGTTAAGGCCGTACATACCTGACCAGAACTGCTGGGCATTGTCGACCAGATACACGATGCCCAGGGAGTCCTCCATGGCCAAAACGTCGGCGAGCGAGATCGTCGGAAGCACGAGTGTCACGTCACAACGTCACAGTCACAATACCGACGCCGGGCCGTGCCTGATTTTCATTTTAGTCATTTCCCAAGGGGGAATCAACATTAAAATAAAAAATATAGGGTGGGAGGGGGGGGGGGTCCAGAAAAAGGGCTTAAAAAACTTTTTTACCTACTTTTTGAATTAGTTTAAAATGGTCTCTAAATGCTTTAACAATGCTTAAAAATGTTCCTCTGACTTACACACACTCTTTTGAGAGTCATTCACGGATATTGATCGGAATTCCCTAATCGGGACTCAATCACTGTCATTGTGCCTGTAAGCAAATTGACATCACCCTCCCTTCCCTCAGTTAAAATATGTGTTGTATGAATACTCAAGCTCTGGGGTAATTTTTGGCTTGCCTGACTATATTTGAGGTAGGAATTCTGCTGGAGACAAGACAAATGATGCTGACTCAGATATATAACATGAACAAATAAATGATGGCCGGGCCAGCCGTGGGAAACTCCTTCCTCATATAGGCGGACGGGGGGGAGGGGGGTCCAGGATTTGGCCTTAAAAAACTTTCCGACCCTATATATAAAATTCGAAAGTTGATTCCCCCTTGTCATTTCCCTTTTTTCCCGTCATTCTTCATGCACTCGACTCGAGAAAAACGTGCCAGCAAGTTTGCAACAAGTGACCCCCAGGTCTACAGACAATTCTATTTAACAACCCCCCTTGTTAAAACAACCCGGGTTGCCACAGAGAACAACTCTATTTAAGTAACAACCCTCCCTTTCTATTTAACAACCCCCTACGTAAGCAGACAAACCAAACCTCCCAACACGGCTAAGCTAAACAACTCAACCATGCCAGACCGCAAGGTGTTAGGATACTCTCAAGAGGATTGGCACATGATCTAGCTCAACTTTCGGAGTTACAACTCCTGGTGCTTTGGACTAACACCTGTTGGTACATTTATCGGGAGTACCTCTGGTGCTTTGTTGTAGCTAATGGACACGATTTGAACACGATTAATATTCACAATGAATGTGCGTCGTTTGTGCAGTGGATTTGTGATGTCCTCATTTAAGCTGGGAAGGAAATAATGCCAACAATGAAGCAATGAATTTGCAGCAAGATTCCGGTTTGATAGACAGGCCCAGATGCTTTCCAGCCGCGCATTTTCAACTGACCGTTGCTTATTTACTTTTTAAGAGCACGCAAAAAAAAAGTGTTGACCCGCCAATGAGTAGTTCCTAGGAGCTGGCTATGTGAAGGGAACATTCTGCCGATTTGCCCCGAGACGTGCCGAGGTGTCTCCGACGAGTCAGATTGTTCAGTGTGTTGGATCCGGTGGGGTTGTTAGATAGAACAAACTTTTCAATCAAGAAAAAACATGGGGTTGTAAAAAAGAACATTGATCCAACAACCCGGGTTGTTTTTAACAACGGGGGTTGTTAAATAGAATTGTCCCAGGTCTACCCTCCCTTTCAATCTAGATTTCTTGTCGATCATCAGCACTTTTGGCCCCAGAAAGGGATATTCAAGTTTTCAAAGCCGATATAATCTCGGGAACTGAATGGGTCCCGTTTTGTCTCCATTTCTTCCCTTTCTAACTATCCCTGCTTGACGAGATGGTTTCCATGGACAAAGCCGTTGGGCGAGCCTTATTCGATTCACCTTTTCCACTTTCCATCCATGACCTATATATGTGCATTGTTAGCTCTCTCCTCTTGGGAACCTACTGTATGTGACTGGGTAGTGGGCCCCCTTAGCATTTTCACTACTGCTGCAGGAACAGGTACTCTTCAACTTGTCCTAAAGTTCGGGATATCGAAGGCGTACCTCCTAAGAATGTCCTAAATAATTTTGGTGAATTTACACCACCTTTTGACATCTCCACGAATTTCTTTTGACGGGGCGGCCCGAAAAGGCAATTGACGGGGTACTGGGCCACCAGCCTTAACTCGACGCTCTCGTTCGGAATGGGACCGTGATACATTTAACATCATACAGAATGGTCCGTTGAACAAATCGGTACATGTTCCCGATATATCTGAGCCATATCAGGGTAGTACACAATCATATTTACAACCCGGTACCGACCACAAAATCGACTTTTCTGCTGGTATGAATGCTGCGCAAGGAAGAAAGCAGATGGACGTCCAAAATAAGGTGCAGGAAGCCTCACAGGAAGGATATAAACGTACCTGAGCGCCCATTCCCCCAGCTTAATATAGCTGGTCCCTCCAAAAAAATGTCTTTCTCTGGACGATGTAAAATGCCTGTTTTCCAGTATGGGACAGTGGTGAGAGTGAAGGAAAATAGCGAGAGGACTGGGGCACATCTAGGATTCATGGAAACATGGCTGCAATAGCCCAGATTGAGTGCTGACAATCTCCGATTCCCGACTGTCTTGATATACGGGTGGTTAGATTGGGCGGCTGGGGACCAGACCAAGTCCAAAGACAAGGTTGTAGCAGATGGAATGGCGAAGATACATGAGCAAATGAATTTGAGGTTGAATGTGACGGTTCTTGTGAGTACATCAAGCACTTGAACCGGAGAATCGGCAACGGATTGAGGAAGAAACGAGCAAAACGAGTGCGGCTTCTCGGTGCGGAGCTAAGAAAATGATGTTCTCACCCTTCGGCCCGCTGTCAAACAGCGCACAGCTTTTGATCCAGTTATCCATTTCCGCCCAAATTTGGTGTGGACCACCGTCTGAGGTTCCATTGCCTCCCCCAAGACCCATAATGCCGATATTTTCATGCTATAATGACTTATCGACCAAATGGCCCACTACCTAGTGTGGCCCACTACCTAGTCGCATACAGTATTTGAACAGATAAGTCTTCACTCCCGTGATCTTTCGGAATACCTAGTATCCCATGTGGCTGTTTTCGGTTATAGAACTAAGAATCACGACAACTGGATGATGAAGGTTGTTGTCGGAATCGCCGGTTTTGTCAACGCCATCGACACGTTGGCGAAATATGACGCCGTTTATCTTGTATGTTTCATTTTGCGGGATATTCCTTGCGGGATGTATAATCCAGTATGCAGTCGCACACTGGGGAGACACGCACTATTTGGCGATTCAAAACTGGCTTATTGTGGTGCACTTCGTTGCCACAGGATTCATTGGAACTCTGGTCCAGGGATTTATGCTTTACAGGTTTTGGCGAATGTGAGTTTTCTGATTTCTCAGGTTAGCCACTGGGCCCATATTATCGTAGGACGAGACATTCCATCACCGTCGGGATCCTCGTGGTGGTTTCCCTTGCGTCATTCGCGGGTTGTACGGCGGTCGACACCAGCATACACCCTTTTTTCTCTGAACGAGGGGATGCTGGGATATATGTCACGTACGCATTCACTTCAACTTTCTGTAGTTGATAGTCTGACAACACACAGACTGTGGCTCATAGCTGGCATGGTCCCCGATGTCGGCATCGCCGCTTCATTGGTGTGGCGCCTCCATCGCGTCAAGACCGACCTCCAGCCCGCGAAAA
The DNA here is from genome assembly GCA_029281795.1 of Mycena crocata. Lineage (NCBI taxonomy): Eukaryota > Fungi > Basidiomycota > Agaricomycetes > Agaricales > Mycenaceae > Mycena > Mycena crocata. Next base: position 866,225 of record JARJCP010000009.1, on the reverse strand, counting down.
GCCTCATCCGCCGACTGATCACTTCTGCCATCTCCACCGGCACCTCAACGTCTATCATCGCCGTCTTCGCTTATTTGCACGAGCCTGCAAGCAACATCGCGATCAGCGTCACACTCATCCTCGGTCGGGTCTACTCGTGCACAATGCTCTACCTCCTCAATAACCGTTCCAAGATGTGTGGCGAGATGCCCAACGAGACAGTCGAGGTCGGCCTCTCGATGACGTTCAACCTCGGCGGGATATGTGTGTGCCACCGTCCATGAAGTTCAATTCACAGTGGTCTGTCACCCGTCACCTGAACTTACGGTCGGATTACTACAGTATTGCTCATCAAGTCCCCGTGCTTTGTTGATTCATCCGTCGGTAACTGTATTTTCGGTCTCTTCAAGTGCGAGTGCAAATCTAACTGTCCCTTGATGTACCCTGCATCGACCAGGTGATTGCTTGGGCGCCAGGGAGGAGACTAAGTGGTCGACACGAAACTGGCGCGGTAGTACGGGTGTCCGTACTGAGATATATAAAATTCAATGCTGGTTCTGTTCGGACGGGGAAGAGAAAAGCAGTCAATACAAAACCAATACGTCGTAGCCAAGTCGTGGCCGTATACTACGCGAGAAAATTCACCGCTGCAGTCTGCGCTCTAAACTATGTACATAGTACTATAGTGGCAGTGTGCCTCGCATACAGTGGAAGTTGGTCGGTAGTCTTTGCGACCCACCACACAACCTGTTGGGCAGAGCGTACATCTCGGGCGCGATCCCAATTCGGTAATGCCGTTTATACTTCCGTATCACGTGTGTCTGTGTTTATATGCGACACTCGTGACGCAAAGACCCTCACTCGTTCTCTCCAACGTCCAGTGAGGTCGTGTACTCACGTAGGCACAGCAGGCCTATCGCAGCGACAAGGCCAAGACTGGCGGCTCGGGCTCCGGGGGTGCTGCGTCGGGCGGCGGAAAAGGCTCGAAGCCCGCGCCCAAGTTTGGCGTCCATTCGTCTGGCCGGGCTATGGCCACCACCGCCGACGGCGAATTCTTCCTCCACCCGACGACCCCTTCCGCTCCGACTCCCACCGCAAATCTCGCGGCCTCTGATCCGTTCCCCAGCTTGCTCACCGACGAACTGCCGCGGGAATTGGGATCCGGTATTGACCCGTTCGCCTGGGCGGCTATTCAGTCACCCACCGCTTCGGTCAATTGGGACGATTGGACGGTCAACGCGGCCACTGCATCCACTGTCGACCCGAACAAGTACGATCTTTTCGCCGACACGGGTGCGAATATCCACATTACGCCGATTCGGACGGAATTCATTACGTTCACCGCTATCCCTCCCAAGGCGATCAAGGGCTTCCAAGGGAGTTCCATCGACGCCATGGGTTTTGGCCTCGTCATGACCGACAAACTTGTCATACAGCACGCTCTCTACGTCCCCAGCGCGTCCATCTGTCTCCTCTCTGTCTACCAACTTTGTCAGACCGAAAGCTACACTTGCCATTTCGACGACAAGTCGGTATGGATCACGAACACCTCGCTCGAAATCATCTGCACTGGTTCCATTCATCCTTCAACTCTACTTTACCGCCTCGACTGCACTCCCGTCCCCATGCCCACCGCTGCCTCCGCCACTGCCCGCGACCTTCGTCACTGGCACCTCTGCCTCGGCCACCCCGATAATCAAGCTGTCGCCGACGCCTACCAGAACGATGTGGTCGACGGTATGGACCTTGATCTCTCCTCTGATGCACCTGTGTGTGACGCTTGCATTCGCGGCAAACAGGCACGCACATCAGTCCCTAAAGTCTGCGAGGGCCCGAAGTCGACTCGTCGCCTCGAGCAAGTGCATGTGGATTTGAGCGGTTGTATATCGGTTGAGTCGAGAAGCGGGAACCACTACACACTTGATATCGTGGATGATTTTACCTCTCGTGGATGGTGTACCCCAATTCCAAATAAATATTCTGCATTCTCCCATCTCCGAGACTGGGTCATCGCTATCGAGGCGAGAACTGGCGAGCGCGTGGGGTGTTTCGTTGTTGATAACGGCGAGCTGAAGTCGGACGAGTTCGTGCTCTTCTGCGCTAGTCGGGGGATTGAGATCAAATGGACGCCGCCGCACGTTTCCAAGATGAACGGGAAGTGCGAGATATACCACAAGATCATCCACGGCAAGGGCCGCGCGATGCGCCTCAGCTGCGACGCACCTCCCTCGTTCTGGGACGAGTTTTGTGTCACGGCAGTGTACTTGCACGCCAGGACTCCCGTAAAGCCTCAGGGTGGTCGGACACCTCACGAAGATTTCGAGGGCACGAAGCTGAACGTTTCCCATCTACGTGAAATTGGATGCCGGGCTTTCGTCCTCATTGAGAGCCACAATCCAAAGGTTTTCGCGAGGTCGGTCGAGTGTGTACTGGTCGGTTACACCCCTCAATCGAAGGCATATCGCTGCTGGGACCGCTCTAACGGAAAAATCTATAATTCCGGGAACGTGCGATTCATTGAGAGCTTGCAGGTGTCGAAGGTCTCGTTCAACAAGGAACGCCTCGCTGCTCGACTCGCTCGCCCGCCGTCGCCTGCACCCGCCGCGGGAGTTCCTGCCGATCAGTCTTCTCCCGATCCCATTTTGCGCTCGTCCACACTTCCTTCCTACGACGATCTACCCGACCCTCCTCCCCATTCCTCTCCTCCTACTGCTCCTTCTGTCCCTCTCCCTCCTCCTCCCCCTCCCCCCATCCTTCCACGTCGTTCGACTAGAGTTTGTAGGCCCGTGGCTCACGCTGCCGCCGACGACAGCGACGACGATGGGGAGATGGAGATCCTTGCGGACTGGGCCAAGACTATCGCTGCGACGCCTGAGGACGATGATCCCGAGGAGGCGAACATGTGGGGCCAACTTAACGCTTACCTTGTCCAGAACCCCATCGACGTCGAATGCCCGGATGATCCCAGAAACTACATGGAGGCGATGGCGTCTTATGACACGGACAAGTGGGTCGAGAGGACTAACGAGGAGCTGGGCGCGTTGCGCGACATGGGCGTATACCGCTTGATTCCTCCTTCGGAAATGCCGCGGGGGAAGACAATCCTCGACCTAAAGCCAGTGTACACGAGGAAGCGCGATGGTTTGGGTGTTGTACAGCGCAACAAGGTGCGGTATTGTATCATGGGTTGCCGCCAGGTTTACGGCAGGGATTACACTCAAACCACGTCACCCACTGCTCGCCTCGAGTCGTTCCGCGCGGTCTTGCACGTCGCTGCATCCCGTGGCTAGGACATCCAGCAGATTGACGTCAAGACCGCGTTCCTGAACGCCGACCTACCTCCTGAAGAGTTCCAATACGCCCGGCAACCGCGCCATTACGAGGAAAAAGGCAAGGAGTCGTGGCTGTGGGAGATTGTGAAATCGCTGTATGGGCTGAAGCAGGCCGGCAGGGCATGGAATCACACGATGCATGAGGCGATGTTGGAGTGGGGATTCAAGCGAATGCTTTGTGAATGGTGTGTGTACGTGCGGAAGCGGGGCGAGGACGTCAACGTCGTCGCTGTGCACGTCGACGACATGTGCTGTGCGGCGAGTTCAACGGCTGCTAACGATCTTTCCAAATCACAGCTCCGTTCCAAGTGGTCCATCTCCGACCTTAGCAACATCGAGTACTGCCTTGGTATCGGGATTGTTCGCGACCCAGAGCGCAAGACCATTTCCCTATCCCAAACGGCCCTGATCGACCGCGTTATCCAGCAGTTCCACCAGTCCGAAGCACACCCTGCCGTCTCGCCCATGGAAGCCGGCCTACAGCTTACCCGCCCATCGAACACCGCATTATCTCATGAAGACGCCGAGCGACTCGTGCAGACGCCATATCGTTCCCTTGTTGGATGCCTTATGTACCTCGCGATCGTGACGCGTGGTGACATCGCCTTTGCTGTGAACAACCTCGCCAGCTTCCTCGATTGCTACAGCACCGCACATTGGCAGGCGGCTATTCGTGTCGTTCGATATCTCAAGGGCACCCGCGACCTTCAGCTTGTACTCGGCGGCACAAATCCTATCGAACTCACGGGTTACACTGACGCTAGCTACGCGAGCGACCCGGAGAGCCGTCCATGGCTACTGCTTCTCGCTTGGTTCTGGGGCGATCTCTTGGGCATCCCGGAAACAAAAACCCGTCACTACGTCGTCGACCGAATCCGAATACATTGGCGCCTCTGAAGCCTCGAAGGAAGCTTGCTGGTTAAGGACACTTATTCGTGGGATCACAGTACCCGTCAACTCCCCTACAACCGTAAAATGCGATAATAATTCCACCATCAGCTTATCGGGCGACCAAGCGTTCCATACGCGGGCGAAGCACATCGAAGTCCGTTACCACCACATCCGAGACTGTGTCGCGAAGCAGAAAGTCACCGTTCCGAAGGTCGGGACACACGATAACATTGCCGATACCCTCACAAAGCCCTTACCGACCCCGCTTTTCCTCTCTCACCGTGCGGGTCTTGGTCTAGCTTGAGGGGGTGTTGTCCTGGCGTGAGGGGGTGGGGGATACGCTGCCCGAGCTGAGGGGGTGTGTTGGGCAGAGCGTACATCTCGGGCGCGATCCCAATTCGGTAATGCCGTTTATACTTCCGTATCACGTGTGTCTGCGTTTATATGCGACACGCGTGACGCGAAGACCCTCACTGAGTGCGTAGTCGATCAGTATATCTCCGATCATTTCGGAGAGCTTGACTGACGGATGCCCATACCTGCCGCTGACCGCCGCGGCATGTTGGACTTTCATGGCTTTGCGAACAGGAGGCTTTCGCTTGCTTCATTGCCTAGCCATGAACGAGATCGTCTTCATGGTCACTGGAACACACTATATTAACAACTGAGAACTTGATCAAACCTATGTTTTTTGTGTGTATCCTCCCAATATGCTCCCAAAAAGGCGGGAAAAATTACGACCAAGCCTGGCAATATTTAGCACCTCATTTCAGGCAAAAGCGGTGGTTAACCGCTTTACGGATGTTCCCACTCGACCAAATTGGCTGTAAAGAGAAATTTCACCATCATGTTGAACAAATTGAGGCAAAACAATGTTTTGATGGAGCTACGAGTTGCAGGTTTTGGCGAGTTTCAACATATTTCCTCCCCGTCTTCGTCGTAAATCTATTTCGTACCAAATCCCACATGTCTGGGTCCATCCCCGATAAGAAAAACAAACAGCCTGCTATGTTTGAAAGAAGAGGAGAAAAAGAATAGCCAAGCTGGGGACTATCGAAGGTGGCAGGTCTCAAGCATAGTAGTCAGCGATTATATGGGAATTCGTCTCCCGGACAACCTGTCTTAACAGTGTTTTGAGTGGTTGAAAGTTCCCGTTTGGGTATGTTGTCTCATTTCTCCAAGGGAAAAAAGGATTGAACATGTCTAAAGCTCACCTACCGATTAAAGTGCTGCAATGAACACAGGCCACCTCTCAAATGCCCCACACCACCTGTGGAGTTCGTAGTCTGAGGGTACATCTCCGATCATGCCGGAAAGTCAAAATGGCTGACGTGCCGGACATGCCGAGCACAGCCACATCTCCTTTGGGATGTTTTTCTTTGAACATATGTTGAATAACCACCACAGACGCGTTGCAGACCTGTTTTAACGGTATTGAGGTATTGTTTGCTCATTTGTTTAAGAGTCATGGTTCAGTGCCATGTTTTTTAATCGGCCCGACACCGAAATAGCATCAATCAGTTGAACATCTATTGATTCTCACTGTTTTATTCCAACGACGTGTAGATCTATAGGACACGACCTCAGAACCAATTCCTTGTATGCCTGAATCCCTTGGTAAACGAGTTTTTGTAGACGGTTGGTTCCATTCCTCCCAACAACATCAAGGTTAAAGTCTTTCGGAGGTTTGCTTTTTCGGAGGTTTGTTGCTGAAAACCTGATGTGTTTCGCCATTTTAGGTGCCCGTAAAATTGTGCAGCTCACGATATTCTTTAACTCCAGTACCGATAGAACTTTCCTTTGTGTTGCAAACATTTGTGATATGTTTTCCAAGTTAACTCAAAAACATATCAAAGATCATATGTTTTCCGGAGTTATGACGCATACGCAAATGTAATTCGTACGACAGAGTACATACCACACTTACATCTGGGAGTAGGTATTTCCACAGTATCTCTTCCAGCGACGTTGAACGCAAATAAGAGGCAGACGATTCCCAATGGGGAAAGATTTGATGGGAGATGTACCCATCGACTCAAGACTGCCACCTGTGCTTCACCCCAGCGCCGCCTAGCGCAGGACCGATGTTTATACCCGGATACGCCTGATGAAAATCCTGACAAAAATTGGAGATTTTTGGCATTTGGCCTGTGTGAAATCCTGACAAAATTTCGATTTTGGACCCCCAGGCCAGTTCGAAATCCTGACAAAACCGCGCAGTGGAACATTTTTTTTTCAAGAAATGCCCTTTTTTCGCCGAAAAATTGGAATTCCTGACATTTTCGACCCAACTTTGGCTCTTAGGCCTGTGTAAATCCTGACAAAAATCCCGGAGCCAGTCCTGACATTTTGGCCCGGAAGCACATCAGGCCTTCCCAGCCTTCCCACTTATAAACATCGGTCCTCCTAGCGCCGCCGTCCGGAGAGTGTCCCAAATGGAGCAAGATTTGATGCGAGACTTACTGATCGACTCAACACTGACCCTCACTCGTTCTCTCCAACGTCCAGTGAGGTCGTGTACTCACGTAGGCACTCTAGTTTGCACACAACCATCAGGACCCGTATCCGTTTTTTTTCGGGAAAGCGGAGACTAGGAAACGGGGCTGGAGGATAGGACAACCATCTGAAAGCGTTGTCTTTAAGTAAGTAAGTCTGTCAAAGCGCGAGAAAACCGGACCCGGATTCCCCACTTTTCCCCGTAAGGTGTTCAGATATTTTGTTCCTTCACAGGCTAAATGTCACGGTTGCCTTGGTGACGTTTCACTGCGCCTTGTTGGATACGTACTTGAAAGGTTTGCCAGCGGATGCCTATCGAGACTCTATCTCATTCTAAGTATGTCGAGTCTATGTTGTCTGGCAAGATCTGGTCAAGTGAGCATTATTGGTATGTAGCGACAACTCTTGTGTTCACCGTATAGGCGCCCAAACCGCGTGTAACCGCATGCTTGGAAGGCATCGAAGTTCGGAAGACCGAAATTTAGTTTTATAAAAAAGAGACGAAGTACTACGTACCTAAAGAATGTAGAAACGCGAAAGTCCTCTGGATGTTTGAATGTGGTGCTTCGTGGGTCTTGAAGGTTCGAATCGGTGCAACCTGAACTAAGTATCTCCCTCTTCTTTCCTTCCGTCGGAGATCAGTCGCATGCACGAGGTCCAGCCTCGAGGCGAGGTCGCACGGCCCGCTTCGTAGTCTCGGCGGCTTATGGCGGTGCAGTGCAAAAGATGAACATTTGATGCGAATAAGCGCCGAGAATCATTGAAAATCCATACGTAGAGAGGGCAAGAATTCGTCTCACCTTCTTTCACCCCCCTTTTCTTCTTAGGATGCTGAGCTTCAACGTGGTTTTTTTCTTCCTGGCCCTTGTGGAGCAAGGGTTTTCTTCCCCCCTTTACGCTCGCGACAATGCTACGACCGTGTTGACTGATGCCGACATCCAAAGTCGTGATTTGGTCCCCATTGCTGCCTTCGCGGCCGCGGCCTATTGTGTTCGTGCAGGCCAATGGAATTGTGGTGACGCTTGCGAGAAGGTGAGTTTCCCTGGTAACCGTAACGTCTTGAACGCGTCCAAACGACGAGTACTAGATTCCGGACACCCAGCTCGTCTTCACGATCGGAGACAATGCTGCTACTCCGGATGGTCAGTTGGCAGTCTGATATATGTAGCATCAGCACCGTTGACGCGACCCTCCAGTCTACGTCGCCTATTCCCAATCGCGCAACCAGATCATTGTTGGCCACGAAGGCACGGACCCCAGCGAGATTCTTTCGATCAAAAACGACGTCAAGTTCACACCGACCCCACTGTTGACGGTCCTGAACGTTGCTGGAACACCGGAGGGAGTCGAGGTGCACAATGGTTTCCAGGTACGGTTGGGCATCAAGTGCTGTTCAAAACTTACCCTGCCGCCAGACCGCCTGGGTCCAGTCAAGCACTCTCGTCCTCAGTGCCGTTCAAAAACTCCAAGCTCAAGTGCCCGACGCTAGTGTTCTTGTAACTGGTCACAGTCTCGGTGCTGCCGTCTCACTTTTGGACGCCATTTTCCTCAAGCAGCAGCTGCCCAGCAACACCAGCATACAGGTGGCCGGATTTGTACGTTTCTATCCTCATTCCAGGAATGCCCTTGACTGATTAGTTTGCAGGGCCGTCCTCGAGTGGGCAATACCGCATTTGCTACCTGGGTAGACAGCATGGTGCGGTTCCCGTTCGCATGGCGGAATTGATGCTGAACATACTGCAGTTTGGAGACAAGAACACCTTTGTCGTGTCTAGAGATGGTCCGTGACTTATGTCCGCGGCGTCCACCGTCCTAATGTAGACGATCTGAACTTTAGATCCCGTACCCCATGTTCCTCTCCTCGCTCAAGGCTTCCAGCAGTGAGCTATGGTCTTCTTCCCTGGATGGCGTACTGATGGGTTGAAAAGTACATCGGGAGAGATCTGGATCAAAGACAACACCACCATCATGGCTTGCAACGGCCAAGAGAACCCTAGTGCGCGCATAATCCTTTTTCAAAATATTTGCTGTCTTGACGCGAGATGCAGACTGCTCCGACACGGTCGGCGTTCTGGACGCTGCCACCGGCGTCGGCGATCACGGGGGCCCCTACTTTGGTGTGACGATGGGCAAGAGCGCGTGCAAGAACCTCGCCGTCACCACTGTGATCAGCGGTTCAGAGACTGTGACGACAACCCGCCCCGCGGTCACTCAGGCGTTCTCGACGTCGCTCAGTCTGCGCGTAACTAGCACGCCGTCGAACATTCCCATTAACACGTCGCCGAATGATGCGCGCGGCGTGAGTGCCAGCGGTGTGGTAGCAGTCTTTATCGGTGCCGCGGCAGGGATGGCGCTCGTTCTCTGAGTTGCTCACTCCATCCTTACTGGTGAACTACTCTTTCAATTGATTTATGTATTTTATTGTACAGCGACTCACCAAGCTAGCCGTTTGTAACGGAGAACACCAGCCGCCGTCCAGAAACGTCTAAAGCCTCTTTCTATGTTTCAGATCGAAACGAAGGTACATAACCAGATTCGGAGTTGTTCATACTGGTTGGGTTCAACGCGAAAAGATGGTTCTGACGTCCCGAAACAGAGCCAATAGGGATTTGTTATCATCAGCGGTCTTTTCGTGAAGCGATGCGGCGTTGTGTAAACTTTGTCCCGTTCAGTCGCAGCAGAAATCTGCAGAAAACAAGCGGCCATGGCTCACGACAAATATTAATAGTGACTGTTTATAATCAGGTTCTCAACAAACGCGCAAAAAAATTGACATCTTACATGATCTTGCACCCCGACTCAGAGGGTACATACTCTGAATTGAACTTGTGTGGACGTTCGAGTTCAAAGGCCTTCAACGTTCGAGATCAAAAGTCACGATGAGGCTGTGCGTGAGAAGCCTTTCTGCAACGGAACAATGGTTACTGCAAACCGGTGGTCCGGAAGGCCGGGGACCCACATACAACCCACACATCTCCACGAAGCCTTCTCGCCAGCTGCCACCACCACTGAAGGCCTTGCAGTAGTGGCTCGGGGGTCACTCATTTTTTAAAATTCTTCAAACAATGGCCGCACTGACTCAAGAAACCAAAACCGCGCCTTACTACGGGAGATGGAACTCGCCGATTTCCTCTCTAATGATTGCGAAAATGGTAACTTTCTGTCGAGGCAGCCATTGTCAATTATATGCAACTTTTGCTTCAATTACAGTCAGTGTCGACCGAAGATGTCTTGGTCGATTGTGCGACTTCGGCAATTTACCGCATTGAAAAACGGCCACTGGAGGGTGGCAGGAATGTAATCGTTTCCCTTACCGACGGATTGGATGTCTTCGGAGAGGGTTGGAATGCGCGCACAGCAGTGCACGAATATGGAGGAGCTCCCGCTGGTATGCCAACTGTTTGATTGTTCGTGCTGTTTTCATCTCTGCGTAGTTGTTCATGACAATGTTGTCATATTCTCCAACCTCAGCGACGGGCAAGTTTACACGGTGGATCTTGGCAAGGATTTTGGATCCCGGGGCTCTCCTGTTCAGGTCACTGCCAAAGAGAACTGTAGATTCGCAGATTTTGCGAGCCACCCTCGAGCTCCCAATCTTGTACTCTGCGTCTTGGAGGATCACACAAATCCTGCCCCCGAGGATGTTCTCAACAGCCTCGTTTGTTTGAACACTCTGACAGCGGAGGGTTCAGCGGTTTTTATCTCTGGTTCCGATTTCTATTCGACTCCACGTTTCAACTCCGATGGTACACTTCTTGCCTGGACAGAATGGACACACCCCGACATGCCATGGGACGGGTGCGTTTTTTTTTTCTCGGTTCATAAAATATGCTATCTAATATGCATTATGGACCAGCGAACAAGTTTTTATTGCCGCAGTTGATGTGAATGACGGCCAACTTCATATGGCCCCGGATCGATTAACAAAACTGCGCGTCGCAGGACGACAATCCGCGATTAGCGCTGTTCAGCCGACCTGGTTCAACGCTAATACGCTCATGTTTTCCTGCGATATTTCTGGCTACCAAAATCCCTGGATTTCAACCATCAACCAGGATTCTACTCTTGAAACTCGGGCGGTCTTGACCGATCCGCTGATGTTGGACTTCGCCGATCCAACTTGGTTGCTTGGGGGATCTAACTTCGCCGTTCTCGACGAGGCTAGTGCTCTTTTTGCGGTTTCCAAAGATGGTCAATCAGTGCTATTCATTGTATACACTGATGGAACCCACTGGGAAATTATCAGTCCCTTTGTGAATATCGCCCGGATGCGGAGAGTGGCGCCCGGAAAGGTGGTATTTCTGGGAAGCAAAGTCGACACAGGAACAGCGATTATTCTATGCAGCTTCGCCGACTCAAAGAAGCCCTTTGTTCCCACTTTTACCATCCTCGACAAGGAACCTGAATTATCTTCATTCCTTTCAGATGCCGACATATCTCGCCCGGTGCCTGTATCCTTACTTGCGCCGGCCGCTGGTTCAACGGAGCTCTTCCCGTTGCACTTGGTGTATTATGTTCCAAAAAATCCGTTGTACAAAGATCTCCCCGATGAAAAACCACCGGCAATAGTCAACGTCCACGGCGGTCCAACGAGCATTGAAAGGCAGAATTTAAAATTGGAAAAACAGTTTTTCACTAGCAGGGGTTGGTTTTGGTGAGCCTTTCTGCTGACTTTAAAAGGCTTTCCTCATCTCATCTTGTAGGATCGACGTGAATTATACCGGATCCTCGAATTATGGACGCGCATACATGTCTGACATCCTCACTTTAACCCCATCTGTTCTTATTTCTTTTCCATATAGGGAACGTCTTAAGGGCAACTGGGGCGTGTCGGATGTCCACGATTGTGTTCAAGCCGTCTTGCACCTTTCCTCCTCCAATCTTATTGATCCGAAACGTGTGGTCCTTCGAGGCGGGTCTGCTGGGGGATACACCACCCTTGTCGCCCTCTCTCAGAGCGACCCAGCTCTCCGAGTTTTTGCAGCAGGAACTTCTTCCTACGACGTATCCAGTTTGCGCAAACTGACTGAACTAACCCATAAATTCCAGTCTCGCTATGTTCAGACGCTCGTAGGGGGCAATTACCGCGACGTACCTGAAGTCTACCACGCCAGGTCTCCTTTGTTTCACGCCCAGAATATCAAAACTCCTCTTCTGGTCAGTCCTTGCCATGTATACAAAGTTGTTCGCCACGATTCATGCTCTCTCTCAGATATTGCAGGGTTCCGTGGATCCCATCGTCCCGCCAAGTCAGGCGCAAGACATGATAGATGCGATCAAAACAGGCGGCGGAACCGCAGAGTATGTCGTGTTTGAGGGCGAGAGTCATGGATGGCGGAAGGCAGAAAATATATCGAAGGCGTTGGATTTGGAACTCAAATTCTATCAGCGACATCTCTTGTAATTACCGTCCTGATTCCAGTGTACCATAATCGTTCCCGATATTGTATGTACAATTACCTCAAGGACACGACTCATAGTAAGTTTGTGAGGAGCACGGACAAATCCGACGTCGAAATCAAGCCGACTACGTAATGGGGCCTGATTATTTGGATTTGGCAGCTCGTCCTTTAGACACCGAATTGTTGGACCGTGCCGTACCTACCTACCTTCCTTCCTCCTTCCGAAAAGACGAAAAAGCGTGATGAAGTCGGCTGTGAGGGAAAGACTACATAGATATGCCGCTTTAACCGTGAGAAGATGCTATCCTTCAATTGGTACAGCCGATTTTGATAAGAATACAGTATCCGCTCACACCCTTTCATGTTCATTCAGAAGCTCAACCTCGTAACACATTTATTCACTCCCGAAAACTTCAAATCGGCATGATGGTTCTATTCTGAAAAATCAGCAGCTGACCGGCCTTACGCAACTTTGCACCCACAAAGTACACCGTCATGGTCGACCAGCCCCAGAGTATGGCTGAGGGAGTTGACCGCAGCCCAGTGCTATTCGCGCTGACTGGGAGCAGTCACAGGAGCGTCATCCGGCTTCGGTCGTGCCGTAACGGAAGTGTTTCTCGAAAATGGCGATATCGATAGTAATCGCGGTCGCAACTTGGTCGCAACCTTACGAACGCCGATGATCTCACTGCAGCCAGCACCGACCGTCTCCTCGTCATTATGGAAATGGCTCCAGATTCCATCCTACAGCGATCCGCGCAAAAGCTATCCTCGATAGCGGAGAACTACTAGGCGCGGTCAAAACTGGCACAACAACCGCTGTCACCGTTCCGCGAGGGATGATCAAGCAGGCCGGAAACATACGGTACGACTATTCCATGGCCATGGGTGGCGGAGCAGTTATGGACATGGGATGTATGTGTACAGTTGCCCTCTCATGGCGCCCAGCTAAGAAATCGCAGGCTACGCTATTAACGCCATGCGCTATTTCGCTGGCGCCGAGCCGATCGCTCTCTGTCCTTTCCGTCAACCACGTCCTTGATTCACCAAAGATCGAGCGCAGAACGAGCGCAACCTTCGCCCTCCCCGGTTCTGTCACCTCCACCATTCTGTGCGACCTAGCCGCGCCGCCCACCCTCGGATTAATTCCGAGCATGCCTGGCTTTGGCGCCGTTATCCAATGCGAGAAGGGAGAACTGAGAATTTCCAGCTATTTAGCGCCCGACCTGGGCCAGCCTTGGTGGTCGACATACCGCTACCAACTAGAGGTGTTTGTAAACAAGGTGAGCGGTCGTACGCCCCACGCCTGGATCACAAAGGAGGACTCGATCGAGAGCGCGATAGTCATCGAGAGCGCGATAGTCATCGAGAGCGTGTATGCTAAGATGGGTAATGTGTGGTATATCCAGGGTATATCAAGGGTTCACCATCTGACTCGAATATAGAGTGGATTGGGGAGTCGCCCCAAGTCTGATTATGTTCATGTGTACATAAATAATTTCAACCCTTCAGACTCGTGTGTCTTTCTAGCGATGTCAGTGAAAGTTGCACGCGAGAGATCGGAGTTTGAATCCCGAAGTTGAACCAACTCACGTGACGGTTGGTTGAAAAGAAATTTGATGTCCGACTTGCATGTGAGATTGGGTTCAAGGTTCAAGTACACATGAATGGGGGGTAAGATTTCTTTGTAGAGAATGGTCAGGCGCACATAGTGATCGGGTATCATGTCGTTCCTCGTTTCCTTTGACATTTCATTATTTACGGTGACTTGGAGGCACTGAATGCAGTAAAACCCTTGATATCTACGGCCAGGACGGTATTGAACTTTGGTAGATGACCACAAAATGCAAGTTCCTTCAACCCTAAATTTATCTGATAAGATAATAATGTCAAGGCTGGCCTACGTCATTTGCGAGTCATTTTGACTGCTGTCAGAACGTATTAAAGTCCACTTGAGTTGGGGTAGTGTATGCTTCCGCGCGCTCTTCTTCCCACCCTTCGCACTTCCCTTCGTCCGCCCATCTTCAAAAGACCCTTTCTGAATCTCATAAGAACGATGGCAAGCAAACAAACGTTGACGGAGGCCATCAAGGAGGATCATCAAGAGGTGGGTTATTCACGCAGTTCGACGAGAAAAAATATTGACAATCGTCAGATGTACGAGTACTACGAATATTACCAGAAGGCTGCAGGAGATCTCGATACCCAGACGCGTTGGGCACGCCAATTGACATGGGAAATCGCTCGACATGCAGTCGGTGAAGAGATCATTGTATATCCTCTCATGGAGAAGCACCTTGGTGAGCAAGGACTTAAATTGGCAGACCATGACCGCGAAGAGCACCAGGTATGTTATGCGTAATGAGTCGCTACTCGAAATTGCCCTGACCGATGCTTCTACATAGCATGTGAAGGAGATGCTGTCGAAGATGGAGTCGCTCAACCCCGGAACGGATGAATACGACAAAATCATCAGCCGGATGATGGCCAGTCTGCATAAACACAACGATGACGAGGAAATTGAGGATTTGCCGCTGTTGGAACCGCACCTCGGCGCAAACGGCAGCAAAGACGCTGCGTCTCAGTTCTCCTTGACCAAGAAATTTGTTCCTACTCGGTTCGTCCTGAATTGGTGTTCGAAGCCCCAAACTAAAAAGTGTCCCTCAGTGCCCATCCCGGTGCACCGAACAAGCCGCCTTTCGAGACCCTGGGCGGGTTCCTTGTCGCGCCGATCGATAAACTCAAGGATGCATTTGCAAAGTTCCCGACCGAGGAGATGAAGGAAGCTGCGGAATCGTAGATTCTTTGAAGAGAACTTTATATGTACTTGATTTGTGGGCTCAACCAGTAGTAATACACGCAATGTAACACACGCAATGACAATAAATTGGAGGCCCATGCCGAGGCAGACTATAACTCTGACTGCGACAACAAACCAGGGCAACACAACGCGGCTGATGAATACCATCAGCGCCGCCAGTGAGACGAGGGCGCCGAACAAAGGCAGCTGTGCAGACAGGTAGAAGAAGCGGTGGGACCCGTAGACACGGGCGCGCAGCTGTGGTTGAAAGGTCGTTGAGCTATACGTTGTAACCCAATACAGAATAAAAACAGGACCATGAACAGATTTGGCGGAAGAGAATAATATCGACACAAGAACCACATGTCATACGCCTCCGAGGTCTGTAGCGAATGCGCTTGCTGCGACCGCCTTCCGTGAGAATGCGTCCATAGAGTCTGAGCCAATCGTGGAAATCGACGCCTCTAACCTAAAATACGTGGGGGAGTGTGTCCAAAGGAGCAGAGAGTCGATCGCCCGCTAACTGGTAAGTAGAAAATGAGAGCGAGGTCACCAATGGGGATTATATATATCAACTTACCACTCCGCCGATAGACCGCCATTCTAATTTCAGATATTTCACAGTTTGCTCCAGCTCGGCGTTCGTTGCCAACTCCCATCTGTTGCAAGAATCGAAAATTCTCACAAAAAAAGGATACCCCGGTCAGGCGCTGGTTCCCTTTGGTCGATGTCTCTGGCTCCGCAGGAGCCTCTTCGACAATTGATCTCGAACGGCGCGGGCACGGCAGGCCCATTCTGTCGCAACGCTCACATGTTGGTTTCTTCTCTCGGATCTCCGCGCGTGTATAGGCACACTGGGATTCCAGTCTGATTCAACGTCGACTGAAGGAGGTGTAGGATATATACTTGCCTTGACCTTGCTCTCTAGGCAGGAAACACAAGCACCGATATCACTGTGCGGCACCCTCTGCACGAGGGTCCCATTTTCCATTTTCCGCATGTGGGGATTATAGTGCGTGTTCAGTAGGCCGGAAGTCAATGCGCGAGAGTCGTGTATGGGAGGCACGATTGCTGTCAAACATGGTGCGTCGACGTACTTATATCCCATCCAACAGAGCTTCTCCCGCCGCCTTCGTAACTCAACAGCATCTTGTCATTCGAGAAATCACCAACAAGATGATAAATGTACCCCCGATGTTGTCTGCGTACTCAGCGGCGTCGGAAGTTTCTCTCAAGCGCTGCAACCGCGCAGAGCTGTTTGATTGCAAGCGGCGCACCACTCTGCCGTGCTGTTGATTGCGACGGGCTGTGTTGTTCAGTCAGCATTCAAATTCGCATACTGATAGATAGATAGACCTACTGCCAACCTGCTGATAAACTCCGAGAGAGGCACGTCGGTCTTCCCGAACATCGTCAGCGTCCTGAACGCATGCTCATCTGTTCCGTTTTTAAAGTTCAGCCGCAGGGTGGGTTCCCCCGAGGACGAGTTGTGTAGTTCAAGCGCAGCCAGAGAGTTGTAATTTTCTGAAAGCGAGTTGATCATATGTGTAGCGGCATTACAGCCTACGCACCGATGCCGCCGATCTCCGGATTGCCTTTGGTCGCCTCCGTGAGATTGAAGAGGCTGATGAACGGTTTATAGCTGATGCCGTTTATAGCCAACTTGAGCGGGTCGGTCTGGTTCGCAATCCGGGTCAGTGCGGAGAAGATAGAGGGCAGCATGACACGAGTGGCGACTAGATAAATGGCGTGAGGGATACACATACGACGAATGCGAGCTTAAAACGCACTGTTCCCGATGCCGTCCGGCTGGGGATCCGAAAATGCGTTGCCGTCGTGGAAATCGGCGAGCACCCTGGCCTGATTGACGAAGCCGGCGGGGATCTCGTGCAGATACGTTCGATTGTGCTGCATCTGCACATCCACAAAGTCCCACATCTGCACACCGCGTCTTCAGTGTCTGAAGAAGTGGAGAAACACTACGTACGTTGAACTAGGGGGTTGGAAATTGGTCAGCGAGCAGGAATCATTATGCGCATCGTACCATAAAGGAAAAGTCGATAGGACGGGGGCCCAAGAAGCGCTGCAGTTTCTTGAGGAATGGTGCCGCCTCTTTTCCTTTCGCCAAGAACAAATCCGATTTCTCGAGATTTGCAACATGTTGATCGAAGTTCTGGCATAAATTAGTGTGGTCAAGGGAAAAAATCATTGCTCTTACGGGGCACAACAGCAGGCCATTCAGGGAGACATCTTCGTTCATCTCGACTGATTCAACTGCAGCTGAGTGAGTAAGATATGTATGTATTGTGCAGACACGCACTCGGAATATACTGGAAACCTCCGAGAGCTCCAACGATGGTGCTTCCGTTTGCGAGCGTAATTTTATAATCGTGGGTAGGCGGATACAGGCCCTGGATAACCGCGCTGACGGATTGCTGGAAGACAGTGCCATCCCCAGACGAGTCCGCCCGGACGAGAACCTCGTGTATATTCACAATGTCGTTGCTGATGCCGTTAATGAACGAAGGCGACCGGGGATTAAGGTATTCCGAACGCAGGTACGTCCCAGACTGGAAGGCTTGACTCTGTGCGCACGAGCGCTTAGTGTAGGAGCGGGGAGTAGAACATACACACAGTTCCCAGGGGCGTAATGAAGGTGTTGGAAGTCGCATATGTTGTGGGACTTGAGAAGCTCTCGATGCGGTCAGCGTGTCGAGCGAAGACCACAGCTCCTAGTAGGCCAGTTAGATTAACCATGGTGGTTGTAGAGAGGCCCAGTTACGTACGCGTACCCCAACGTACTCCGCCTAACTTTGATGGGCGGTCCACTGACAGCGGTGCATATCAATTGCCAGGTCCCGTTTGTCCGTCAGGTTTGGCGGGCGTCAAGCGGATCCACTGGAATTTGGCTGGATTCCGGAAAAGTAGCTCACATTTCGACCTTTCGAAGACAGGATGGTTGATATGAGAGCTTCGGGGTGAAGGCGGGATAGGCAGCGGCTGATGAATGCATGCGCGGCGGTCCGTCGGCCTCAAACCTTCAGTCACGAGGGTACCCTGTGATACACTTGCGTCGGTATATAGGCCAAATATAGGCTCTCGGTGATGACCTTGTAGCTTGTGAAGCAGAGCCAAAAAAGCACCGTGGATATAGAGAGACAACCGATCTCTGTAGGAAGTGGCGAAACCTTGTAAGTAGCTGAGAGACCGTCGCAAACCGGTCGATCATCTGAGTATTGAGTCGCAGGTCGCGACTCGCCGCGGTCACGTTTCCCATTGGTTTCCCGGCGGCCCGGGAAGTTTAGCGGTTGGAAAAAGCCAAAATTTAGGAGTGCCATTTTACGTTGTTTGGGGACTTGGGGACTTGACGCCTGAGGCGTTTTAAACGGTATTTCTTTGGTATTTCTGGGTATTTCTGGAAAGCTCAAAGCTCCCGGGCCTGAGAATACCCGAGATGCCGGCGTGACTGTCACTCATCTTTGGTTGATCCGACTGGATGTGACTTCAATGCGCTTGTCTCGAACTTCCACCATCCGTTCCTCTCCTTTCAGTTGAAGAGCCCACGAGCATCATGCAGCCCATCTTACCTCTGGAAATGGAATGTGAGATATCTGAGATTGACGCGAGGGCAACTAAATCCATCCATCCCGCGTTTACGGTTTGCTATGCGTTGCACCGTGACGTCGTGTTACATAAACTTTAGTGCCCGGTTCAAGAGTTGGCCAACGTTGGTCAGTCTCAGAAATCTGATACATTTTGCAAGATAAACCCTCTGGTTTTTATCAGGTTATTATTCTCAGTGGCAGCCCCAGGAAGCTGCCTGGATGCGGAGCATTTTTCAGAAACCGGAATCGATGTGACATTAAAGTTTAAACGCATCCTTGCTTGCTACATATAGGTTTGACGCAAGTTTGACGACTCGTTCGATTCGCACCGCTACGGTACCATCCTCGCCCATGCTCCGGTATGGTCAATGTAACTCGACCACCCCAAACCCCTGCTCGTTGGCCTCGGTTGTATGTCACCAAGACAGTTCCAGGCCAATCTCGGGTTCCTTTTCGGTGAGGGCTCCCCGGCGCCGTCAATTTCGCACACCCTTTTTTCGAATCCTGACCCACCTGATGGTATCCATGACCTCACACTCGGAGGAGCAGCGGGTTGGCAGGGGTGCGACGGGATAACTTGTTCAACACAAGTCCGAATTTACTCGGGAGTCGGATCCTCTGCCCTTTAAACTCGATCGGATCGGATCGGATCCTCTACGTGCTTCTTCACCGTGGTAATCGCTTAAAATCTTCGGCATTGGACACCATTGCGCGCCGTTGAAGAGCTGCAAGCAGTACTTACTGCATTAGATACGGGTTCTGTTTCAATGGAGAGAATATTTGAGGAACCGATCTGTTCAATTCCACATAGACGCGCAGTGGGCAAGAGTCACCACATATGTACACCATGTGCATGCGGTAGTATGTTGCATGACAGGCATAGATAACTGTGCGAATGAGTTGAGTGGAGAGGCCGATACTGTACTTCTACAAGTATACTTATCTACAGTACCAGTGCTGATCGAATAAAGAGCGATGAATAGAACTGCCACATTTCGGGTCGGAGTATATTCATACTATGACTCCAGATAGCGAGCTTTGCGAGCAAAAATAGTATAGCGTCTGTTTATAAGAATTGTAAGCCCCACATAACCTCTGATGCTCGGATAAACACGACCACTCCGTGGCGCGCCGCGCCTCAACATGTTACCGCAAAGAAATCATTTCCTTATCCGTTCAAACCCACGCTGCCTCTTGAATCAATCGGCGTTCGAATTAAGTGGGTAATAAGTGATGTCCAATTGTCTGCATAGATGATAGGACTGCGGCTCGAGCGTGACTCGGTGAAGGTTCTTCAAATATGTGTGGCAACAGCTTTCATACATACTACTTTGAGGCAGGGGGGAAATAGTTGGTTGCGGGTAAGGTCAAGGTTCGGTGCTAAAAGGTAAGTAAATCTGCAAAGGTCCTGACCATAAAAATCCAAGGCTAATCAATGGTTGAACCACTGGTTTACCTCTTCCCACTCCGGAGTGATGGGAGAATTTTAATTTTTTGTGGAGCCAGGCAGGCAGCTGCGGTGGACATCTAGGAGTTGAATGCAAAGCACGATGTAGTGCCCGCTCTCTATACTTCCGAAGGAATTACGAGTCATTTTTCACCCCGTTAAGATTGGACCATTACCAAAACCGCACCCACAATGATGGCTAAGTTCGAAGTTCGGGCCTTTCCGGCAGTGGACCCACAAGTGCCACACGCTCCTTTGTTTCGTTCTGATTCTGATGGTTTTCATCGATAACATCGCCTCAAGGCTTTCTCGAGGCGGTATATTATTTAAACTGATTCTCAACTCAAGAGCCTTTCACACGTCCCACCATGCCCTTTCCAAAGACCTTCGATGCCTACGTCCCAAGCGACGGCAAGGAGTTCTTCAAGCTTGGAAAGTTCAAACCGGACTATGTACCGCTAGTTGACCTGCAGGCTCTTCCTCTAGAGGCCGCGCACAAAGCCTCATTCGCACTTGCGGAGAATATTACTCCGCCAGCGACCTTCGCTCACTGCAGCCGTGTCTATTTCTTTGGGCTGGCGATGATGTACAACGGATTCCCGTCGGAGACGCCTGGGGTGCCTCAAATCAGCATGGAGGAACTCTCCCGCAGGTGGTACCATTGCGCCATGCTTCACGATCTTGGGTTGACCAAGAATCCGGAAGCGCTTGCCCATCCGGCGAATGCGATGAGTTTTGAGTTGCACGGGGGATTCATGGTGTACGAGCACTTGCATGCTGTAGATCCGACCCTGAATGCTGTTCAGGTGTGTCTAAGCGGTCGATTTGTTGACAGAGACTTACGACCCGTCACTGTAGGTCGGTGATATTGTGCAGGGAATCATCACGCACACGTCGACTTTCCACTCTGGCAAGAGCTCGGCGGTCGCGATCCTGCTCAAGATGTGCACTGGCTTCGATGGACTCGGATACGACGCGCTCGGGCCGGGCTCCCTTAATTTCTTGCAGAACAGGAAGACCGTCCAAGAGATCGAAAAGGCGTATCCCCGCGGGGCGTTTGGAGAAGAAGCCTTGGACATTGTGGCTACGGAGATGTCGAGAAAGCCAGACTGTTTGTTGAGCCACGGGGTTTGTTGCATCCATGGATCACCGCTTCAGACTTTTATAAATTCCTTAGATGCTCGAGGCCATTCCCCGCATTGCTGCCGTCAAGTTTCTGGTTCCTCCTGATGAGGTTTTTGAATAGATTCCACGGCGAGATCGTCACTCCGGTGTATGCAGTGCGCGAGACTACGGCGAAATGATAGAAAGTAGACAAACCAGAGGAATTAACGGATTGTTACTCACCACTTACGGTTGAAGCTGTGAATTCCAGGCGAACCATGGGGTGGTTAGTGCGTGCAACGATTTTTCTATTACAGAGATTGGCGGGGAAATATATGTCGCTGTCAAGGTGGTGCTAAAATCGGAATAACTTGCAGAGGAGGCATATATTGGACAAGCCTACCTTTAATGCGTCATGTACTCCATTACGCCACCTCGTGTAGTTCAACAACCCTGTCATTGATTATAGGAGTTTGACAGATTCCTACGCGAACGCATTCGAGAAGGAGGTAGGAGAGGAAGAGGGGTAGCGCCACAGTTGAATGGTCGCCCGCTAATCTTCTTAGCTTACCTGATGGGCCAGGTTGGTTGGCATACGCACTCATGTACAATGCAGGTTCATAGTAAACCCTGCATCTGCATGGAAGGAATGGTTTGCGCGCTAAGGTTGTTACGATCAAGTACGCAGAGGAGTTGGTTAGACTTGCAGCCGTCTCCGGCTCGACTCGGGGCCGCCTATTGCTGTGCAAATGGTCGGCCGTCGGGAAGCTTCCGTCCGGCAAGCCCATCCGCAGGACCGGCCGTCGGCATTGAAGATGTACGAGTAAAACCGATGTCATCTCTGCATAGAGAAGTCAAGGTTAGTGAACTAAATGTGACCAAGTTGACTATCGCGAACCAGAACCTTGACAACAGAAGAATACAGTTTTTTACCCCTGGGTTCGCTAACTTTCGGAGCCCGGCCGAGTCAAAGAAACCTTGAGGTCAGTTAGGATGTACTCGGAGGAAGCTAAAGCTTGAGAAGGACGCTTTAACATATGCAAAACCTGAGAAGGAAGCTTTTGACATATGAAAAAGAACGGTACCTTGGCGCACCCCACCTTTGCTCTGCCACCCGCAGCTCCCGTTACATTATCTCCGGAGGTTGTTCCCACTGTAAGATTCAAAAGGTTTTTCCGGTCCGTGAGATTTGACCTCTGTCTCGGGTCGTTGTTGCAGTCTTTCCCGGGCGAGTATTTCGGCAGACCGTCTATTTCGAGCTGACCATCGATGGCAACAGTTTTCTTGATTAAGCAGCCTTGCCACGTCGAGAAGACGATCGCTGCGTGAATCAGTGCGATACACGTTTGATAGCATACGCAGCAGGAGAATGGGGACCCGGGACGCGGCTGGACGCGAAGTAGAAGCCGCGTAAAACTGCGATCAGTGGCAGGGTAACGTTGACGGCTATATGTGAGTCACCGTCGCCACGATCCCCGACAAAAAAAAAGCGGCGTACCTCGACGACGGGCGCGGCTCCTGGATGGCTGAAAGCGAGAGTCGCACCAGAAAGGATACAGTATTTTGGTGCAGAAGCCACGTTAACTGCGCCAAGTTTGCCGTTTATAGATGGCTGCCCAGGATTAACGGATCATCGATGCACTGCTTGCCACAGTGGGTCTAGGAGGTCATGCTGTGCTTGATTCACCTGCGCCGCCCTATAAAGAATCCGAGGAGCGCGAGCTAGTGGACACCGAGTGCATTCCACGACCATGGGCGCAGAACAGAGCCGATCCAAGCGCGAAAAACTGAAGGACGTTGTAGTGGGCCGTCTCCACCGCACAGAAGCCTCGGCAGTACCGCAGAAAGAGGGAGAGAAGACGATATCGACTTTTCAATCAGAATCGAGGTCGGAGGGGAATCACTCCGTGAGTGTCAGATATAGATGCAGGTGGCTGTGTTTCAAATGGACAGGATTTATTTGGTTTCGGCGCTCCCCTGCTTCACAGTCACAATCTCTTGCTTCCCCCGCTCATCTCCTTTCCCAGCGACGTCCACCGTCCCCCAAGTCGCTCTTATCGATGACGAACGCAACGGTGCCCTGCCAAGTCAGTTTCCGCCGCTCATCGATACCGTGGTGATCACTCACCAAGCACAGTATCGCACAGGCAAGACGCTCGGTAGCGGGACGTATGCCATCGTGAAGGAGGCCATCCACATCAAGACCGGCAAGTACTATGCCTGCAAGGTCATCAACAAGAAGCTCATGGAGGGGAGGGAGCATATGGTGCGCTTTCGTGTCGTCTACGTGGGACCAACTTTGCAGGCTGACAGCGCGCGGGCAGGTGCGCAACGAAATCGCGGTGCTGAAGCGCATTTCGAGCGGGAATCCCAACGTTGTGACCCTCCACGACTACTTTGAGGTGCGTCGATCTATCTCGGCGCCAAGCGCGAGCGGGACTCCTTTTTTCCCTTTTCTTACATTTATATTTGCATTTTGCTTGCGTATTGCGCGGTGCATGATTCTGCGTGTATTTGCAAGGCGGAGGACCATTCTAGGTTATTCTGACACATTGCACAGACGTCGCACAATCTATACCTCTGCTTCGATCTCTGCACGGGCGGCGAGCTCTTCGACCGGATATGCGCCAAGGGCAACTACTACGAGGCGTGAGTTGTCTCCTGCTTCTCCCAATCCTCCTCAATCTCATCCAAATATCGTTTGTAGTGATGCCGCCGCGCTTGTCCGTACCATCTTCACGGCGGTCAGCTATATCCATGCCGCGGGTATCGTGCACCGCGATCTCAAGCCCGAAAACTTGCTTTTCCGCACACCCGCGGAGGATGCGGACATCATGATTGCTGACTTTGGCCTCAGTCGTATCATGGAGGAGGAGAAGCTGAGCATGCTTACCGAGATCTGCGGCACGCCCGGGTACATGGCGCCCGAAATCTTCCTCAAGAGTGCGTCTCCATGTCCCCCCTTTTTTCTCTATCTCTTGCCAATCACAAAACGCTCACAACGGAACTGCAGCCGGGCACAGCAAGCCCGTCGATGTGTGGGCGATGGGCGTCGTCACATACTTCCTGCTCGCAGGGTACACACCGTTTGACCGCGACACGCCCAAGGGCGAGATGGAGGCGATCATCGCGGGCGACTACAAGTTCGAGCCCGAGGAGTACTGGGCCAATGTGTCCGACACCGCACGCGACTTTGTGCAGAAGTGCCTCACGATCGACCCCGAGCAGAGGCCCACCGCGGCGCAGGCGCTGGAGCACAAGGTGCGGTTTTTTCTTGAGTAATGTGTAAATGTATGGAACTGACGGCTGACACAGTGGCTCGCCTCAACGACGCCGCACTTCGTGCCCGACCCGGCGAGCCCCAGCGGTGGCCCGACGGATCTACTGCCGCATGTGAAGAAGGCATTCGACGCAAAGCGGACGTGTAAGTGGCTTACCTTCGCCCCCTCATCCCCGTCCCGATACTAACCCACTCTCCTCTTCCTTTCAGGGAAAAAAGCGGCCTTCAGCATCAAGGCGCTCAACCGTATGGCCGCGCTTGCAGGCTCCGGTCACCCGCTCGGCTCAGCGGCAGCCGAGCTCAGCGAAAACGTGCGGCAGTACAAGGAGGAGTCAGAGAAGGAGGTTATGGAGGTGCGTCCTATCTCTTCGAGAGGCGTCGGGCGTCCGTCGTCCTTGCGACTCGTTGACGCTGTCATGTCGTCGCTTGATCTTCATCCTCCCTCCTCAAACACACCCGGTGACTGACATCCTATCCAGGACGCATCGATCATGCACCACCACAACCTGCAGCACCCAAGCGAGGGCAATGGCAGCCCGAAGTCGCCCTCGTCATCGGACGTTACCGCGCGGCTCGCGCAGGCGACGCTCGGGGAGTAGGTGCACGCGCATCTGCGTGGGGGACGTGTCGTCCATGGGTACAGCGCGAGGGGTAGCGGAAGAAAGCGTATCTGGGTCCGAAGTCAGAAACCACAAGCAGCAAGGAAGGAACAAAGCGCGGACGGAAGAGTGCACCCCGTAAACCGCGAGGACGGCTGGATGGACGGAGGGTTCCGGTAGACTCGGGTATGGATGGGTATCTATTGTGCTGTGTAATGTCTCTCTTTCTCTTGCTGTGTACCGAATGTCTGCGATTGTGATATTATACGTACCGCGTTGAAATAATTTTTCCTCGATGGCCTTGCTCACCTTCCTTCATGATCAGCCGATCTTATCGTAGAGCTGGGTTGCCTTTTTAGGACTCAAAAAAGATTCGCGTCGCATTCGTGACCGGATGTGACATATTGCTTTCTTGAAATCTTTCACCAACCCTTCATCATGTTGCATCAAGGTTGCATTAGCAACTTTTTGCTGAGAGGGCTCTGAAATCTCTGATTGGCTGCTCCACAGATCTCGACCAATCACGGGCTGAGCAAAATCCTTGAGAAAAGTTGCTGATAAGCTCTATTCTGTGCTCATTTCCTTCATTCTCCTTCGACTTCAACTCGCCCAGCTTATTGCTTTGCATGGGAGATAGCTGGCTCAATCTGGATTCAATCAATGAGGGCAGCCAGACGATTTAGCCGCGACGAATGGTCTGGACGCTTACTGGATGCCCTTCGGCCGCCGGAATCGAGGCGTCCGGGACGATATCCGAGTCGCGGCAGAATTGCGGCGGGATCGCAGCCAATTCTGACCCCTCCCGGATCTTCGAAGGACTTCCATTGCATGTTCTTTGATACTCTTTCAATTACCTGTTGCCTGTCGGCCTTGTTGTTCGCGAAAACATTTTCTTCTGGTGCGTGATTGTGTGATACTTGTATTGCCGTTCACTACCGATCCTGTGGAAGTTCGAGGCACAAGGGTTGGACCCTCTGTATCTGTGGGTCCAATATCAGACTGGGCGCTGTTGTCTGTGTACACGGATCATGAGGTGCAGGGCTAGTACTCTAACAGGCGGTGCTGTGATGGAGCTGTAACCAGCCAGACGAGCAGAATTTTTGCAATGAAAGGTAAAGACGACTTGTGGAGAGTCAGATAGGCACGCTGATGCTCAAGAAAGGATTCACCCCTGTTCCCCGGCGGCTGACGGCAAGAAAAGGACAACAACTATCGTTCATTGTTCAAACGTTGCAAAGCATATTGTGCACGCAACGGCGATCAAGTGTTCGGTACTTACAGCTTCTTTGTTCTATTGCTGCGGTACAAAAACTAACACGAAAACTTAGCATTCAACTTCCCGACATGTTCCAGCCAGAGTATCGGGCAGCGAAATCACCTTCAAGTAATTATGCGCTCTGTGACTACCTACTACCTGTTCCAACTCTCTTCGACCCACTCTTTCTCCAACCTTCTTCTGGTAAACCCGTCGCAAACGCTTTTGGTAAACCCGGTCGTTCGGTGTTGAATCTCAATCTGTCAATCAACTTGTTTCCCGTGGCTACATATAGGCTCTCGACCCTTTCCGCTCTTGTTCTAAACGATCTTTACTCCCTCCTGAACCTAATCGCTAACAATCTCCTCGCCGTTTCCACAATGTCACTGCGCTGGGGTGTCGATCCTGGTCTGAAGCTATTGTCACTTGGTTCAGTATCATCTTTTGTCGAGTTTTATCATGATCTGACTTGATTGCAGATGCAGGGGGGATTCGCGGCACGTCCATCTTGGTCATTTTGAAAGAGATTTTCAGCAGAAACTTGCCTGGAATGCAGCCCTGTGAATATTTCGATATCATAGCAGGCTCTGGTACTGGCGGGTAAGTTTGTCCAATTGGAAGGTCCCTCTCTTTTTATATTTTATGTCAGAATCATAGCATTGATGCTGGGACGCCTCCGGATGACCATAAACGATACGCTCTTGGCCTACGAGGCAGTTTGCGCGGATTTCTTTGCGGACGCGGAGCGGGTGAGAGACGGATCGCAGTACGACGAGACGACCTTCGAGACGTTGATCAAACGAGTTGTACGAGACTATTCGGTGTCTGAGGATGCTGATGAAAAAATGGAGGACCCAAAGTCGATGAGTGGAAGTTGTAGAACGTAATCTTTCCATTTATTCAATCTATATCAAATCTAATAAGTTCATCCTCTTTCTAGCTTTGTATGTGCACGAAAAGTGGACGTCGAAACAGGTACCGAAACTCCCGTTCTGCTTCGAACGTACGAAACGTCGACTGAGCCTGCGGCAACGTGCACAATCTGGGAGGCTGCTCGGGCTACCACTGCGTTCTCTACTTTCTTCAAATCCATCCTAATCGGATCCGAAGACAAAAATGAAACACTTATCGACGGCGGGATCGGTTGCTATAATCCCACTCCCATCATACTCCAGGAAGCCGCAGATCTATTTCCTAACCGGCAGGTGGAGTTCATTATCAACATCGGTACCGGACGCTCTGCTACTCTGTATTCGACATCTGAATGTCAAGAAACCCAATTTCCCGCCGAGTTTGTCCAGGGCATGACTCAGATAGCCGACAACTGTGATATAACTGCAGACCAAACGGTTTCAAGGTTTCGGAGAACCCCTAGGGTCTATTTCCGTTACCAAGTAGCGGGAATTAATCAGCCAGTCCAAGTTCGCAAGTGGGATAACATCAAGCAAGTAACGGACCTTGTACGATTGTATTTTCAAGTCGTTGATCTGGGTATGATCATCCAATTATCTTGAGTGGCTTTCTAACCCTCATACAGATATTCTTCCACTACCGTCGCCTCTGGCTTGTCCCCCTCCCAACGAGCTTTTCAGAGGCCGGCAGGATATCCTCGACGCTATGAGAGTATATTTCTCCAAATACAAAGGCCAGCGACATGTTTGCCATTTGTATGGTCCCAGCGGTTCCGGAAAGACTCAAACAGCCTTGAAATTCGCCGCTCTACCTGCGCAACCGAAACCTCAGTAAGTACAAAGACTCCGTCGCAGTATCTCCAATGACCGATTATCCAATTCAGGTTTGATGATATCTATTTCATCGACGCAAGCACTCTTAATTCCACCCGAGCCGGTCTGGCCGAAATTAGGACATCCCTGATTAGACCCTTTGATTCGGAGTGGCTGATCATATTCGACAATGTGAATGACACAACATTCGATATTCGTGAATTTTTTCCAGAATCTTCACATGGAAATATTATCCTCACTTCGACGTCTATAAACCCCGAGAATATCCACGAAAATGAAGTTTCGTTCGAAATTCCTGCAATGTCCTCGGGAGATGCGACAAGCCTTTTGCTTGCGGCTGCAGAATTAACCTTCGCCACCGAGCACAGAGACCAGAATACAAATATTGCTGAGGACATTGTTAAGGTGAGATGACCTTCCCTCAAACTAGCTCAGTAATCAATCAATTTTCTTAGCAACTTGACTATATGCCCCTGGCTATAGTACTGGCGGGACGCTTTGTAGCCTCTGACCACGCTATTGAACTTTTCTCTCACCGATATGAGACAACGGTCTCCGAGCTCCGAAGAAAGCGACGTCTGCCTGATGAGCGCAAGCAGTGGCCCATTTTCGTCACCTGCCAAATGAACCTCGAGAAGCTCGAGAAGAGAACGTTGCAATTCTTGAAATACTGCGCATTCATCCACCACACTCAAATACCGGTGATTATATTTGAATATGTCGCCTGGGGGGTCAGGATGCATCCTGAAGAGCGACGGACGAGCCCCGAGTTACAATATCTCGCAGAATTCTGGAGCTTGAACCCGATTACCGCAGATGTGCGGCTACAAAAGATTGGAAACAACCTTGTGGAATATGGTCTTATGGAGTTCCATAAAACCATCGCCTTCATCAATTTCTCCATCCATCCGCTGATACAAACTTGGATCCGTAACTCCATTGCCGACGAAGACAGGAAATTTATTCAAACCTGTATGGGGATCATGGTTGAATTTGCATTCTCAGTGGGCGGTTGGAACATCAAACTCTTACGAGCGATGGTGCCTCATGTAGAAGAATTTGTTTCTCAAGGCAAGCCCCGACCGGAATCCATCATGTCCAAAGAAGACATTCTTGATGAGTTGAGGAGTCCGTCAAAAGAGACTGCTGTCCAAAAAGCGGGCCAAGCCGGTACAATCGCCGACCGAGATACTACAAAAACCCAAGAGGTAGAGAGGGACTCTCAGGGCGATACAACGGACTCAAAAATTTTGGCAACGCTGGGCGTGTTAGCTGAACGTGCTGCAGAGATGCCGGACCATCCGAACCTTAGGCGCATTATGTTTACGGCTGTCGTAGCGCAGGGCACACTGTGTGTGGGAGATCCCGAGTTGCTCAGGTCTCTAAACCATGCCCCCGGTTGGTCTGAAACACGGGTTCGGGGAATAAAACACCGAGAAGGATTCGAAGAACGCGTCCGAGTAGCCCTGGACTCGGAGCCCTTACAAGACATATCCGAAGCAAGACTTGGCTTCCAGTTAAAGGACTCCGAGACGGAGACCCAGGTCAGGAAAGTCACGAAACAACCTCAAGTTATGGAAGAATCACGATCCGCATCCGGGCCGGCGGAGGCGATGCCGCCTTTCACTGTTGGACCCACATTGGCCACAGCACGTGGTCCCGGGGATGCTGATACTTGCACCCCTTCTTCGACGTTTCTTCCTCACCCTCAGCTTCAGATGGACGTGGAAGACACAACAGTGAATGATGTATCCTCTTTACCCATTGTTCTGCCGGATACTCAGATTCCCACTGCTTCCCACGTTTCGACGTTCGTAATTTATTTGCCGACCACCTCGAATCCTGAGGGCCAGGCCCAGTGTGTCATTCCCCTCATTTCCACAGAATCCCGATATTAACCATGTAATGCTAGATACCAAGGGGCTGCTTCGACTCTGATAGAAGATTTTACAACCTTAAAAAAAGAAATCGGCTCGCAGGGCCCAAATCACACGAACGTTTTGGTCCGTTCTCCTGACCGTGCAGTGGCGTGGGTGGAAGCTCACTATGATCAACCTCTCCTTAAATCTATTGGTTCGCGCGCCGGTGTCGCTGGTCCACTCGCGGCAATGTTGTCTCCAGATGAACCTGCGCTAGTTGTGTTTGGATCAATCCTGGATGGGTGGGTTCTCAAGGCGGCCAAATTGCTCTCCGATGTGTCTGGGTTTGCTGTGATGGTCAGGCCTCTTGAAGATAATCCGATTCCCCGATGGGAAGAAGAAACACTCCAAGCCAGGACTCCCTCATTCATGATACTGCCGAGAATGATGATGATGATGCATCGACAAGTACAGGTGTCGTAGAGGAAAGTGACGAGGAAGACGAGAGTGATACTGCCAGCATGGAAAGTGCGATCACTGGTAGTGGGGACAGCATGGATGGATATAACGAGGATGGCATATTTCGACCTCGGGGAGGAGCCGAGGATCCCGAGCATTACACTCCTTGGCTCAGCCCGGTCCATAATGTCGATTTTCGGTTGAACATCCACCCTGTTCCCGATATTTCATACCGAGTAAACATCATGTCCAAGATTCAGGTGTGTATGGAAATTGTGGTGAAGTGTAATAACTAACCAGCAATCTTCAGTTCAAAGTTCAAGCGAAATATGAAAATAAAGACCGGCACGGTTACCGACCGCAATTGGTGTCTTGGACCAAATTCAACGTCGTCCCCAAACCGAGTACCGCTTTTTGCACAGATCGATCATATAGCAATACTGGCTTCTTGGTTGAAGGACAATATATATCCGATTGCATGTTGTAGGCCAAGTTTTTCACAGCCTTTATTCTAACTTTCCTCACTTCTTCCTCAGTTTGGAGTGCAGTGGATTCATCCCGCCCAAGTCAATGAAGAAAACGATTGCAACAAACACAAGACAAACGACGACAGAGGCAGCTTTGAATGTGGGACCTCATCCTACTGGGACGCTAAAATTTGCGGTCAACGCTGTCAAGACAACCACAGAGGAGAACCAAAATGACAGAGTATGTAAGGTTGCGATTTTTTGGTATCTCTGATCATATACTCACCCAGGTAACACCGAAATGTGTCGTCCGTTATCACGCTGGCGAGGATTTCAAGACTGTGGATGGAACCTTCTTCGACTCCTTCGACCTTGCTTACGAAGCTGCTGAAGACCCGAATGGCAAGGCTGGGATGAAATATCCAATGGAAGTTGAATTTTCGATGGGAATCAATGTCGGTAATCATCTAAAGGTGAAGTTTTCTCTTCCGGAATACCTATTCCAACTGACCTCTATTTACATAGCCCAATGACACTAGATTTCCCCATACTGGGTTCTTGATTCGAAACCAAACCCACCTCTGGATCAAAAATGACAAACTCAAGGCCAAAGGGCAAGCTATCATCATTTCAACTATGGTGAATTCCTTTACCTGTATCGAGTGTCCAAGCTAACGATCACCTGTCAGACGCACATATCAGACATTCAAACCATCGATACACTATACTTAATCGAAGAACAGAAAGTGGAACTCGCCGGTGACTCCTTGATGAGTTAGTTTATTATACTGTCCTTGAGTCTTGCAAAGGTGTAATACTTATGAATCTTTAGACCTAGCGGCTACAGACAGAACACCCGTAGCATACCCGGCTAAGATGTCTTTATCCGTCGCAGCAGGCCCAGTACAGAGAGAACCCACCATTTTCAAGAAGATTGCGAACAAACTTGCTGTCAAGAAGTTGACTACTCGCAAAACGGCCTCACAGGATCCTGAAATTTCCAAATTAATGATGCACGAATTCGTGTCCCGGGGCTGGGATGCGACACAGAAAGCATGGAGGATGCCGGTATATCCCAGGTTGACCAGCACTTTTACTCCGGCGATGGAGATGGACATTCCTGCTTGGGAGTTGGAAGTCGGAGATACATCTGCAAATATATCGGAATCGAGAGGGAAGCTTCGTGATACAGGTAAGCCTGAAATGGTAACATTTCTACCATATTTTTTTCAAACTACCATTATAGCAACCAACATAGTTGATAAACATGTCGATTTCCACCCGACATTCCCTTCGGCCCCGATCAGAGTCCCAGTTCCGGCTGACAATACGATCCAGGCTCTCGCTCCGGCAACTTCACGCGCAAGCTCCGCCAGTGCAATCACGACAGGTGGCAGCACTATTCTTGGCCCTTCGTCCCTCAGCACTTCGGCTACATCGGTCACGACGCAGGCTGCAGCTTCTTCGACGGAATCTATTATTTCGTCAAAGTAATGTGCTAAAGACAAAGGCTGTTATCCTCAGCTTGTCCTCGGCACCTGGACATGTAACTTAATTTGAGCTTTTTTGAATAAATATTCAACGGTTGAATTTTTACTGAACAAACCCCCTGACAATGTTTTTCGGATGAATGGATGAAATCGAGGTGAATTGTAGATTTACCACTCGCCAATGGGAACCACAATGGAATAGAAACCAACCAGTTCTGTGCTTCATCAAAAAGCAGCTTCGGATGGAATTCAGCACGGTAATTTCTAGATGAACAGGCTGCCAAGGGTTTTTTCAACTAATTGCAGAACTCCTACTCATTTATTTGCAAGGAAGAGTTTTTTTTGTTGGTTCCTCGCTCCTGAATCCCGTGTCGTTCGCCGCGTTTCCATGGTCGCACCGCACTCCAACGTGTAAGGTTGTGGTTGAAAAGATTTTCTTTTCATCCCTGTGCTTCTGTATCCTAGTCCGCGTGGTAGTACACATAGCTGTACAGTGTACATACACAATGATAAAATAATTCACACAATGGAATGGTCGCGAATGGCGAGGGAATCAGTGGATAAAATCTACAGGTCGCGGGAAAATCTGCACAGCGTCGTGGAACGTAACAAATCTGCGCGAGGGTCTTCTAGATCTGCCGCCATTCGAAGAACTAAATGCTCAAGGTTCTGGAACCGAACGCGCAAAGCCATGAGACTATAGCTTGGCCTTAACCTCCATCTCCGCCTGGCGCTGCCACTTGGCGCGCAGAGCCCGGCCGGCGCGGCTCGTGCTTTCGCGACCTAATTGCTCGCTGATCCACCACCCGATGCGCACGAGCTCGTCTAAGTCGATAGTCCCCTGCGTTGTATTCTCTGTCAATGTTGATGAACCGGGTACGCTAGAGCCGGCGACGTGGTACTGCGAGCCCTGCAGCGCATACACGACGTCCTCGGTGGAGACGTTTCCGGTTGCGCCGGGGGAGTAGGGGCAGCCGCCGAGCCCGCCGACCGAGGCGTCGAAAGTGCGGATGCCGTGGTCGAGCGAGGCGAGGACGTTGGAGACTGCGGTCCCGTAGGTGTCGTGGAACTACGAAGTGTGTTTAAATAACAATGAACAGATGATGGAGAAGAACGTACATGTCCCTGTAGTTATCCCAATAAATATATAAAGCGAAGAAATGAACTGACAGGAAAGCGCACCGCAAGCTGTTTCACATCGACGCGCTTCTTCACCTCCTCGAGCATCTCGCCGATCTGGTGCGGCGTGCCCATGCCGACGGTGTCGCCCAGGCTGACCTCGTAGCAGCCCATGTCGATCAGCTCCTTCGCGATGTCCCGCACGCGCGTGTAGTCTACCTGGCCGGAGTACGGGCACGCGATGACGACGCTCACATACCCTCGCACACGCAGCCCCGCATCGCGTGCCGCCCGTGCAACAGGTGCCAGCCGAGCCAGCGATTCGGCCGTGCTGGTGTTCAGATTCGCGCGCGTGAATGCATCGGTGGCGGCGGTGAATATGGATATCTCGTCCGTCAGCCCCGGGTGCTCGGCGAGCAGGGATGTGACGCCATCCAGGCCTTTCTGGTTCGGGACCAGAACCTGGTAGTGTACATTGGGAAGCCGCTCCATCTGCTTCAATACTTCTGCCGTCCCCGCCATCTTCATTTCATTTACTGCGTCAATTCAGAAAATGTGAATGCCAAACAGCGCGCGCACCTGGGGAACCCATTTCGGGCTGACGAAGCTCCCCGCTTCGATGGTCTGCACACCGGCGCGTCCAAGGCGGCTTATGAGCTCCGCCTTGACGCTGACCGGGATGACACCCTTCTCATTCTGTAGCCCGTCCCGGGGGCCGACTTCTACGATATTGACGATGTTGCTCGCTGCGGTGGCATAGCGCCGACCAAGGCTCCTCCTCAGTGCGCGAGATGTGTGTGCAAGCATTAGAGACTGGTGGACGTTGGAGACAAGCTCCGTAATATGGGAGAGACAAATCGGCCGATCGGGGCCGACGGCCGACAGCCACTGGGAAACTTTTACTATGTACTATACTTTAGAGCCATTACTTAGAGGTCGGGTGTCGGGTCGGGCGACAAACAGAACAGAACGCCCACAAGCGCCCACGGCTGGTGCCAGCTCGGCCGATTGGCACCGACCAGCATTTGTAAGGTAGCGGCCATACATGTACGGTTACCCCACGTGATTGCCCAAAAAGAGCGATTGTGGGTTGGGGCAATGGGGAAGGGAAATCTGGCGCAACAGTCCTGTGAGAATGTATTACAACAGTGTTCTCAAATATTTTGAAGAATTTCGGTTGAGAAATGGACGATGAGTTCCCGGATTGATGTGGGGGATGAATACCATCAATCTTCGAAGATTTTTGGAACTAGTCCTTCGTTTCTTACACAAAACTCCTCAAAATATTTGACTACAATATCAGAGTACATACGGATGGGACTGTTGGGTCCGATTATCGATTTCGGTCTGAGGAAAGGAGGATGTGAGGACTTTCAATGAAATCTTCCCAATAAGGTCATGTCACGTGGGGTAACCGTACTTGTATGGCCGCTACCTTATGTGATTGCGTGCGGCGTGTCGGCCGAAAGCGTAGAAGCTGATGAGTGCCACTGGCGATGGTAGGAAAGCTAATTTGCGTGGCAAAGGACTGGGACAGCGACAGTTTACGGAGTGGTAAAGGGAATGAGTATGGGGCGGGCAGATGGCACCGGATGGTGTAGTCTCGTTACCAGCCGTCTAGGGCAGTTCACAATCCTTGTAGTAGTTAGGAGTAAATCTTACCGGGGATACGAATGTTGGGATGTTCAAATGTGGACGAGGCGCTGAAACAAGAAAATTCGGGCGGGGATCACTGCCCTAGAACGTCTGGTGCAATTTACCCGTGGAATATGCGATCGATGTCACGCTGGGGTTCCCTGCCACACAATATATTTCTTTCTTGTTCTCCCTTCCCGCTATGGCCTCCACACATCCAATAGGTACTACTCCAAGCAATGAAAGCGTGCCTGACCCTCTACTGTAAATTTCCCGTCAGTTTATGTGACGTCACACATAATTTACGGCCACCGATGTTCATGCAACACTCTGCTCATACAATGAGTTTGACCTCGAGGGTAAAGTCTAGGAAGGCTATAATTGGTGTCCTGCACCTGTAGCTGACAATCTAGGGCCAATGATCAGCCTTCAAGACATAGTTATGCTCAAGGGTAGTTACTTAACTACTCATTGTAAATTTTCGGACGCGTTTATGCACTAAAAATTACGTCTGCTTGGTTTGGCTTTCCGTATAAACATTTCCGTAGCCAAAAGACACGTCTTCGCAAGCTGTATCTCCTACTATATGCACATTGTCAAGTATTTTCTCTGAAAATCGATGTTTTCTGGTGATCTCTCCCGTTTCACGGCGTATAAAATCACACAACTGTTCTCTGCCCTTATCAAGGAATTATGAAGGCACCAAGCATATTTATCTCTCCCTGAACAATCCACAAAGCTTGAACCACCCTTCACCTCCAACCGTGTCCAACTGTGACATATGTGACTGATTTGAGCGATCGCATATTCTACGGGTAAAGTGCACCAGATCTTTACGGGGTGATGGCTGCTCTGTCTCGGTAACCCAGACGTTGTGGGTAAGCTATCCCTAGCGGCCCGGACATGATCCGCGCCACGCGAGAAAATCGAGAAAAATGATGGGCGGGATAGCTACCTGAACGTCTGGGGCATTCGGGGCGTGAGACCCCCCATGCAGTCACATCAGTAACCATCAGCAACATATCCCCGTGTGCGACTTGGTGTGAATCAATAAGTCATCGACAGCCTTCGACGCGCCGACTGCACGGTGCTGTCCTACCACATCTAATGCCTCTGGAAGATGATCACGTCAAGCGCACGGCCGAATCCCAACGTATCCTTCAGGCGGCACGCGAAAAAGCACGAAAGAAGTCTGGGTACGACTCAGACGCGACGTGTCACGGATTGACGCGTCTTTTCGAAGACAGCTTCAAAAAGCCTCCATACGATTGGCAGGTGGACGTCTCCGAAGCATTTATACTCCGCCTGGATGTTGTTGTCATCGCTGGGACCGGCGCCGGCAAGACAATTCCGTTCATGATGCCGCTGCTTCTCAAACGGGAAAAATACTCTCTGGTCATTTCTCCGCTCAAGGTACTGCAGGAGGATCAGGTGTGTGATTCGATTCTACTCTCGATCAATCTCATTCCCTTTTCTGACCCGCAGACCAAACGATTCCAAAAAATAGGATTGAAAGCAGCCGCTGTAAACGGAGACACGTACACACGTGATCTACAGAAAGTACGCGTTTTTCGTGCGCGTCTCGCGTTTTTAGCTGATTTCGGGTAGGAACTCGACGAGCAGACCCATAACGCTATTCTGACATCCCCAGAGATGTGTTTCGAGCACGACACATTTCGCAAATGGCTCCGAGACCCGGCTACAGCAAAATGAGTACTCGGAGCAATCATCGACGAAGCTCACTGTGCGTCGCAATGGGGCGGTGACTTTCGGCCTCACTACGGGCTCCTAAATCGACTGCGAGCCGTTCTTCCCGTGGGCTCCCCGATTATGGCTACTTCGGCGACTCTGAGTCCAGCCGCACTCAGGGACATTTGTTCCAGTCTAGATTTAGACTTGGACGAAGCTTTCTTCGTAAATTTGGGTAACGACCGCCCGAATATCACCCCTTCCATATTCGAAATGAAGAACTCAAAGGACTATACCGCGATCTTCGAGCATCTCCCCGATCCCTCCGAGGTTCACTCGCCCGCGGACCTTCCGAAAAGTATCATTTTCACGAATGCTGTCAAAAAAAACTCAGATCATCAAGGGCCACTTACGGCGTCGGTATCCGAACCTTCCCAGTGGTTCCATCGAGTTCCTTCACGCTTACCGGACAGCAAAAGCGAAGCGCCGCATCATGAAACAATTTCGGCGGGGGAAAATCAGAATACTCGTCGCTACGGAAGCCGCCGGCATGGTATGTCAATTATTAATTTTGCAGCTCTTAACTGAGTCGAATAACAGGGAGCTGATATCCCTGACATCAAACTGATCATTCAGTTCGGGGTTCCCAGCTCCCTTGCAGTTTGGACACAGCGAGCCGGACGCGCTGGACGATCTCCCGATATACAAGCGCGTGCAATTATGCTCGTCGAAAAATCGATGTTCCAGCGCAAAAAAAAGCGCAAGCGGAAGGGTAACAACGCAGACGCTGACCCAGACTCATCCGATTCCGACTCTAACTCGGAGGGGGACGACGACATGAGAACACCATGTTCGGAAGATCATGTCACTGCTCCCGACGACGGCAAGGTGTGGGCCAAAAATGTCGACCCTGTCATGCGCGAGTACATCACGACGAAGCTCTGTCGTCGTGATATGGCCGATCGCTATTATCAAAATGCCCCTCGACGCCGTGAGCAGTTTTTTTAGATGCGAGTTGAACTCGATCTGACCCGAAATTCAGCGCCGACTGGTGACTGCTGTGACAATTGTGTTCGCAACGCTACGCAGATGCCGGACGCAAGACCTGCGACACCGCCGTCAAGACCGTCTACACCCGAGCAGGTGTCGCCGCCCTCGAGCGCTCATTCCACGCCGTCAAAAAGCGCGAACGCCAATGGTAAACGTCCGATGGCGCGTGGGGATGGTCCGAGTACCCGCCGCAAAGACCACCTTAAAAGGGCGCGGGAATCGCTCGAGCGTTGGCGGCTACAGACGTACCTCGAGAGGTACAGCAAGAGCTGCTTCCCCCCGGTTGGGCTTATGCCCGATAAAATCCTAACCTCGCTCGCATCGAAACGAATCGACACCGTAGAGGAGTTGATGGGTCTGAAGCTTCCATGGATGTTGGCACGTCGACACGGCGAGGATGTTCTCAGAGTCCTTCGCCGGGTGGATGAAGGTGTTCGCCTTGAGAAGGATCGCGCTAAACAGGCGCGTGCAGCTGTTCGGCGCGAGGAGACGGTCAAACGTAACACAGAGCGTGCCATTGCCGCTGCAGCGAATCCTGTGCGACGTGGGCGGCCGCCTCGCTCGGCTCATCGACCACCATTGGCCGCTGCATCTGTGAACATACATGTAAGTATCTACATGTTAATTGTAATGCACCTGCTGAATTTTGCGCCAGAACCTGCCGTCACCTTCGACTCCGGTTCCCTCCCGTCGTTCAACCGCAGTGGGCGCGCACCTGCCATACACACCACCGCAGTTACCTCCGCCGTATACAACACCACACCAAACACCACCGATGTCCCCGTGGCTCGCATACACGCCGCCGCACTCTGCGCCGGTGCAATGTCAAGCCTCTACAGCACACCATCTGCCTCGAGACTTGTCTTCGCTTCCGCCGCCGATACCAGCCACGCCGCTGCGCCATTTCGCAACGAATCAATCCCCACACATTTTACACACCCCGGCGCCGCAGGTTCCTCATGCCGCAGCGAACAATTCAGCTTATCCTCCATCGTACCGATCGAATTACTCACCATCCACGCCGTATACACCCACGGCCCGAATGCTGCCTGCCGCGCAGCAATTTTTACCGTCGTACTTAGGGCTGGACACCGCCCGTAAACGGGTACGGCCGTCATTTTCTCACCCTGAGACGGGGACGGCACGTCACAAAAGCGGCCGTCTCATTGAGTTTTCAGGACACGAGACGGGACGGGACGGCAAAAAAACGGCCGCTTACGGTGAGACGGCCCCTGGGTGAAGTCAATTTTTCTTCTCAGGTGTATCTGGGGCCCGGAATCCAAGGACAGAATTAGATTTGGTCACAGTAAATACATCAAACTACGAGAAGCTCGTCAATCGCTGCGCGCGCCAATTTAAGATGTTGTTTGACAATCATGAGTGTCCGAATGGTCTCCGCAGAAAGGCTTGCGCGCCGCAAGGAGATGGTATCTCGTCCTCCGGAGAAAATCCGCTCCACGGCAACGGCAGAACCTGTAGAATTGATCATAATAAGCCAACGTTGAAGGTTGAATTTATTGTTTGAACATACCTGGGATAGAGAACACGTCGCGGGCAAACCGATACAATCGTGGGAATTGCGCCCGCCGAGAGAACCACCATTGAACGGGGTCGCAGGTCTCGAAATCCTCGGCTGGGAGCTTGAAAAAAACGTCCACCTCGTCCAATATGGGCCTCTTGTCTTGTTTATACCGCTGTGTGAAGTTCCACCAATAGCGCTAGGATTTAGTCTAACGCTATGAATCTAGCCGTAGGATATGGTGTCTAAAACCACGATGCCAGCCGTCGACGGCTACAGCCATGTTGATTAGGATAAACACGGGGGTTCAACGCGGCGCGTGTTCTGTCTCGCACAACGCGTGATCTCCTGTGTTAGGTATGTTGGGGGGGGGCGGCGGGAAACGCCGTGAAAATGATGGGCACCTACCTATATTAATGCAGACTGTAATATTTTATATTCGAACTAAGTGGGAATCACGTCCAAAATCGTGATCCCTCTCAATCCGGACGTTTCTCACGATAAACTCGCAAATAGATTGATTTCATACTGATACTAAGTAAATAATTGGTCCAAATTTCCGGCGTCCTCCACAGCCACATAGCGCTGGGCGGCGGTCAGTGCGGAGACGTCCCATTTTCTGCGGAAAAATGCTCCCAGGCGCTCGTGCCAAACCGCTTGCTTTAAAGCGTAAGCGCGCAAGCCCGCCGCTACCTCACGTGTCACCTCCACCCCCGCTGGTCTTGAGTCCGCTCGCTCGCACCACCATGTCGACCGCCACGCAAGCGAGCGCAACACGCGCCGCATCTCCTCCCGCAGCATTTTAACCTCTTCTTCCCACCGAATCTTCCGTGCAAGCGCGCGCGACCACTCAACGCGTACAGCTAATGTGTCATCAGCATTGCAAACTGGCAGCAGGGACGGCACTTACATTCATGAATTCTCTCTTCTTCGTCGTCTAAAACCCCGGGCGCTGTCCAGATCCAAGACATAACCCTTCTTGACTCACCCGGGGCGCTCCGAGGCGTCCGGGCCCCCCGGCCCGCCTGGATCATCCCGAGCTTTTTGCGAGCCGCTGCGTCGGATTCCCCGGCGTCGCCGTCCAAGTGTAGATCGGAGTCGTCGAGCCTTCGTAGCGTCGGATACGCGTCTTCTCCCTTCAACCCCACCACTGCCCGCCGCCCCTTCCTGTATCTCCTAGCATACACGTCTACCCGCTCCCCCACCTCGTCGATCAATGTACGGGCCTTCGTAGCCTGGACCTGCCCAGACACGTTCTCGTCGCGGAACCCGATCAAGTGGCGCTTTGCATGGAGGCGCGACCGTATCTTCGCCAGTGAGTTGTTGCATTGCCCAACGCGTAGTTTCGTCTCCATATCGAGCAGGCCTGGAACACACCCCCGAAGCGTGTCGTTGTCGCCCTTAGCGCGCATTTCGCTTGGCATCCAGAGTTTGACGCGCTCCGGCTTCGGGGGTGCCCCATCTTTGTCACGCGAACTCTCCGCCTCCGCGATTGCCAACGCGGCGCCTGGCATGTAAACGTGCTGTAACTCCCGAAACTTGGCGATCTTCACGAGCAACGCGTGGCGCCACTCCTCGATCCGATTTTCTCGGTCAGCGGCCACAAGCACTCGACCGCGTAGCTCGGCGAGAATACGGCGTCTGCAGGCTTCCTCAGTCCCCCTAAATAACATGCCAAACAAGTCTACTCACTGGCTGTCTTCAAGCTCGATGCCCGCCGTCAAGAAAGCCGTGGCGCTCCTGCCGTGCAGCGGTGCTCTCCCCCCCGCCGTCAGGGCGTCCTCGTCCCTCCTCACTTCAAGACGGACCTCCGCCTCTGTCGGGCAATCTGCTTCCGTCAGCTTTTTTGACTCGGCCCCAAGCTCGGTAAGTACGTACCAGTTCGTGTCAAAGTGTACGGGTTGGGCTTGGACGGATCCTTCAACCACGCGTCGATCATCTCTCTCCACCCTTCCTTCACCGAACGCTTCACCGTCGCGCTCACCACCTCAAGCCCTTTCACCTGTCTGTCGCGCTCCGCGATCGCCACCACCAGTTTGCGTTGCAGCGCGTAGCCTGACAGAAACAATTGTCAGTTCAGCCCGACACTCAAACGCGTCTGCTCACCTTGCCCCAGGTTCTTTCCATGATTGAGGTAATCAATCTTTCCTTCCATGGTATCCGCCCGCTGTCCCCGTCCGGCGTCCTTCGTCGAATGTGCCCCTGGATTCAGCCTCGACCACACGCGTTCCACTCCCTCGCCGTCACTCTTCCCCACCCCGGGCTTGAAACTCAAGCTATTGGCATTTTGGCACTCTTCGTTGTGCGACGCTGCGTGCCAGACCGGCAGAGCGCACTGGATATCGAGCTTGTCTAGCGGCAATTGAATTTTGCTGGGTAACTTGGCGTTCCGGGCGCCGAGATTCGTTTTCCACTGACATGCGATATCATAGGATATGGTCAACGACTGCAGACTCCGGCCAGCCAGCGCCGACATGAGTATAAAGTCCATATTTGCGTATCTAAGGTAACCTCATCAGATATCTAATAAAAACGTGTTTCGGCGACGCACCTCTCTCCTTTTTGGAGATCTCCCAGACCGTTCGGCTGGACACACTCGTGGCGCGCGCACACAACGCCTCCGACGCCCGACACACGCAGCCCCGTCGTCATGCGTGTATCTTTCTGCAAAAGCGCCGCAAAAGATATGCATGAGCTGATCTGATTCGCCAAGCTCAGAATAAGCTGGTGCCAAGACAAAGAGAACAAGCCTCGACGTACGTCTTTCTCGCTCACGTAGTTCTTCAGGTGCTCCCTGTACCCCTCGGGCTCCACCCAATACCCCCACCCAGGACCCAATGACGGGTCATCGATCTCGTTCGGTCGCATCCGGTTTTTGAGCCTGAAGTTCGCGTCCATCGCGAGTATGAGCATGTACAGATACCTGCACAATTAGTTAGTCGGGCGAAGAGGAAATAATTTCGGGCAACGTACCGGGATTCCGGATCGGCATTGCGCCAGTCAGGTGGCAGGTTGCGCCCATCAAAAGGGCAGGCCCAACAGTCCACCCCGCACTCGCCCGATTTGGTCGCATCAGGGCCTGCGGGGTCATGGCCACGCCCCGCTCGCTTCAGTCGCATTAGAAACGACCATTGACGCGCCATGCGCTGGAATTGCTTATAACGGTCCTGGACTCATCGTAAGCGTCGAGTCTCAAGGGAACAGCGCATTTAAAATGTACCGGGAGCCACGTCAAGCCCGCCTTCGCACCCGCATCTGTCATCTCTTCCAGCGCGGTGATATAATCCCGCACGTTCATATTCCCGGCGACATTGAAGAGCCGGTAGGCCTCCAGGCTCCGAAAGGTCGCGCAAGTGCCGGGATCCGTCACGGTTGCGGGGTACCATTTGTTCCGCAGCAGCTGCTCGAGGTTGTCCGCGTCGTCCGACTTGTCACACTTGCAGTAACGCGCCTTGATTCGGTGTATTACTGGTGCCTCAATCACCGTCAATTTGCGAACAGTGTCGTCGGGGATTGGGCATGGGAAGCCACCGTGGCCCAACTGGTAGATGAGCCCCATGTCTGCCAAAGTGCGCGGCAGCCAGAAGTCGCCCGACCATTCCTGCTCGTTTTTAGCTAAAATAAATATTGACCCGGGCAAATTCTGCGCACCTTGATCACATGTAGCGGTGTTCGCGGGTGGTGCGACAGACAGCACTCGTGGCACTGTAGATACTCGCCGCAATCCTCGCACTTGAATAAACGAACAGCATTTTCCGCCTCTTGTGAGAACACCGAGTGGCAATGAGCACACTCGGGCTTGTCCAGATCGTCGCCGAGGCCCTCGTGCCGCAGGAGCTCGTCGAGGAACATGCTTTTTTTTGGCCTCCACCGCGACATGGGATCGGTCTCGCATGCAAAGTGAGTTCTTTTGATCATTCCGCCACAAAAAAAAAGACTCACCGTGCTCTTGTATTTCTTCCGCTGGCGCTTGCCTAGAATTGTCGCCGCGTCATCGTTGTCGTCCTCGTCCTCGTCCTCGTCCTCGTCGTTACCCCTCACAGCGTCAGTGTCGGCGACAGAGCTGGGAGGCGGAAGACGAGCTGCTTCCTCGCTGAAACCTTCCTCAGACACGGGAATCCAGTGGGCCAGCGCGTCAAGCAGAGTGAGCCGTTGTTTTTTGTGCGCAACGTGCATCAACTCCTCCGTCCTCCGCAAACCGTCCGCAGATATATATATTCCCCGGTCCGCGGTGAAGGTGAATTCGAATTGCCGATCTTCTGAGTAGCTGTAGTCCACCACATTCTTGTACGGGCGGCGACCACGCCGGTTGGCCATGTTGTCGATTCGATACTGGCGGCCAGAATTAGGAGAAAATTTGAAAAGATGTAAAAGATGATCTTACCTGATCAAAAGCACAAGTTCCCTTAGGGATTACGCGGCTTGCACACCGCCCGCATGTGCGAGCACCATTGTATTTACTGCGCCACTTCAAGCGCTCCGCCTTGCGCAAATGGCGACACAGAGCCACAAGGCCATCGCTCTTTGCGTGAGCGGCTCCCCCGGGATCGATCCACGACCCACACCCAGAGCTGTCAGAATTGACGATCAATTTCCAATGCACTCATCATGATTCATCGTTTGCGGACTCACCCACTCGCGAGGTCAGCTTGGGACCTCCAAATGGCGATTTGAGCAAGATTTGAGGCAGAATCGAAGACGAAAGAGGGTAAATCAAATGTACACAAACAGAGCTCACAGCCACACTACGCTTAATTGCCGACTTTTCCGATTCTCTTGGCACGAGCCGCTCACAACGATTTTGGGTTTGTACACCACGGTATTCCGAGCAAGTATTCTACCAAAGAAGCAATGACTACCTACACGAACCCAGGCATCCCCAATCCGAGTTTAGGCCGTCCCGGAAAGACGAGGTTGGTCCACTTGTACAACACTTTGCTAGTGTCCTCCCAGTTAGGATAAAGGCTCGCCAAATGATCCTCCTCGGCGAACGCGCGGAACGGTGCAAGCCAGATAAGCGACACACACTCAGGGC
This sequence comes from Mycena crocata, assembly GCA_029281795.1. Taxonomy (NCBI): domain Eukaryota; kingdom Fungi; phylum Basidiomycota; class Agaricomycetes; order Agaricales; family Mycenaceae; genus Mycena; species Mycena crocata. The sequence goes on along the minus strand of JARJCP010000009.1, from coordinate 821,968 downwards.
AGGTCCACCGGCGCTCGAGCCACAGTCGAATGCAAACATAGCAGTGACTGTGGCCGCAAAGATAGCTGTCAAACTATGTAAGTTGCTCGCCCCCGAAAAATAAATGAAACAGGCTCACGTCACTGGGTGCGACTTAACAAAGTGGCATATGCCACACTTGTGGTGCTCTTGCAACGGCAGCTGCTCCGGGGGTCCAACACCGTCGACCCAGAGCTCTTCGTGTCTCAGCGGCTGATCGCGAGCGAAACGCCAGCCATTTGCCGCCAGTGCGTTCGGTCCCGGACGCATGGAGGCGCGGAAGCTTGGAGCTGGGTTGCGGGGCAACGTCGGTCGCGGCAATGGGCCGTAGCGGAGCTCGCGGATGTCGAGGTGCCGTGCCTCGCGCTGGCGGCTGGTGCCCGCGTTGGCGGTGTTGCTGCTGGTGCTGTTGCTGGTGAGATACCGAGGGGGTTGAGGCTGAACACGGCCTGCTCCCCGTACTTCGAGACCCGCGATGCGCTCGAGCACCCGGCTCAAGTTTCTCGAGGCCAACCTTTGGCGCTCGGCATCTGCAGAGCCTAAGTGAGTCGTCAGATCCTTCACAGTCTCTGACCACAGTAAAACTCACGCGGGCTGTCGTTCACGATCCAGGGACTGACTTGCGAGCCATCGGGTGCAGGTTGCAGGTGGGCCACTAGGTGAGTCGTCAGATCCTTCACAGTCTCTGACCACAGTAAAATTCACGCGGGCTGTCGTTCACGATCCAGGGACTGACTTGCGAGCCATCGGGGGAAGGTTGCAGGTCGGCCATGAATACCAAGTGGGAGTACACAAGCATAAAGGCGTTTTCACGGCGCCTTAAAAGCTGCGCCCAAACTTCCGGCTCAAAATCGCCACGGGGCCAGCACCCTCCCACCGCACACCATTCCTACCGCCTACCAACGCCAATCAGTGAGAATCGAGCTATTTGTTGTCACAATTATAAGTAATCAGCATCCCGATTTATTCTGATTTATCAGTGCGCTAATAATTTTCACAGGCCCTCTCCGGCAGCATTGCGCCGGCGGTTCTGGCGCCGCGCCTCTTGGCGAGCGCGGGCGGCGGCACCGGCCTCCACGATGTGGCGTTCACGCCACAACATGTACGCTAAGACGCGCTGCATTCCCTCGCGCAAGAGAGCAAGCTCCTCCTCAATCTTCGTATGCTTTCTCAGGACAGCCTCCCGCCAGTCCTCCGCGTCCTGCTCCATCTTCGTCTGGTATCGCAGTATCTCCTCCACGTCGTACTGAAAGGTTTCCATCTGGCCCTCCAGTTCGGTGAGGCGTCCAAGCTCGGATCCAAGGTAAGAAGTGATATCATCGCTAGCTGTGACATCGCTTCAGAACTCGTTACGTGAAACAGGTTTTTTTGTCACTCACCAACAATGTTCGACGGCGTAGGGGAGGAGGACATTTTATTTGTTTCTGCAAATGTAATTGTTGGTGCGCCTTGTTATAGAAAAATCTTTGTTGTGTGTCACAAATCTAACCGCCTTCCAGAATCTATGAATATATCTGGGTTTGTTTTTTCTTAACCGTCGGGAAGTCTCGAAACTCACCGCCAATCATGGTAACATAATAGGATTGGCGAGGAGCAACCAAAATCAACGGCAGCGCCTGTATGTGGCGACGGCACGGCGTGTTTGCCCATCCGGCAACTTGCCTTTTGCGCCCTCGACGTACATCCCACAACCATGTAAATTTAATGTCCAAACGAATACATTCCCTTGAGGTTCTACTGAAAAAGTTGTGGCTCCCCGTTGAACGCTATTCGCATCAATTTGCGCGCGCATCACCGGACGTTGTGGTCCGCATGGGAACTGGGCACGGAAATCACATCAACTGGATTTGTGCAATTTGAATTGCTACCCGAACTCTCCACATGCAAGAAAAAGGTCCGCTCCTCCGAACAAGAAATCAACCGGAAACATTTTTTTTATTGGTCGCAACTATTCAACTGGGGTAACTAATCTCTACGCGAACGCACTAGTTACAATTTGGACCTGCTGCGACGAAAAAAAGATCAGAAAAGAAGCGCAAGGAACAATCTGTGAAACTTACATAGGTGCCAGCTTAGCGTCCGCCGACGCATCAGGCAGCGTGTCGGCCTTGGCGCACGTCTTGGAGGCGTATCCGGAGGCGCTGTGGCTGGCTCGGTGCCACTTAGGCACATACTGACAGGATATGTCGTAGCTGATGAACGCGCTGGCGGTGGCCTTGGCGGCGGCGAGATAGGTGTTATCGGCTACATAGTCTGTCCTGGACGTCGTTGCTCAAACACAATAAAAATGTTCAATAAATTTGACGTACATTTCTTGAGTGGGTTCACCCTTTTGCAGGTCACCACCTTTTTGCAGGTATCCGACGTGGGAAGGGACCTTACGACGACGATGACAGGGAACACGCGCTAGAAGAACATCAAGGCCAAGCGGAGCACTAGTGCAGGTGCGGTACTCACCGAAGGGATTGTCTAGCGGGGCGGGTACGGCGAAGTCAAGAAGGTCGTCGTCAGACGGGTCGGCAGGCTGGAGGGCTGGAATGTCGTCGTCGCTCTCGACATCATCGGTCTGCAGGTCGCTGGTGCGCGCGGGTACGTACTCCGTGAGTTCAGGGAGAGGGTCGGGGACGTCGGGCAGCGGCTGGACGAGTTTGTTCGAGGTCATCAAAGAGATGAAATGTGGGTTAAAAGTTGACTATGGACATAGAGGTAAGGCAAGGGCTTAAGTGAGAGCGAGAGCGAGAAATTGTCACACTGCACATCCAAATCGAGCCACGGCCAGACCCAAATCGAGCGAGGGGAAACTGAGGAAACCGTCATTCAGGGTTGCGCCAATCTCGTGCTTTTTTGATGAACTTACTGACGAGATTTCGTCGACGTAAGCCTGCAGACTTGCTGCAGACGACCCGAAAGTGGGGACTCGCCCTGCCGGGCGGGTGGCAGGGCGAGTACTCAGCACCTGAAACAGCCCTCTCATAAGTAAAGCGAAAGCAAAAGACCACACACCTGCGATATCCCCCCCCCCCTTCCAATGCGCGACGACTTCGCTCCTCTGGACCCGATGCATCCCCACTACACGCCCCTCGATGATTGGTGGCCCCGCAGAGTACCTATTTTCGACCGCCGCGGACGCTCCGCAGCTGGCTACACATTCTCCAGAGATACCATTGGCGCCGTCATTCGTAGTGGCCATCCGTACGCGTTTGCCGACACTTTGATCCACCAAAACGAGATCGTCATGCGCCGCGAGGACGACGATCTGGTCTACCGCGGTGAGGTTAGTATCTTGAAGTCTTTTATTTCGTCCAGGAACGCCGCGCTGATTTGATTTATTCCTTTTTAAAAAAAGGTCCAGCCGCATGAGTCCTGTGCTGGCGCGATCCAAAATCTTGTCGCGGTGGACCCCACCGACACCGAGTCCAGCGACGACGAGGGCAGCAACCTCTCTGGCAGCGAGAAGGAAAACATTGACCCTGCTGCCAACACCGACGCAACGCCTGTGGAGCGCCTTGGCAGCCCGTTCACCCCGAAGCGCCGTGTTACGACGTACCTCAAGCGCGACAAGAACAAGACGCGAGTCCAAGACCAGCGTTCTCAGGCGAAGCTCGACGCCGACGCTCTCGATGCCGAACGTAAGGCTGCTGCGAAGCGCGCTCTCCGTCTTGCTCAGATCGCGGGGCAGCGTCCGCGCCGTTCGAATCGTCTTCTCCATGAGCGCATGGGGGCCCGCGTCGACGACGGAGTGTACCGTAAAGAGACTCTGATGCGCTGGGGGCACACTGTGGAGTCGTGGGGAGATAGGTAAGTCTTTTCACCGACTCACGAGCGCGTACTCACCCGTCCGATATAGCAAGCCCCGTCCCCTTCTCGACAGCCAAAACAGGGTGATGGCCGTGATCGCTGGGGCACCTAAAGGGGACGACGAATTCTGGGCAGACGTCAACCAGCGCGCCGTCCAGCAGTTTGGAGGCCTCTACCACCGCAGCGAGTTCGACCAGTATGGTGTCAAGCCGGCGACCATCCAACTCGGCATGGGATACGGAGGCGAGTATGCGGTGAGCATGTTTCCTTTTTTCTGGGGTGTTCTAGCATATATTGAGACGCATTGACAGTCTCCGCACACTGTGCTGGGTACCGCGACCACGCACCGGGAGATGAGCAGAATCGCGGCTACTCCCACTATGAGAGCCATCTCTGCGTATCAGAATCGTGAGTGAACTGGCGCGACGCGAGGATGCATCATTCTCACCTTTCTAGCAGATCTATCACTCCAATTCGCCCCTCGGGTCTACGCCGATACCCTTGCCAAGGTGAACGAGCTCGTGGATCGACGTATTGCCACCCCGCCTTTCAACAACTCCGTCTTCACCACCCTCGAGATCGACTTTCGCGACGCTCCCGCACTGGCCACCAAAACGAGGGATTCCGCCTTCGGCACGTTTGAAGCCATAACGTCGGTGGGTTTCTACGATCACGAAGGCGGCGGCCACGTCGAGTTCTGGGACGATCAGACATCGGTTGAGCTCGCACCTGGCGCCACGATCATCTTCCCTGCCGGCACCAAACGATTCTCGTTTTTACCAGTCGGCAGGCGCGAGAAGCGCTATCTAGTCCGGCAATTCTGCAATGCGGGCGTGTTGCGCTGGCTCGAAAAGGGTGGGCGCAACGACGCTGAGTTCGACCGCGACGCATCACTTCAACAAAAAGCGGCTTGGCAGGCGAAAAGGGTGGCACGCGGCGAGCAATATGCTAAGCTTTATAGTAAATTAGACGAGGTGTTTGTACTTTGATCTAAATACATACCATTCCAGCGCGCAAAGTTCGCGCGGCTCTTACTTGTTGTTCAAACTTAATGGCTCATAATTTCAGACAGCAATTGATGTGAATTTCTGCGAGGTCCGTATAAGTACATACAATTTTCGGCGCATCAGAGGCGCGGGCGCATCAGTGTGGGTAGCAATAGCAGCGGAAGCGTAGCGTAGTGTGAGATTAGATTTGTAGGTAATGGTGAGGTGAGATCATGCACCGGGGCAAGTGAAGGTGTCGCAGCCGGCGTCGTGGCAGATAGAGCAGGCGGGGCTGGACTGGCCGGACATGTCGTTGTCTTCGTCGTCCGGGTAACCCAGCTCGTCGTCGGCATACATGCCCAGGTCAGCGGCATACATGCCGAGGTCAGCGGCATACATATTCATGTCGTAAAATTGAAGCTGCGTGCCACCGTCGGCACCGTTGGAACCGATTTCACCCTCGGCAGCGGCATATATATTCATGTTTTCACCCTCAGCAGGCTGGGACTCGACGCGGCTGGCCTCGTCGCTCGTGTGGATGGTGCTGCAATGTTTTCCTGCTCCATAAAATTCCTCCGCCGCGTCGAGCTGCTTCTCGAACTCGGCGTCGGCCTTTGCCTTCAACTCGCGCTCGAACCTTGCGCGGCATGTGTCACTGGTCCGGCAGACGTAGTTCAAGAACTTCGCAGCTTTGGCGATGCTGTTATGCTGCTTCAAGACGGTGTTTGGGCATTGACTAACAACGACGGCGGTTTCTGCCCCAGCACTGTAAATGCCAAGGTTAGTATCTTTGCGGCGGATCAGGGCGCATGACGGCTACCGTTGTACATAGATCCCATCTATCCCAGCGTTAGTCTCGTGAACAGTCCAAACGAAGCACAATTGCGACTCTTCCTTGAGTATGGTTCCTTCTTTGGCGTAGATCGCGATAGGGCAGCAAACGTAACCGTCGTGAACGTCAGACGGGCGGTGTTTAATGACGGTGAAAGTTTCGGATTGGGACATGAGATGAGAGAATGCGTAGTTGGTGAGTTGATGGTGAACACAAACAAGAGTCACTGCCATTTTATGGCAGATTGATCCGCAGCACAGCTGCGCCGCAGGCCAGCGCAGCATCGAACTTGGGCGCTAAATCATAAACTTGGGCGGTAAATTTTTCTAAATATATTCCAAACAGGCCAGTGGGGAGTTTTACATGCTGTGGTATAGAGTATGTACACAAAGCGAGTGAATCTGTGTATGCAAAGCGAGGGAAAGAAAGAAGTAAAACAACACAGGAGCCGCTACGCATGGCACGCATCACCGTCACCATCACCGTCGGCATGCTGAGAACAATGGGCCTCATGGTACGCCTCCTTGGCGGCCTGCTTGGCGCGGCGGAGCCGCTTGCGCTCGCGGTTTTTGCGCACATATGCGGCATACGCAGCTGGCCCAAAGCGAGCCTTGTAAAGGCTGAGAAGATTTGTGAGAGTGCGAGCTAGAATTTTACATGAAGACGTACGCGATGCGGCGTTGAGCTTCCCAGACACGCAAATCATTGCGATGCCTGGGTGGAAAGTCAGGGGCAGAAGGCGGCTGAGACAAAGGACGTACTTTTCACGGTACGTTGCTTGGTGAACCCGAGCACGCTCAGCAGCCTGGAGTTGTTCTTCTATTGGGCGAGATTTGAGTTCAGCACGTTTCCTGTGTGAGACAATCAGGGAAAGTTTGTGGTCTTTCGTGGGACATACCTCGCCATGCGCAGGCGCGCTTTCTCATTCGATTCGAGCTTGCGCTGGGCCCTGGAAAAGTGGAAGGTTCGAAGGAGGTCAGGTGGGCACGACGTGACATGGATTTACTTGAGCTCGTAGTCACTGGGTCCAGAGGCGTACTTGGACTTCATCGGTGGTGGATGCGACATGATGTTGGGAGAGAGAGAAGGGTAGAACAAACAGGAGTAAAGCGGCGGTGTCCGGAAAAGTCTCGGCTGTGAGTCGGTTAGCGGGACGTGGTGAGTTCGCGTTAAAGAGATGTTCGCAGTTCAAACAATGAATCATGTACTCGCCTGAGAGCTTCGCCATATTAGGGAGAGCGAAATTAATTGCTCTTGTGCAACTTTCTGGGTAGATTCCAAAGTGTAGTAGGTGGTAAAGAACACAATATGGATGAACTGGTTTATGGGGGCCAGGTTGTGGCAAGTTCGCGATGTTGAAAAACATAACGGCTGCCGATACTGATTCAGGAGGGCAAAGGCGTGCAAGTTTGTGTTTAGTACAACCTGAGTGTAAATGGCATCGTTAAGTCGATTCGGACTTTGGGTAGGGTCGAAGGGCGGAGGCATGCAAGGTCGTTCGTCAGGATGTAGTTGTGACAAGTTCGCCAAAGTGTTGCGTCGTTTGCAGAAGAACGACTGAAGCAGAGAGCTTGGAAAGGGTGCTGAGAGCAGCAGAGAACACTAATGACAAGAATTCTGCGAAGTAGTTGAGAAGAAAGAGTGGAAGACACCGTTTGAGGTTGAGGTTGGGTTAGGTATTAGTAGTAGATATGGAACAACGCTTGAACCACATGACTGTGACAAGTTCGCACGCTTGCCAAGCTCTTTTAATCATATTAAATCACCATAAAATCGTAGACCTCCAAATGTGAAACATGTTGGAAATGGAGGTGTTTAGTGCATATCTGCCTGTTCAAAAAGGTAATGGAGGCAACACCGAATTTCCAGGTTGACTGGCTTTCGCCGTGATGGCATGACAAGTTCGCAACACCGCCTTCTGTGGCAAGTTCGCCCTCCAATCTAGTTCGATTTGAGTGGACGTAAATGTTTGCTGGACCATCCCATTAGAAAAGTTACAGAATAAAATTTCAGACGACATAAGTCAAAATGGCTAGCCACGATTTGGAAAAGATATGCATTCCCCCTGCGATTCGTGTTACATTGGCTCTACAGTAATATGGCAAGTTCGCCTGGGCATGGCATCAGCCATATTTGATGTGGCAAGTTCGCGCTCTGAGGCGGCACCGGCGTAGCCCTAAGGCAATATATTCCCTCGTTGAACTGCGCAGTGTAGGGGGCAAAGAAAATGTATTTGTAGGCTACGAGACAATACGACCAGCCCAACCGACTACAAAGCACAGAGAAATCACACATAGTATGTAGGAGGCAGATTGTGAACGTTGTGTGCAAGTTGGGCGTCCATGAATTTGGCAAAGGCGGCGTCCTTTCCCACAATAGACTCGTGCAACGAGCCACGGACCCCCAGGGTGTTGAGTTGACACTCAAGACTGCGTCCAAAATGATCAGTTTAAAACTCACGAAACCAAAATATTTAGGACTTACTGCGAGCGGTAAACGCCGGGGGTAATGCCGGAATACACGACATACCAGAGACTGTCGGAGCTTTCATCTCCATTGAGAGGATTGGGAGCGTCCGAGAGTGCGATGGGGAGAGGCAGGGCCGGGATAGCGGAGGTGCGACCGGGATCGGCAATGCGGGTCCACCCACGCTCGTGCGCATATGCGAACGCGGCCTCGGCCTCCCGCAGAGATGTGTATCCACGGAATATGCAGTTGCGAACACCTGAAACAAGAGGCTCTGTTTCGCGCCTAAAAAGAGTCAGGATTGGAAGGAAAGGAAGACGCAGGAACTTACCACGATAAAAACACGCCATAGTTTGTGCCGCAGAAGACGACGAACGCTACTTTTCTCGGGCCCCGCGACTTCTTGCTGGGTGTGCCGCGTACGACGACGTGAACACGACCACCGGGTACTGCCTGAGTGGCATTGCCAGCGATGGACCTGGGCAGCTTCGTTCAGGCGGGGGGAAGAGCACGGGAAGATGAGACGTACCATTCCCTCGTGTAGACAGGACCAGAGGTCGAAGTAAGGCGGGGCGAATCAATGGAATAGATCGTTTCGCTGGCAGCAGTGCGGACGCGAGGAACATTTCTGGGTCGAGGGATGGTGGAGGGTCTATTTTGCGGCGTATACGGTGGGGGTTGTGCTTCTGCAGTGCGTGGTGGAGTGCGGGGACGTGGTGGAGTACGAGGACGCGGTGGAGTACGAGGACGCGGTGGAGTACGAGGACGCTGATGGGGGTAGTCGTTGTCTCGAATATTGAGACGTGCGATGAGCTCGAGAAGGTCGGGGTTGTCGTAGTCCCCAGAGGAGTCGGATCCGGTCATGGAGAGAAGAGAGAGGCTCAATGGGCGACACCAGTGTGCTGCAAGATCAAGGGCGCTATCGGAAGCAATGGGAGGAAACAGAATCTATCAGAAGGGTCATCAGAACGCCATATGTTTGTGATGGTGCGACGGTAGCCGTAGGCAACGGTGCGGTAAAGAAGTGGATGGGTGGGGTGTGGGGGGTGAGGTGCATGCGTACCGTCATGGTTATCGACAGGCGAGCTACACGAGGAAAGCCTCACAGAATGCTACATAGCGGAGAGGTTTGCTTGAGGAGATGACGGCTGTTTCGAGTCCGGAGGTTCTGCGCAAAAGGCCGGTCGTAACTGGGCACACGCAGTGTGATCTGCGGCTTGATGTTGTGGTGTGCGGAAGAAAAGATGGTCCCAATTGGGTCAGGCTGCAATTTACTCACATGAGATCTCCTCCCGATATAGATTGATCGAAGTGGAAGCAGAGAAGAACTCATTGATGCAGGCTGTGCCGTTCCCGATTTGGCCGTATATTTGGCAGTCACAGATTTACAAACTACAAATACTACGCGACGCAGACCGTAAACTACGCGACAAGGCCCGGAGAAAAGACCTGAAGCAATGTAAGAATGATAAGCGCGTGCTTGGCGAATAAGAAACGCGCCACAAGGCTCACAATCAAGGGGCGACAACAGACACCATATTGAAGCCGAGCAATTCGTTGAAGGCTGCGACGGCCCCGGCTTGCGTCTTGAAGGACTTCTGGGTACCAGCGGGGACCCGAGTGGTCGAGTTCGTCGCGAGGGCGCTGCTCAGAGTGATGCCGACGAAACGGCCCCGCGTGATGGCATACCAAAGCTTGCCTTCCTCATCGTCTTCGACGATGGCCATCATTGGTGAGGTGGGGACCACGATGTAGAGGTTTTTCACAACCCAAGGACCGTGGGTGTGAAACAGGGCGGGCGCCGCGGGGGAAACGGGGACAGAGGAGGCCGGCGGCGTGATGGTGGCGGGCACCGGAACTGGGGAAGACGAAGCTTCGGCGGGGCTGTCGACAACGCTGGCAGGCGCTAGGGGAGACGCGGACTGGTGAGACAGTGAGACTGAGGATTCAAAAGAAAAATCACCTTGGGCCTGCGCAAGCGAGGCGACGGCGGCGGTGAGCAATTGGATGGCGGCGACGGTGTTCGCTGGGGCGTGTATGAGTACTGATGGTGGAGTGGATGACTGAGACGGGTACTTACCATCGCCGCCGGATACGTTCGCCGCTACTGGGACAGCAGGCGCTGTGCCAGAAGCAGCCGGAGCAGGGGTGTGGGTCATGGTGGTAGGAAAGAGGGAGGTAGATCCGTATGTGGAGTCGCCCGTGCCTTTATAGGCTGGGCAACAGAATTGGGACTCCGCTGGTGATCGTTCCATGAGGAGGACTGGATCTGGTGAGATCTGTGGTGCGCATGCATAAACAACGCCGAATAAATGAAATAAACAAGAATAGTCACACTCACCAAGCTTGTAACCAAACAAAATCCTGTCGGGAGCGCAGAGACACAAAAAGCTGTGGTACGTGTGTCGGCGCCCTGAAGTAAATTATTTTGAGACGCTGAAGTTTTCATTAGACGTAGACGAGAATGGCCCGGCAGAAACGTGAACGAAAGCGAGTCCCAAAAGGAGCGCGAAAAAATTTGCGATTATGGGCAGAGGGAGTTCGCGAGTCGATTCTGGCTCCTCACCTCGACCGTTATACTGCCGCACTGGACGCAGGCTGGAGTGAAGAGAGAACTTTCTTGAAGAAGGTTTGCAAAGAGTTTCATGCGCGCATCGATTGGAGGACGCCGGATCACGAAGAGCCCGTTCTTGATGATTGGGACCCAGCTGCGCCTCTACCTGCCAAGGAGATTTTGACGGACGACGAGCACGTCGAGAAACGAAAGCGAGTTAAGGAGCTCAATGCGGTACGTGACATGATCACGCTTGTGACTTCCTCTCTCAATGTCGCGTCTCCCAGCGTATTCGACGCTGGTTCACCTACCGCATCCGCCGTCTTCGTAAACACCGGCAATCTGCTGGACTGGATCCAATGAAGAACCCCTTCGCTGTGTTACTTTCAAAACTGAGTGGCTTGACGGCACCGCCGAAAGCAAGACAGGCTTACCAACAATTCATGCACGACTCTTGGGACAAGATTGCACCAGAGGTGGCCAAAAGGTGGCAGGAGCAGCAGGATCTTGAAGGTGGAAAACAGGGGAAGAGCCCGAAGATGGGATTCACGTCTGCAGTGTCGCGCGAGCTCTTCAACGCTCTCTCCGCAGGCGAGCGACAGGATCTTGCAGCGACAGCAAAGAAGGAGGCTGCGGAAGCGAAGGCCACATACAAAGCAAGTATGGAGAGACCACCGTCTCAAGCTCCTGAAGATCGTCAACGGTGAGTTGTGTGAGACGGCCCTATCGTCACCCGAAACTGAAAGATTCTGAAGATGCATCGATGCCGTAGCCGAGTTTGTCGGCCCAATCCTGCGCGGCCTTTTCGAGTACACAGGGCTGCAGTCGACACTCATTATGGGAGGTCCTGTGCCGAAATATGACGGAGCTCTGCGGACAGTGAGGTACGTTCTCTTTTTCTATCTATTCCACTATGTGACGCTGATTCTTGTTTGATTAGCACATCGTACGGAGGCAACAAGGCCGGGCTACCCGTGCATTGGCCTCAATGGGACAAAAAACGCTGGGAGGGGGTCTCATCTTTTTTCACCGAATATCTACATACAGCGTACGGTGCGTGAAGAAGATCAAATCTATCAATTTTGCCTAACGATGTGAACAGACGCGACAGACTCTGCTGCCGCTGCGCTAGGCCCTGGCGTCGACCTCTCCGCAGCCAAGTACAAGATTGGAGACAGCGCGGTGGCGAAACCAGACTCCGATGACGAGTCGTCCTCGTCGGAGGACGAGGACGAGGACGAGGACGACTCGGACTCCGACTCCGACGAGGAAGGGGCCAAGCGTGCGCGGAAGAAGCGCAAGACTGCCACAGGACCGGTGGCGAGCGCGTCGACTGCCGCCGGGCCTGTAATCTACGCGGACGGGCTAACATTCGACCAGTACCGAGAGCGCAAAATAGCTCAGCGCCGAGCAGAGATGGCTGCATTGGACGCTGAGCAGGAGAAGGACCACCCCCCTAAGAAAACGCCCCCCGTAAGGAAGCCCAGGGCAAAAAAGGGCACTGTACTCGCGACCCGTACATCGGCGAGGCACACGGCAGCTGCAGCCCCGGCATCGACCTCATCACCCCCGCCCATTCCCACTACATCCTCACCATCCTCAACTTCGTCTTCGCCACCGCCGGGTCCCACGGCTTTGTCATCGACATCGACCCCGTCCACACCGTCCCCAACGTCGTATTCGCCACCACCGGGTCCCACGGCTTCGTCTGCGCCAGCCCTGTCTACATCCACGTCACCGCCAGATTCTTCCTCGCCAACACTGCCATCTGCACCGGCCGCGCCTTCGTCTTTGACACCAGCGGCTCCGAGTTCGTCTGCGCCTTCGTTCTTGGCACCACCTGCTCCCATTGCGCCGTCGGCATCGAGCCCGTCTTCCTCAGCACCCCCCACTTCGTCATCAGTCGTGCCTCCGCCGCCGAGGAGTCCATCGACGATTGTCACCATGACAACCGCGTCAAGCCCAGCTCCAACGGGCTCCTCCTCGAGCAACCTAGTTCCCTGCCCAGCCGGGGCAGCAGATTGGTTTGTGGAGGCGCGCGCGGAGATGATGAAGGTGGCACTGGGGCCGCATTTTGAGGGATTGCTGTCGGCGTGGACTCGGGTGGAGTATGCGTCGCGCTTCGAGCATTCCCCATCAAATCTCGCTAACAAAAAACGACCGACCCAAGTCTCAGAGTGGATCAAAAACCTGCGGGGGAAACGGGGGGACGAAGAAAAAACTCGAGTGATGGACCCGGCCCAATACGAGCAACAGTGGAAGGTGTGGTGGGCTACGCTGCAGCCGAAGTGGCGCGTTCGCGGAGTGGATGGTGAGTGGGTCGCCGAGGGCACGTATGGACCAGACGGGAAGGAGTGGGGCCCCCTGTACCGATGGGGTGTCAACGGCACGCTCAGCATACTAGCGTCCCTGTATTTCTGGGGCTGCGCCGTCGTCGACGACGATGCTTTGCGCGTACCGTGGGACGCAGCGGTGAACGACGTAGTTTGGATGATGGAGGGACTTGCGATATATTACGAGATGTTTAAGCGTAAATTTTGAGCTCCGTTGTACTATACTTGCGAATGCAGGCCTTCTTTCCTCTTATTACCTGGCCTTTGAAAGATTTGGGGCAAGGACTTGGAGCTCGGTGGTAAGAGCGCCAGAACAACGTTGGCGAAACGTAACGGAGTATTCTGGAGGCGTGAGTTCGATTCTCGCCTAGTTCATGAAGTTGCAGGTACTCAGGTACTTATCCTAGTACCTGCAACTACATTTTTTTGTTCTCTCGCGGACTTGGAATGATATTACACGAACAAAAAAAAAATAAAAGATGGCCTGAGTGAGAGTCGAACTCACACCTCGCACCAACACATGGTAGAGACGGGGAATTTCTGTGCGCACCCTACCACTGAGCCATCAGGCCGTTGTAAATGCTCTCAGGTACGTCATAACATCCGCCCCATGACAAGACATTTATTTTGGACTTGGAAAAAAACAAATTGCCACGCGGAACATACCGCGGAATATGCATCGATATATTCCGCGGTGCAATAGCTTGAGTGAGAATCGAACTCACGCGTCGTACGTAAACATATGGAAAGAGAGCGTATGTTTAGTACGCGCTCACCACTGAGCCATCAAGCTTAAAAAGATGTTCAAACAGCTCAGTGATATATACAGAGACCAGAGTACGTAGAGCTAGGTCTTGATATGTATTTAAACTGAATTCCTTTCTGTTTCTCTCTCTTTTTCTTTTTTGGTCCTGGGGGGTTGAACGATCACGTGACCGTGTCGGACAGTGGGAGGGCAGCAGCTGGGCGCGTGTATTGGCCACGTACGACGGACGCGCTGTGCGTAGGATGTGCGGAGGGGTATGGAATATATCATTATCACTGATATGCAATTTAATTTCAGTTTTCCGGGCCGCAAACAGGAATTCCGTGCCAGATTTGTAGCGGGGCGCACGGGGCGTCGTGGGGTTGGGGAGGCGGCGCGTATCATTCAAAGAGAGCGCAGAGGTGTGTATTATTATCTTCTGAGGTGCTGTATTTTTAAACCCCATTTTGGGGGGGCTGGTCGCAATTCACTGCCAAGTTTGGACAGCGGCGCATGAAGCGGAGGGGACCCGGGTGGCGGGCGCGTGTAGGCTGATAGCGGCGGGTTAACGTATTCTACCCTCTCCCCGGAGGTGGTATTTTTCTGGGGGTATTTGGGTGCCCCGGAGCGAATTATTCTGGCGGTGGAATCGATCACGTGCTGAAGGCGCGTGCGGGCGTGTGAACAAATACTGGATTGCCGAGGAGTGATTCTGGACGGGTGCAATGCGCAAATTGGGATACAGGAGGGTGGGAATACGGGGTGATCTGCACCAAAACCCAAATTGATTGGAAAGCGCCAATTAATTACATTTATCTCAGCCTCTCATCAAACCGCAAATAGAGGTAAAGACAATGGAACCCCCCTAGATCACGCAAAGGAGCCAGGAGCCTTTTTTACGGACCTAGCCGTCCAGACGGCTAGGTCTGTGGCATTAGGTTGTATATCCCACGGCTACAACCGTGTGTTTTAGTCTATATATTAGTACTATGGCTCGAAGTTCGGCTTCTGTGGAGAACAGCGGGAGGTCGAGGGACGAGGAGCAGCAGGCTGTGGAGCGACTGGTGGGGTGTCAACGTCGCGCCGCGGGTAGTACGAGTCAAAGTGGATACGCATATTTGCTGCGGAGGTCTCAAGGTGAGCCATGAGGTCGGGCTCCTCCGCAAAATCTCGTTTGAGTCCCTCGTACGAGATCCGAGGGTCAAGAACTTGAGAAGCGATGATGAGAGACATAAAAAAAGTAAACAGGAATAGACGTACGTGCGGCCCATGTATAGTAGGGGGACTCGTCGGACTTGTAGTAATAATCACTAAGCTTCCGATGGGCCTCAAAAAGACCGCGTTTGAGTCGGGTTGGCGCCGAGGCCGGAAGATCGCGTATAACATTGCGTAGGTGTTCTTGCAGGCCACGGAAAACGGCGTGAGTTGTTGATAACATCGGTCGCTTCGTTCGAGACATTTCGGTGGTGGCCTCACGGAAGACCTTCAGCCATTCCGTGACCATTTCGATGGCGTTCCAGTCAGCGTCTGAGAGCTCAAGATTTCGGAGCTCCCTGTTGTGATAAACGAAGGAGTCGATGGCAGCCCGATAATCCAGTGCACGACCTAATGTACTGTGGTGAGAAAGGCGCGAGAAATGATGACAGAAACATACGCAGCATCTGGTGGGTTGAAGACCAACGAGTGCGAACGTCAAGTATGAGCATGAGCCCCACCTCAGCTAGTGCGTCATCGGTCTCTTGCAACGAAAGTTTTACCTCCGCAAACCATGCCTTGCGACGCTGCGGACTCGAACGCACCGCTCGAACGATGCGACGGAGCTGAAGAGGGTAAGTAATAGTAATTGAACATTGAGTGGTCTTACTCACCTTCGAGACAGATTCAAGATCCTTATCGCTGATATCTGGTTGATCCTCGTCCTCGTCATCACCGACTACCGCTGCGTTGTCATGCTGTCGGTCCACCGGTGCGGTGACACTGTCTTGGTATGTAGAATCCGCGCCCCGCTTCGTAGGATCCGCTTTGGGTAGAGCACCAATGCCCTCCAGAAGCTGCAGCAATATCAGGGTTGAATTCATGTATTTTCAACATATGGGACTTACTTTCAGCGCAGCCAAATGAACGGTATGCGGTAGGCATCGTATGCGCGCTGCCTTCGCATCAAACCACGGAAAGCCAGCACTGTCGCATCTGGCCTCGATTCCAGCCATGAGTGTGTCGTTATTGGTGGTGTTGTCCATAACAAATGCAATTATCTCAAAGGGTCATAAATTTATGGTTGAGAATCGATTGAAAGGAATGGATGTACCCTGCCCTCAATGCCGTACGTTGTAAGGGTATTCCATACCGCTTCTGCCATGTTTTCCCCCGAGTGTTCACCGACCAGCTCACGGAAGTCAATTAACATTTCCTCTGATTGAACCCAAAGTCAACCGGCGAAGTATTGAACGAAGATATATAGCTCACCGAGTTTACCATCATTTGTGACATAGTGAGCGACGATGGCCATAAAAGCAAAGCCATTGCTTGAGGTCCATGCATCAAGAGATATCGAAATCTTCGACAGAAGCTCCTGAAAATAGCAGTTAAATGTGGAACAATGTAAAGTTGAAACACACACGGAAAAGAATTTGGCGATCCCTATTATAGTCTCTTCACCCATTTTCATGATGCGGCGCTTCACCGTCTTGCGTCCGGGGATCTTGAGCTCTTCCGAAGAGAGAGAACTTGTTGGGTGATGGGTGTATTGTAGCAGCGCTTTGAACTCGGGTTGTTCAACCGATTTAAAAGCCTGATCTGTGCCGACAACCCATTCCATAAGAAGTTTTTCGAAGATAGACTGGTCCCAGTTGGCCTATAAAATAATTGGTCAGTGGAAATGTATGACAACCACAGTGGGAAGACTCACTCTATCGGCGTTAGCCTTCCGGAACGCCGTCAAAATGCTGTTGGATGCAGCCTCAAGTTTATGAATATATGCAGTGGCGGTTTCGGAGTCAAGACGCTGCTTGCCGGATGCAATAGCCATTTCTTCATCGGTTGGCGGCGTCTTGCGGTTTTTGAGGATTTCGTAGAGGCGATACATCGGTGGGACCCTGCGCGACAGATGGGTTACAAGTCCTGTACATAGATCAGATGAGACGTGTTGTAAAAGTTGAATTCGTACCGTTAACACTGTGCTTCTGTGACTTTTTCACGGTGATGACTCTGCCCGATGCATGGCAGCACTTATAGTGCTTATCTCCATCGTCACCCGGAACACCATATTTATTGAGATCGACTCGTTCGTAGAAATGATAAATGGGATTACGAGTCCGTTCGGTGGGACCACTAGCTGCCTGTAGAGAGATAAAAAAAGGTCAGAGGAAATCAACGAACATGAGTCTGCAGAACTTACTTCAGTGTGTGAAGATGAAGGGCCATCTCCGCCATCGGTGACTGATTCCATAGTAGCTGTGCGCGATATTTTGCGAGTAGGGCCGGAGTCGGAAAGCGTGCGTGAGCGGGACCGGGACCGCTGCTTGCGCTTGCCTTTTGCTTTGTCGGATGGACCCTTCTTCGAACGCAGCTGCGGTCGCCGGCCTGACCGACCAGAACGCTCTGGGACCGTTTTCGACGGGAGCATGGTTGAAACCTCGAAAGAAGTGTTAATACAAGGAAATTCAGCGGTGTTGAAGCTACCTCTTCCATGGAGATCTCGTTAGACCCGATCTCCTCCAGGCCTGAGGATTCTTCGCCAGAAGACTCGGCCTCGAAATCCTCGTCCTCAGTATCATCAACATCGAGCACCTCATAAGGATTTTTAGATGCAGCGGAGGTACTGGCCTTTGCTCGTGTCGCAGCAACTCGAGGGCGGCGAGGTCGAACTTCAACGAAGGCACCGTCGTCGTCCTCTTTCTCTGCACGGAGCAAGGCATTGAACTTCTTTAAATCTTTGTGACGATGACCACGCCCTGGACATGAAGCCATAACAAATCAGTCTTCTTGACACATAAAAAAAACTGAGAGCATACCTTGCTTGGAAGGATCGGTAGCTTCAGGCAGCGGTGATTTGTCGTCGGGATCATTGAACCAAGAAATTTCAGAAGCAGGTAGCAATTTTCCGTCAGGACCAATGGCGCACTGGTCGGAGGAACTCATGGTTGGTGAGGAGTATCAAAATGCATCATCTGTCCTTTTGTGAGACTCGGGCGAACCATAGCGTCATAGTGTTGGCTTGATGGACAAGACGCCTGGGCCTGGTGCCCGTGAAATTATTTCAGGTATCCATGAAAAAAAGTGTGGACTTGGCTTTCCGCAGCCCGGCGGGATGAGATATTTTCCCCCGGTCCGGACCCACATGTTGCCTTTAGATTGAGAAAATGTTTAGAAATGAGTCGTCTGTCGGTCTCAGGACTCTCACAGTGTAGTGAATGTTACTTAGAGGCTCGCATAAAACACATTCACCGGTAGTTTCGGGCATGGCGCACTGCGGAAGGCAATATTCCGTGCACTGCGGACTCGGAAAGGCGGGAAAATGCTTCGGAAAGGCGGAAAAAAAGGCCAGGATTGCGAGAGCGCTGTTTGTAAAACGCTGGGGCAGGCCGAATAATTAGTGAACAAGGATGTGTAATTTTCTCATGCGGTGATGCATCAAAAAGAAATGCACTTGAACCTGCCGAAATAAACTCCCACTTGGTTGCGCTGGCTTGCTATTCCGGTTCGACATGTCTCAGATCTCATTCAGCACTGTGGATAATAGTCTAAACCAAGATACTTCAGCCTTAATCACTGTGAGTGTTTTGAACTCTGTGGTTCATTTTCTTACGTGCTAATCAACCGTCCCTAAAATAGCAGGCTATTGCAGAGAACGACAACTTGAATACATCAACTCGTTGGTTCCCTCGTCGAGTACCAGTGCACCGGTGGTCTTCCGAGCCATCCTATCCCAAACTTCATGAACTCGTAGAGCTTGTCATGCTGGTTGAACCAGCATTCACCGATGATATGCTTCTCGTCAAATTCGGCAACCTCTCTGCCGTTTCCTGCGCGGGAAAAATTTGGGTCATTGAGGTGCAGATTCTCAATTACTTTTCTGCGCAGTAATATTTATTATCTTCACAGGAACTCATTTTATTTTTGCGTCACCGTTTGGCACATATGGCAGCTGTTGAAGCTGCCGCAATTTCACGTACGATGGAACTTCTCGGCACCTCCATTCGGGGGACGGGTGGCGTCTTTTGGAGTTGTGCTGGTTGGGGTGAGGAAGAAACCGAAGATTGGGATTCAGATGAGCTGCCTGATTTAGTGGATAACTAGCAAGTACGGATTATAACCCTTACAATGATATACAATTAAGTGTTAGAGACTGCTTTTGAAGAACCCGTCAACGGCCGTCAGCGGCCCCACTTTGACGGTTACGGGCGGCTATATAGCCGCCCGCAACCGGCCCGTCAATTTTATAACTCAAGGGTCGGGACGGGACGGGACGGCAACCCGTTGACGGCACCCGTCACACCCGCAATTACGGGGACGGTGTCCAGCCCTAGTCGTACTCACCTACTTATCCCCCGCAGCATCCTGCACCATACAATCGGGTGCAAACCACCGACTTTTCCGCGGGTAGGCCTGCTTCGTACCATAACTACCACTGTACCCCGGGAATACGGTCTTCCCCGCGACAAATGGCCCCAGCACTTCATGCTGGGTATCTATACCAGGAGCCGCAGTTGCCGCCCCTCACCTCTCACCTTTCGATTCCTATGCAACCTTATCGTCCTGTGCTCCCGCAATCGCAAAACAATCCCACTAGTACCTTCGACAATGGATATATGTACCGGACTCGATTTTTAATGCCCCGAGACACTCAAAATAATAATTCTATTTAAATTTGTTCATTCCTCATCCGATTCTGAAACACCCAATGTATCCCAATCTTGTGTCGTTGACCGCTCAATGGTGCGGCTTTCGATCCAGTTCTCCATCGATGTTCCAGTTTGTATGCCTGTACTTCCTTTGGCCAAAACATCTCGCGGAATGTCCGGGGATTTCTTTTTAGCAGTCCGCTTGAGGGCGCGGCCGGGCTGTAAAACGTGGACGTCGGATGCGCGGTACCACTTTTGCATTTCCTGTATGTCCAGCTCCCTTTTCGGCACTGTGTGTTTACTGCCGCGCACTCGTGTCTTCATTTCTGTTTCCATATGAGCATTGATTGCCCGTATAACATGGATGGCCGGGTGGAGCTTCTTCAAATATTCCCAATCGATATTCGGTCCTTCAGAACGATAGGTGACCTGTATTGAATTAGAAAATGCGAGCGAAAGGCAGGAATCGTTTGTATGTACACACCTTGATATCTTTGATATTCATTTCTTGTGCTTCATCCACAGGCATAAAACCTGTCCGCCGGCCGGTATTATTGATCACCCAGCAGTTTTCACGCACGAATTCGCTTCGCATCCCACATATGAGTTCGGGGTTCTCAGGCAGGAATTTAAAAAAATACTCACCAGACCTCGGGTGGCCATTCACGACGAAGACCTTGCAAGAGTTCAAGCATTTCTCCCGCATAATTGGAGTTCCTTCCTCCGAGGAAGCGATAGAGCATGAGGGGTATCATGTCCTCCATTATACCCACGTCGCCGGTCCGTACCGCGGAACGCAGCATGATGAAAGGTATAACATCGCGGAGGAACATGATAGATTGTGATTTGATGTCGTCAATAATCTTTCTCTGTTTGAGATGCGCGAGGGCCTCGTTGGAAGCATGCCGAGAGACGATACGCTCCGCAAGCTTGTAAAGCTCCTCCGGGGTTTTCTGCCGTAGGTCTCTGAGGTTTGCGACCTTGCCCACTTGGAGCCAGACCTCCCGTAACTGCGCCTCTGCGATGATGTGAAGAGTTTCACTGAGGTCGTGGAAAAATGGGCCTTGTGTTTGAGATGATTGCAGACCTTTTCGCCCGAGGACATCAAAGGCAGCACTGAGACCGCGGCCCTTTGCTGTACCCAGGTGTTGTTTGTGGAGCGAATTTGCGAATGCCATCTGGATATGTAACCATCCCGGAGATATGACAAGCCAATCGAGACGGTCGAAGGAGTTGTCGTCCTCAGCCCGGAATCGAAACAGATTGCGGAGGCGGTCAACAGTTAATTGGTCGCCCACCCATGCCATCAAGCTGTCGAGTGCAAGTTTCTTTTCCCATTCCGGTGTGTCCCGACCAAGCTGACGAAGCCATTCGTCAATTAATCGGGCATTATCGTCGTAACTGGCCTCGGGAATATCAACAGTTCCTAACAGAAACTGCAACACAACATGCTCTTTCCCATATAGTAGCTGGTGGATAGGAGGAGGTGGTTGAAGGAGAGCATGATCACATCCGTCGTATGTTGAGAAGTCGAAATCTGGTGAGTCGAAGAGAGCGCGGAGGATGATGTAAAGGGTATGAGGGTACCGACGCTCGTCAGCAAGCTCTGCTATCTCGAATACACCAAAAGCATCCAGCGGATTGGCCATCCCTATCTTCCGCATCTCCTGTAAAGCCTTGTTAATAGTCGAGGGGAGAAGTTTTGCACTGCGTCTGATGTAAACAGTTCCCGCTGTGCCATTGCCGTTCAGGGTCTTTCTATCGATTCGCTGTGAAAACACCCGGAACGCCAGCATAGCATTGTCATAGGACATCAGCCATGGGAAACGATCCATGAGGTCCTTCATTGCTGACATGGCCTCTGCAGATATTCTGCCAACAGCATTGCCAGTCCATTTATTGCTCATTGTGAGCCCGAGTGCATGGAGGGTGTCGAAACCCTTCGCTGACAGCCCTCGGAACTTGAAGTAAATGGCAAAGAGCTTTTGAAGGCGACCACGGTGATGTGACCGAGTGTACGAAAAGATAGCAATTACTATGAGGACGATCTGTGTGATTTGAATGAATAAAATAGCTATGTTCACAAGTTGATAAAGATCTTACATTGGCCGGCTTTTTGTGAGGGTTTCGTTCTTGCTTATGGTGGTCACATTGCACAACAATTATTTTTGCAATAAAACACCTGTTTCTATACTTTCTCATGCCTTTTCACACATTTTTTCACACTTCACAACATCTTTTCATTGTTCAACAAAATATAGCAGTTCACCCTCAACAAAAGAAAACTTGAAGAGAGAAAAAAAAAAATCTGTCACAGTTTTTTTTTTCTCGGGTTGGGTGAAGTGATCTCATCATGTGATCATATACCTTTTTGGGAAGTTTGCATGAAAATGAGCCCTTATAGACCTCCCAGTATATCCTGAGACCTCAAAATGCTATACAAGGCAGTCCACCATGTGTTAAAGTTGTGGTGGGGTGAGAGACCCATTGGAAAGCACTCAGTAGCCCTTGTGTACCTAGATCTGTTTTTTGGACCTCCATAAATCCAAATGGGTGAATATTGGGTGTTGGTAGTAGACCTTGGGTGCTAGGTCGTTTAGTAGCCTGTCGAACACCTCATCTCAATTATCAGTGTGTCTCACAAGACCATTGCAACCGCTGGAAGTTCATGTTTGGTCTTGTATCCTACTTACCACGCCACACCATGTATCATGTGACCTTCCACGTTTGTCTTTCCGAAAAAGTTTTTTTTGGGAAGTTTAGAAAAAAAAAGTTTTGAGAAAGGGTTTCAGTTCTGTTTTCCTTATCCTCACAAAAATATTTACGACTTGAAAACTTTTTCATAAAGTGTTGAAAGATGTGTGAAAACAGGTCAAAATGTACAGAAACAGGGGTTTTGTTTTAAAAATAATTAATGTGCAATGTGACCGCCATACTTGCTGGCTGGCTGAGCGTGCCAACCGAAACAAGCACGACCAAAGGTTTGGTGCGAGCGCCTTCACCTGAGTGATCATTTCGGAAAAGGTGATGCCTGTGAGTTGTTCTTCTTTAATGTCGTCACCAGCGGGAGATTTGAATATATCCGTGAGGTTTTCCAGTTCCTCCTCGAGCACCTGCTGCGAGCACTCGAATGCAAAATTCTGCATCGCAACTTTGCCTCCCTTGGGCCGTGCCTTCTTCCCTTTACGAGGCCGTGGTGGCTTCCACCACCGGCGCAAAATACCAGGGAGCTCCGCGCTATTCAAAAGTGCGGTGCGGTCGTTGCGGATTTTAGCATTCAAAGTGCACTCCGGATCTCCCCAGCTTATAGCGTCGAGGAGATCAGCTAGGGTCACATTCTGGCGATCCATGTAAGTCAATATCTGCAGCACCTTCTTTGCACGGAGACCCATCGGCGGTGTGCTAGTAGAAGATTCTGGCTCTGTATCCAACTCCGAGTCGTGGTCAGATGAAACCGGGTCCGGACCAATTTCGGAGTCATCCGACTCTGGCGCAGAGTAGTCGGGATCATCGTAGTCATCCGCAAAGGTAGTGTCGGGAGCCATGGAAGTCGGGGAGGAAGGAGCACTCAGACAGGGGCGACAGTAGATTAGATTGATGGATTACAAGCGGTAGATAATCAAAAGCCGGTCACGATGTGACGCCATGGGGGGTATCACACCACCAAATGCCCCAGACGTTCTGGTGTGATCTCGGGCCATCATTTTTCTCTATTTTCTCGCGTGGCCCGGATCACACCGGAACGTCTGGGTTACCGAGACAGATGGCTGCTTGTGATTTTTTGATGGATGTGCCCCAGATTTCAGAGTCCGCCGAACCCCGTAAAGATCTGGAGCCGAGATTACGGATGGTGGTGGTAGGAGCGAAAGGAGTGTGCAACGCGTCGAAGCGGAGATTTGGCGGAGATTGAAAGATTTGATCTTGCCGGACGGCTAAGCACGTGGCTTACCTTTTAAGGCAAATGCTTAGTCAGAAGTCAACAGCAAAATGTCAAGAGCTTTTTGCCACGTCTACCCTCAAACCAACCACTTCCATCTCGCGCCGGGTTCATCGCTCCACAATGGCCTCGCAACCATCTCAAATCGACTACGACGCAGAGCTGGTCTTCAATTACCACAACATGGGCATGCCCCTTCGCCCCGCCTCGGCGATTTTCTGCCTGTGTAGTCTCGACACACGCGTCGCCACCCGTGCCGCTCAACTATTTCTCGATGGCTACGGCCAGTGCCTCATCTACTCTGGCGGAACCGGCAAAATTACCGCGGATCGCTTCTCGGAGCCCGAGGCCGTTGTATTTGCTGAGATCGCGCGCAAGATGGGTGTCCCCAGCGAAAAGATCATCATAGAGCCGCGGTCGACCAACACGGGCGAGAACGTGCGCTTCACCTACGCCCTGCTGAAAGAGAAGGGCTTGAAGATGGAGAGTTTTGTGTTGGTGCAGAAGCCGTACATGGAGAGAAGGACGTACGCGACGTTCCGGAAGCAGTGGCCGGACGCGGAGACGGAGTTTACGGTGACGAGCCCACAGTTGGGGTTTGAGGAGTATTGGGACGCGGAGAATCCGAAAGAGCTGGTCATCAATCTCATGGTCGGGGACTTGGTGAGGATTCAGGCATACCCGGCGAAAGGGTTCCAGATTGAGCAGGAGATCCCGAAGGAAGTCTGCGAGGCGAACCTGAGACTCATCGCGGCGGGATACGACAATCATCTGTCTTGAGAGACGGATGCGGTGATCATGAATACAAGGTGAGAAAATTTCCAATCTGCCATTGCTCATATGAATGGTTGCATCCTCTTCCTTTGACATCAAGCGGCGCGAACGGCGAACTACGGGCACGCGAATTTGACAGGTCTATTAGAAAGCGGATGAGACGTTCGGACGACGCATCTACCCTATTCGGAAGTTCGTTCTGAGCCGTAAAATCGATTCGGCGTTGGATTGGCACATCGGACGAAATCCGAAGACCGCTGAGCGAGTTTTGGAACGCGTATAGGCTCCCCGACGTGTGGGCCGAGGGACGATTACTGTTGAGACAGGCTCGTTATCTGATTCCTTGCTGATTGCTGACGTTCCTCTCTCACCCTTTCCGAAATCGCCGGGTAGCTTAATATGGCAATCCATAGCCAGTGTATATATTGGATTCCTGCTTCATGTTTCGCCAGCAAAAAATGCTTTTCCCAAAAACCTTCGACGCCTACGTTCCCAGTAACACACAGGAGTTATTTGCGCTCGCAAAGTTCAAGCCCGACTTCGTGTCTTTGGACACTCTCCGCGCCGTCCCGCTCGACCCGGAACACCACGCCTCGTTCGAGTATGCCAAGCAGATCACCCCTCCGGCCGGATTCGTGCACTCCGTGCGGTGCTATTACTTCGCACTCGCAATGCTGCACAACGGCTTCCCCTCGGGCACACCCGGCGTCCCACAAATCACCTTCGAGGAGCTCACCCGGCGGCTCTACCATACCTGTCTTCTGCACGACCTGGGCTGGTCGCAGAACGCCGAGGGCCTTACGCATCCTGCGCACGCGATGTCCTTTGAGCTCCACGGCGGGATCATGGCGTACGAGCACCTGCACCGCGCGGCGCCCGCCCTCGACCCACATCAGGTCGGCGACATCGTGCAGAGCATCGTGCTGCACACATTGTCTTGGCCCGCAGGCACGTCGTCCGCCACCGGGATCCTCATGTCCCTCGGCGCATATTTCGATGTCGGTGGATACGACGGGTTCGGGTCCCCCGGATCGCTGGATTCCCTCGTCAATCGCAAGACGGTGCGGGAAATCGAGAAGGAGTATCCCCGGGGTAATTTCGCACGGGAGGGCGCTGGTGTGCTGAACAGAGAATTTGAGGAGAAGCCGAACTGTTTGCTCTCACATTTCCCTGGTGGGGTGAGTTTTGCTAAATGCTGCAGTGTTCGGCTGTGGAGTTGACTATAAGTGAACAGCGCGAAGCATTTTTCAAGGTCGTACGCACGGAGCCTATTGTCCCCGCGGCTGAATAAAGTGGTTCGTACACATCCCATGGACGTGCTATACGAATCAATCCTGTACTCAACCTATACTGTACGAGAAATTGGAACATAGCTCATAGTCTCGAGGCTAGGTGGGAATCGCTCGAAACGTTGTAATAGCCTTTGCAAGCGAAGATGTTTGTTGGCTGTGATACAAAGAGTTTCACGTTTGTGGTTTTAAAACATCGACTTTTTGAGTGTATCCAGCGCACCAAGCATGAATGTTCAACATATTACTAGCCCTGCTTTCAAAGCGCGGTGAGCAAATACTAGGCAGGGTGTGAGATACAAACAAAGATAAATCATGAACGCAGCAAGTCTGAGACCAACCTGTAAATAAGACGGCGCTAAGGTTTTGTTGGCGTGCCTGGTTTCAGAGATGGCTGCGCGCTGACAAAGCAGTTGAAAATTTTCACAATGTGCTCTCTCCTTACTCTTCCCATGGATGTGAATGCTTCCACTCTGAATGATTTGGCTCCAGAGATCCTTTTCGAGATAACATCGCACGCCGCTGCCCTGGATCAGATTGCGCTCAGCACAGTCTCCAGATTATTCAATGTTGTTGCAACAAAGTTTTTGTATCGACACATCGAGTTGAGGTCGTTTAGGCGTATTTTCCGGTGCTGTATGACTTTAGCCAAGAGTTGTAGGGCATCTTCGTCAGTACGCACTCTTTCCTTGGACCTGCTTGGGTAAGATAAAGGAACCGCGAAACCCAATGCGACTGACTAGCCGTTTCGTAGGCACGACATGATGAGCAGCACATGGGACGTCTCACTATTCGGCCCCTTCTTCCGACTCATCAACTCGGCTCTGTTGAAAACTACTCACCTGCGGTCGCTTGTACTGCGGCTACCGTACGACCCGCACGGCACAGCTCTTCAACAATGCTCCTTTCCGTTTCTCGACCATTACGGCTCCAGTTTGGAAAGCGCGAGTGATTTCCTGTGAAGACACCCAATGGTCAAAAATATCACGGTACTCGGTCCCGGAATCGCAACTCTATTCCACCCCGAGTATGTTCCATCCCTCGCCGTCTTCAGCGGACCCTCCCACTTGGTGCCAATCGTTGTTCCTCATCGACCTGTTCATAGTGCGAGACTATGGTGGCCCATATATCCGTGTTCGGATACAGAGCAGGACGGGATCAATACTTGGCAATCCGCAGCTGTCATCAGCGCTCTCGCAAAATCGTCGTTCCATGGCGGTATCGTGACTCTCGACAACCTATTCATGGGGTGGCCTCCTATACGCACAATTTCTTCTCTCGCATCTTCTCTCACGCTCCGATGTCTATATATTCGGAGCAGGCATTGGGCATATCATGCGTACAAAACGGTGCGCCAACACTAAATTTCCGAGCATCAATCGCTAACCGCTGCACTACCAGTTCCTTGGGGAATTTACCGCTGTTCTATCCGAGTTCAAACACTTGCATGAACTTTGCATCCATTTTTTGACCACGCCGAGAGAAGGGGGCCTGGAGATTAGCCCCGACGTGGCGTTCAGGCTGGCAGAAGAATTTCCGACCATCTGCAAGTGGGTGACTCTCTGTCCGACGCTGCGTGTTTGCACCCTACAAAGTTAGTACATCGACAATAAAATTAGCCATTGAGATCTAATTGGGCAGATAGGTTTGATAAAATGGTTCCGATTTCCGATGACTCGTTCCAACTATTGGATCCCGCTCCACCCAGATCAGAAGATTTTTGCGAGTGTCTTCCTGAAAACGTTATGGTTCGACGCCTTGCAAAGTTCGAGGGCCTGGGAAATATTTCATCGCGACAGCATCGATGTTCTTAGTCAATTGCCACGCGGTTCAAGTCTTTATACTGCCCTACGTGCGCAAGTCATTGTGATCCAGTCCCTTTCAGACCTGCTTCTACCCTTGCTAGATGAGGCGTAGTTTATCTTGTTTCTTCACATGAACAATCACTTCAGCGTATATTTTAAATACTTTGCGTGCATACGGAAGGCAACTGGTCCTTCCGAAAATAAGACAAAGAATGAATCATTCCTTCAAACACTTGCGTGGGTGCCCGAACTCCTCAACTGTTAGAGGATTAGGACAGCGATTACAGTCCTCGGGCTACTTGGCGTTGCAAGGGCGGTCAGTATATGACCGAGTATACCACAGTCTGTGAATATTACTTCCCCACGGTAATCTTTACTACTCAGGATGTAGGCTTTCCAGCTGTATACACGCATTGAGCCAGTCACAACTCAAACCGAGAATTTCAACCAAGGTCACGTGAGAGCTCCCATTTCGAACTCGGGAATGTCCAGTCCGGTCCGATGACCGATCTATGTTGAAGACAAGTTGAAGACCGCCAAGCAAAAACAAAGCTAGCTTCCTGAGTCAGTTGAGCCCGCATGCAAAGTTCACACTGTGCTATCACTCTGGTATGGGATACTACGTTAAAGAAGAAAGTGCTCATTGGCCTGGGCAACCAAACGGCGATCTGTGGCTTCATAAATGTGGAAAGTTATCCATGACCAAGGAAAGCACTGGAATAAAGACAGCCAACCATGCAGCCCATATGATATCAACACTGTCCCGGGAAAGATCCCATAACTGGAATCAAGCATATGTATCCCGTCAACGGTCAAAGCCGATTTCGGCCTGGGAATATTCAAGTCAAGTCCAGTGAAGTGAGAAACCTGCGACTTCTGTCACCGTCATCAAAAAACCTGCTACGTTCTTTTGAGAATACTCATCCTCTACATATCTCCATCCCATGGAACCAGGTCATTATATGGATCTAGAATCCCAGTCTGAAGTCCAAAGTGCGAGGACTGTTGGTGCTCCTGAAGGTTAGCCTTTTTTCCACACAACTTGTATATCTCCTTTACTAGACCTACTGTACATACCAAATATCCGGACTCTTTCTTCAAAAAGATCTAAATCTCAATCTCAAGAGTAAGCCCGCTGAAAGTTATACGCTTTCATTTTCCGCGTTCTTCTTCCGATATGCATAATCTAAGAAAGATAACGCGTCACCGCCGCCGCGTATTGACAAATCAATGGGCTTGTCGCTGTCCATTGCGCCCATTAAAACGCATGAGTTGCTTAAGACCGCACTCGGCGACCTTTTCACAGACGTCCAACGCAAATTCTGGAACCGCCTAAAGGGCCGACCCTTGCCCAACTCGAGCTAAAAGAATATATCTCGCGCGGGTGGGAAGCCACAGGCAACACATGGAGGAGCTCACTGTGGACTAATCTCGATAAAAAATTCCAGGGCACAGACTCCAAGTCCGCAACGGGTCCGGTGTGGAAGTTAGCATGGAATTTTCAGGCGCCAGAGTCTGATTCAGAAAGCACTGACGAGGCGGGAGATGATGTGGCGGACGGAGATGCCGGAAATCATCTGGTAGACGGTGCCGACGATGTTGGAAAGAAGGAGCAGGATCACGGGGGGAAACCCGTCGACGGGTTGCTGGCAGGTTCACTCCATCCACAGAGGGATCGCTGAAGCGGCCTCATGTGCGAAATAATTTGTCAATGGCACTTCGAGCAACGAGTCCATGGACTCAATCGGCTGGTTATTAAATAGCTGGTACCGGTAAAAGGCTGGCAAAATGCGATCGGCTTCATCTGGTCAAAGCGCATCATCTCTGTCACGTGGAAGGCCGCCAAGCCACGGCGGACTCGGAGCTTCTCTCTTCCTTTCCTCTCTCACCTTGTCAGATTCCTGCGTTACACCAATGCTGGGCAGAGCCGGACTTCCATTTGGCGCAGCGGATATGCTTCACAATGGGAGCCACTGTGAGCTGACGCCGTCGACTCACCTGGTCGACTCCATATCTGCTATCTTCGATATCATGACACCACTGGCAGAACACTGGCCGGAGTTAGTCGTTATCCAAGCGCCGGGTATTGATACAGTATATCAATACCCCAGTATATTCCTGAAGCCGGCGTCACGCTCAATGTCGACCCCAAAAACAAGACACGACAGGATGGACAGTCACTGCTGTTGACTCTGTGTCCGCGCAATGTCCTACGGGCGTCAAAACTTTTGAATTTATCAAGACTGAAAAATGAAGAGACTGAAAAAGACGCGTGATGCTTCACAGATATTTTTAGAAGCTGTTGGCATCCCGGTGACCTTGTTCTTCCTTCTTACCACACAGCGCAGCACGCTGCACTCGTGTCCCGCTTCACCCCTCGTCGATGCAAAGTACAATGACGCCTTGCCAGGTCAGATCTCTCTCAATCTTTGCAATCAAGCGCTGATTGGGACTACAGTATCGCACAGGGAGGATGATTGGTACCGGGACGTATGCCATCGTCAGGGAGGCCATTCACATCAATACGGGGGATATCTATGCATGTAAGATCATCAACAAGAAGCTAATGGAGGGGAGAGAGTATCTCGTTAGTCTTCCTTAATGCGGCATAAACGGGTGACTCATAATCGTTTGTACAGGTGCGGAACGAAATTGCAGTCTTGAAGCGTATTTCGAGCGGACATCCGAACATCGTAACGCTCCATGACTATTTCGAGGTGCGACGATCTGAGCACTGAAATTCTGCACACTCCATCGAAACGATGCAGCTTCTGGGAGCAGTGCCAGAAGAAGGCCTCAGGCTGGAGGGCTTGTCCTGACTGCATGGCCTTGACTGGCTATGATCGTAACTAATTCTAACACGACGAATTAGACACCGCGCAACTTGTACATGTGTTTTGACCAGTGCACTGGGGGTGAGCTCTTCGACCGAATATGCTCAAAAGGCAGCTATTACGAGGCGTGAGTTGCGCCCAATTTCCCCCCGGCTCGTATAACCCTTCCAAGCGACGCCGCGGCCTTGGTCCGCACAATTTTTACCGCAGTCAATTATCTCCACGTCACAGGCGTCGTGCACCGTGATCTCAAGCCAGAAAATCTCCTCTTCCGAACGCCGGAAGAGGACGCAGACATCATGGTCGCGGACTTCGGCTTGAGCCGCATCATGGAGGAAGGAAAGCTCAGCATGCTCACTGAAGTCTGTGGTACTCCGGGCTACATGGCACCCGAGATCTTTCTCAACGGTGTGTCCTCATCAATTAATTGTGTTGATGACAATGAAACATTTCCGTAGCGGGGCATGGTAAACCGGTCGACGTGTGGGCAATGGGCGTTGTCACATATTTCTTACTCGCTGGCTACACTCCATTTGATCGCGACACACCCCAGGCTGAGAACGAAGCGATAATGGCGGGGGACTATAAATTCGAGCCGGAGGAATATTGGGCGAACATATCTGATACGGCGCGCGAGTTTTTACAGGCGTGTCTTACCCTTGACCCGGCGCACAGAATCACGGCGGCGGGCGCACTTCAGCATCCGGTAAAACCTATATTTCACCGGTGTGATTAAATTCACACTAATCGTACCAGTGGCTTGCATCGACCACGCCGCACTTTGTTCCCGATCCGTGGAGTGCCAGCGGTGGACCGACGGATTTGCTGCCACAGGTCAAGCAGGCCTTCAACGCGAGATCGGCATGTGCGTATTTCTTGCCATTAATTAGCTTCCTTCCCCATACACCGGGGGCAATGCCCAAGGCACCTGGCCTGCAGGTGCCGGAAGGGCACCATGCGCGGCACCTGCACTGGGCCTAGCTGGCACCACCCACGGCAGGTGAGGCAGCTTTCGCGGAACAAACAGCACCTCACCGCGCTGTCGGTCCGCACCGGGCGCCAATTTGAGCGCCCGAGCTTTTTGGCTGGTCGGATGGTGGCCCGATTACCGGCATGCCTCAAGGCACCCTGCAGGAAAAGGTTCCCTAGCAGGTGCCGTGCATGGTGCCATGCGTGGTGCCCTTCCGGCACCTGCAAAACAGGTGCCTTAGGGTTTGCCCGCGGTGATATCTCACCCTGCTTTCCTTTCACCGGTGATGTATTGATTGATTCTGCATTTCAGGGCGGAAAGTTGGAGCCGGTATCAGAGCGCTCAACCGAATGGCCACGCTCGCGAGCGGCCGTGGACTCGGAACAGAGGCCGCTGGGCTTTCTGTAGATGTGGAACAATACAAGAAGGAGAGTGCGCAAGAGGTTATGGAGGTAAGCTTTTTCTTTTCTTTTTTCGCTCCATATGTGTCCCCACCTTATGCATCTTCCGGTACTCGTCCAATCGTTTCGCAGCACGCCTCCATCATGCACCACCACAACGTCTAGACTGTGAATCAGCCATTGAAGATTTTTTTCTCACTCTCCTGAAATCAACCTCGTCGCGAAAGGAGAGTTGTTCTTGTGAAATATCTGTGGATGGACAAATCGGAATACTGTCATCTAATCGTTGCATACAGAGTTGTGCGCTAGTGGAAATACATGTACCATGATCTCTTCAAGTTCCCTTCCTCGCTAGCTGCTGTCGGAGGTACACTCGACCGCGCCGTCTCTCTCCGCAAGCAAAAGGTGTATGGTTTGAATCAAAGGTTCGAGACGTCAACTTGTTCAAAAAGTTGAACACGCACAAGCTCGACGAAATTCAACTGGCTGATAAAAAACGCGCATATTAAGGGGGAGCACCGTTTCGGCGCTTTTCTTCGCCAAAGTGGTTAAGTTTAAGATATAACAACTGCGGAGACTCGGAATAATTTGTGAGGTGCAATCGAGGTCCATAAGAAGACCGCAAACAAACCGCCGTAAACGCTGCAGTCTTTGGAAGTGTTCAGTGAATCCTCGATCTCAAAGTGTAAGGGAGTGTACCGGCCGCCGCCCAACTTGCTGAGAAATGCGACCTGTAGTTCGTAAGTTGGCGTCAGAACTTGGTCAGAACCAAAGAACCGGCAAGAAGTTGCCAAGAGCCCGGGTAGCGGCTACTAGCCGGCAGGAGAACGTGTCCGAGACTGTCCGAGAACCTCCGACTCAAGAATCGGATCGGGCAAACTCGGATCATCGCGTCCGAGGTTTATCCTGGTTTATCCCAAACAATCTGGGCAAGTCATGCAGGGAACAGGACTACATACTATGGCTGGACGCGGATCTCTTTTGCCCTCAGAACACCCTGGACTCTAATGGACGTTTCAAACCTCCACCTTTAAAAACATGCCCTGCAATCATCTCGTCGGTTGTGCAAGGGGATCCAACGATAAGAAAAAATGATATCACCTACAAATTTATTTTTTCAGCGGAATCGGGCCTCAACTAACTAACTACCGTGGGAATTTCGCTTATATAAGCCTCAATTTCGCCCAGAGCGGATTTTTTTCTAGCCAGAGGCTGTCAGAGTGCATGTCGGCATCTATTCCGAGTGTTAAACTGGAAGTTTGTGCCGTGTTGAAGGAAAAGACTTTCACAAAAGTCCAGACCATTTCGGACATCACATGATAAATTCCTTCTTTTGGACGCATCAAATCTCTGATAAGGCCTGATATGGGAATAATCTTTCATGTTGCAACGTCACGACGGCTTCACCAAAAACCACGGGACAAGCATATCCGTGTTCAGTGGCAAAAATTACATCAAGTTAGGACGGGTTTCGAAATACAGCAGAAGTGGACCCCCTTGCGGTTGTGTCGGAAATTTGTTTTTTTCGCTGTAAGGCCTTGTTTGGCCTTGTAAGGCCATAATAGAAACTGAGCTTCCAATGCCATTATCTGAGGAGAGTCCTCTTGTAAGATGTGAGGATCTTGTAAGGTTTTTACCTTACAAGGGCTTGCAAGGCAGCGGGTTTTTGTAATGAAAAATTTCTTCGCCTCACATCTTTCAGATACGACTGATGTTATCCTTATCTAATCGCTTATTGTTGATATTTTTTAGTTACACTATTACTGTCGAACGGGAGGCTTTTTAGTGAGTCGAACCAGCGACTTTAGCTTTGATAGTTTTTTTTGGTATAACGTAGCATAACCGTTTTTTCCCTGTAGCTTTCAGACGAGTGCCGGTTAATTAATTAGAACATCTCCCCGTCTACCCAGCTTTGTCGCGAGAGGCTTATGTATAAGAGTACATAATGTTGTCACAACGACCGGGCCGTAGATGTCTGTAGCGTACATGAGGACGTGTTGTACGTAGGTACAGAGCCTGCTTGTTCCTTATAGGGACCTCGGCAGTAATACATCCTCCTCCTCCTCCTCCTCCAGTATGCCAGGCAGTCTTTATATAATTGATTCACGGGTTCCTTATGTGCAACAATTGGTTAATCAAGGATTCCATGGCGCGAACCGTAATGCAGCCTCTCTTGCACTCTGCCTCGTAGTAAATTCCATTTATCACTGTATCTTGTTCGCTCTGGAGGGCATCAGGTAACAATATTTCTAGAGCAGACTGTCTAAATCGGTAATGGTGGTGTGCCTGTGAACATGTAGCCAAATATCTGCAATGATTCTTAAATCCTGTGCCTCAACTGTTCACAAATAACTTGAGACAATTGCAAACCAAAGTGCTCGCTGAGTCGCGCTCTGATCTGAAGTATGTCTGTGAAATATACATGTATTATCAATTCTGCAGGTTGAAAAAATACCAGAGCGCGTAACAAGGACAAGTACTGACCGTGTAATAGAAGGTATATCTAGTGCAACCACTCGAGACTCAGATTGCGCTTGCTCTCGAGTTTGCATGTGCCCTCGAAAAATGGTGATTTGACCCCCGTGCGAGATTTTGAATAGATACAACAAACCTGAATAAGAAACACCGTCAGTCTGAAATCGGTTTACATTGAAGGTCATCGCATTTGATTAGTTGTACAGGTTGCACCCAGGAATTGAGACGTGTTCCTTATGGACTTGACGTACGAACACGGTGTTGACCCTTTGCGGGCATGCAAGTTGACGAGTGTCACCAATTGACGCCGTGAGTCCTCAGCTGGGTATCTGAATTCTGCGTGGGGATTAGGGGTGGAACTGTCTTATGGAGTGCACCAACACGAACCGCACACAGACGACACTTGGGGCATCCCTGCTGGAGGATCTGTGTGTGCGGCACATTAACAGCGGCAGGCGGAAATCACCGATGGCGAAGTGTGGGGCGACGAGTAACAGTCAGAGCGGATACAGAAGCGTGGACGCACGCACCGTGAGCGTGTTGAACTACGAGGAGCGTGGCTTGCACTGGTAAGCAGTGAGCACTGCCGACTACATTCAACGCCGCTGCTACGAGCCAGACCCGCAGAACTCAGTGGATCCGCCGGCGCCACTGAGCCAAATGATCGACATGTTTTGCAAGCGTCGTACTCATCGTGGTGTGTCTGTAAGGGCAACCTCAAGGCCCGAGTATACTCAAGAGTCCTGACGAGGGGGATCCGAAGATAAATATCACAGAGTAGCTACAGATACAAATGGACAGACCTGACGAGGGGGATCCGAAGAGAAGAAAGACTAAGGATCACCCGCGTCAGATCCCGGTATATAAGTAACTACGGACGGGGGGCATGTGATAGCAACCGGAGTGATCGGCAGAGGTCCCGGGCGGAATCACAGGCCATGTGATATCGGGAGGAGCCGGAACGGGTCGGAACGGAACCAGAAGGTCCGGATGCGGAAGCGGAAGGGCCGGAAATAGGGGTTCCCCTGACATCACCCCCCCCTTGGAATGCGGCGCCTCGACGCATAGAACGGATACGGAGGGCCGGGTCCCGGAAGGGGAGCGAGTCGAAAGCGGCGGAGGCGATGGAGCGAGGGGCAGCAGGGTATCTCCGGTAGTAGTCGGCGACGAGTTCCGGGGCGAAAAGGTTGGAATGCTTAACCCATTTATCATGTGAGTTATCATATCCTTTAAACCGACAATAACACCAGAGTCCGCCATAGCGTATCTTGGCTTCCAGGATTTCCTGTACTTCCCACTCCGGCGCGGCGTCCGGAGGGGCCTCTTCGTCGATGACCGGAGGAGGCTCGTCGTAGCCGGGGCGGCCTTCAAAGGGGTCCTCTTCCGCGAGCTGAAGCTTCACGACCGGAAAGACCGGGTGGAGGCCGGAGAGACGGGGGGGGAGCGCAAGCTTATACGCACCTCGGCCGACGACTTGGATGACCTTGAAGGGGCCCAGTCGTCGGTGAGAGAGCTTGACCGAGGGGCGGGTCGTTTGGACGTCCGAGGCATCAACCCAGACACGATCTCCGACCTTGATGTCCGGAGCCGGAGTGCGCCGACGATCGTAGTACCGCTTGAACTCCTCCTTCGCCTTTACCAGAGCTGCGCGGGCTTCGGAGACTCCGGATGCAATCCGGTCTCGGAACTCGTTTACCGACTCAACCTTCGAACGCAAGCCGTTCGGCTCAAAACCCATCCGGGGAGCCGTCCAGTGTCCGTCATGAACGGGACCTGTTGCGTAGAAGAGTGAATGTGGTTGTTGTAGGCGAATTCCGCAGCCGGAAGGAGCTCGTCCCAGTCATCCTGCTTGTAATCAGTGAAAAGCCGGATGAACTGCTCCATCTCCTGGTTTACCCGCTCCGTCTGCCCGTCGGTCTGCGGGTGGTACGCCGTGGAGGTCGCGGGTTTGATTCCGATGAGGCGCCAGAGCTCGGTGGTGAACTCCGCTACGAACTGAGGGCCCCGGTCGGAGATGTACTTCTCCGGAGTTCCGTGGTGGCGCCAGACGTTCCGGTAAAAGAGCCGGGCCGCACCAACAGCGTCGATCTGGGTGTGGCACTCGATGAAGTGGGCTCGCTTACCGAGGACGTCGACTACAACCATGATCGCATTGTAGCCGTGCGCTTCCGGAAGCTCGACGACGAAGTCCACCGACACGGCACTCCAGCGCTCCTCCGGAATCTCCGTCGGGTGCAACTCCCCAACTGGAAGCTTCCGGAGCGCCTTGGTCCGGAGACACAAGTCGCAGGTCGCTACATACCGGCCAACGTGACGGGACAGCTGGGGCCACCAGTAGTTCCGGGAAATGAGCTCCAACGTTTTGAAACGGCCGGCATGCCCAGCAATGCGGGTGTCGTGGTGCTGCTCCAAGATCCGGCGACGAAGGTCCTTGTTCCGGGGAACAACAATCTTGCCACGGAAATAGAGCAGACCGGACTCGACATGCCACTCGGAGGACCGGGAGGACCGGGCGCCACGAACCTTCAAAAGTTCCCGGGCCGCGAGAGCGACGGGGTCCTCGAGGTCAGGTACGCCGGCGAGGGCATCACGGATCTCGCGGAGGATCGGGACTTCCGGTCCGGAGACTATAACACCCTCTAACGCACGGATATGGAACAGCTGTGGAGTCAGGAGCGTCACATCCTGGTTGTCCGAAGCCGCTCCATGGTCAGCGCGTCGGGACAGGGCGTCCGCGCGGCCCATAAGGCGTCCGGGTTTGTGGTGAAGCGAGAAGTCGAACCGGGACAGGTACAGGGACCACCGGGCCTGCCTCCGGTTGAGGTTCTGCGCCTTCCGGAAGTACTCCAAGTTCTTGTGGTCCGTCCAGATCTCGACCGGATGCTGAGAGCCCTCGAGGAAGTGCCGCCACTCCTCGAGCGCCCGGATGATCGCCAGCATCTCCTTGTCGTGGATCTCGTAGTTGCGCTGGACCGGACTCAAGCTCTTGGAGAAGAAGGCAACCGGATGCCACTTCCCGTCGGAACCCTCCTGAGAGAGGACAGCTCCGGACGCGAAGTCGGAACTGTCCGCCTCAACCCGGTACATCCGGGACTCGTCCGGAAGGATCAGGACCGGCTCGGTGACCACTGCGTCCTTCAAGGCTTGGAACGCAGCGGCCTCCTTCTCGGTCCAGACCCACGCCTGGCCCTTCTTGGTGAGGTCGAAGAGAGGGCGGGCGATGTCGGAAAAGTCGCGGATGAACCGCCGGTAGAAGTTCGTGAAGCCGAGGAACTGCTGCACGTCCTTCTTGTTTTCCGGCGCCGGCCAAGCGGAAACTCCGGCGACCTTGACCGGATCCATCTCCACATGATCGTGAGAGATGATCACGCCGAGGTATTCGATCGAGGACTTCTCGAACTCGCACTTCTCCGGTCGCAAGTAGAGCTTATGCTCCCGGAGACGTCGGAGGACCTCCCGGACGATCTCTCGGTGCTTCCGGAGGTCCGAGTGCGCGATGAGGATGTCGTCGAGGTACACCATGACGTCGCCAGACAAGATGAGATCTTGGAAGATGTCGTTCATCATTGTCTGGAAGGTCGCTGGGGAGTTGGTAAGGCCGAAGTACATCACCAATGGCTCAAAGAGCCCCCGGTTGGTACGGAATGCGGCTTTCCACTCGTCACCCTCCCGGATGCGGACGTTGTTAAAGCCCCACCGGACGTCGAGTTTCGTAAAGAACCGGGCTCCTTTCAAACGATTGATGAGATCGTTGATCAGAGGCAGGGGGTACCGGTTCTTTACGGTCATCGCGTTGAGCGCCCGATGGTCCTGGACGAACCGGAGGCCTCCGTCCTTCTTTTTGACAAAGAAGACCGGAGAGGCCATCGGGGATTTCGACGGCCGGATCCGTCCAGTAGACAAGCCCTCCTCGATGAACGCGTCGAGTTCGTGTTGCTCGAGGGGCGAGATCGGGTAGACCTTGCAGTTGGCGGGCTTCGAGTCCGGAACGAGTTCGATGGCGTGGTCCCAGGTTCGGCTCTCAGGGAGCGAGTCGAAGGACTCCCGGTTGAAGACGGCCTCAAAATCACGCACCCAGTCCGGAAGTTCCGAACCGGCCGGAGCGGAGTTTTTGGCATACGCCTCGGCCAGTCGTTGCGAAAAGGTGCTGGTCGCGCGGATATCCTCCGGAGGCGAGAACCGGGTGTACAGGATCCGGTCACCGTCCTCGAGCGGATCGTCCTCGTCATCGGAATCGTCGGAATCATCCGGAGAGAGTTCCGGCAACTCCTCATCGAAGTCGAAGTCGTCGTCGTCCTCGCCGCTCCGGTCATCCACGTCGACAGCGCAGATGTCCACGCTGGGCTGGGACCGGATGGACCGGAGGATCTGGGCGACGGCCTTCGCATGTCGGCGTTCGGCCCGGGCTTCGTCCGTGCAGGTGTTGCAACCGGACGGGCATCGGCTCATCTTGACCTCCTGGGTGTCCCAGTTGATCTCCGGGTTGTGCTTCCGGAGCCAGGAGTAGCCAAGGATGAGCTTCTGCTTACCTAAGCGCGTGACGGCGAGTTGCACGCGCTCGGTGTGGCCCTTATAGCGTAATACCACGTCCGCGACGGCCCGGATGGAGCCAGCCTCGTTCGGGGTACCGTCGACGTTGAAGACCGGGATTGGCTGCGAGAGCTGCCGGATCGGAAAGGAGGTGGACCGGACGTACTCGGAGTCGATGAACTCGGAGGTGGCTCCGCAGTCGACAAGGCCTTTGAGCGAGAGCTTGGCGGCATTGTCGGCAGACTCAATCTCCAGAGGGAGGTGGAGGGAGTTGGCGCTCGGAGCAGCGGCAATCGTATACCGTTTCGGAAGCTTGCATTCCCAAGACGGCCTACGAGGCGGCCGGGTTTTCGGAAGGACCGGAGCGGCCGGAGTACCGCTCGGATCAGGGGGTGCATCTATCGTTTCGGGGGATGCAAGAGATATATTGTCAGACTCGTTACATAGAACAGCGAAATGATTAGGGGACGCGAACGAGGGCGCACCGCTCACTCGTCGCAGAGGGGAAAATCCTCCGGTTCCGAAATGACCGGACGGTCCGCGACAGCCTGCGCGGACGCTACCTTGGCAAGGAGCTCCTCCAGAGCTGCCGGATCACTTCATCGAGCACGTCAGTCGACCGGATGTCGACCGGAACGGTGCAGTCCTTCGCGAAGTGGTTCGGATCACCGCAGCGGAAGCAGCCACGGCGAGGGGCATTGCGGGCGCGGGTGCGGTCCACGTCCATAGGGACCGGAGGTGGAAGCACCGGCACGGCAGCCCTCGGCTGGGGGGTCGAGACCACGGCGGGGGCGACGGGAATCACCCGGGCGCGACCCGTCGCGGTTGCGTGGCGCATCGGAAGGGCGGCTTCCGAAGCGCGGAGCTTGGCCTCGTACTGGCAGTAGGCACGAAGCCTCCAGGCGGGGTAGTCGCGGATGTCCGGAGGGTCGGAAGATCCGGTTATCGCGGTGTTGATCGCCGGATCGAGGCCCGTCCGGTACTTCGTGACCTTGACGAGAGGGTCTTCGAAGCCGGCAAGGTCGACGAGGTCCTCAAAGTCGTCCGTGTATTGGAAGACGTCCCGGGAGCCCATGTGGTACGAGCGTCCCTCGAGCTTGTTCAGTGCATGGTCCTGTTCGTTCTCCTCGACGAACCGGAGCCGGAACTCCCGGAGGAATGCGTCCCAGCTCGTGAGGAGGAACGGGGTCTTGTTGGACTGACGCTCGGCCCAACGCTGTGCGGAACCGGTGGCCATAAAAGACATGGCGTACCGGACGACCTTCTCCTCGGAGGGTTCCCCGTTCTCCGTGAACGCCTCCGGAAGCAACCGGGCGTAGGACCGGACCTGGTGAAGGAAGGCCCGGCCGTTCTTGCGGTCACCGTCGAAGACGATCGGGGGGTTCGGCCGGAGGACCGATTTCGCTCCAGGAGCAACATTTTTAAATAACCCTGGACCCGGGTCCGGAGCCGGGTCGGCAAGGGACGGGGCAGGCGAAGCAGCAGTGGGGTGTTGGTTCTGGACAAGTTTGGCAAGCGACGCGATGCTCGCTTCGATCCGGTCCAACCGGGCGGCGGCTTCCGCGGACGCGTCGGACATGGAGGGATCTAGACGAGGGGAGGAGGGGACAAGATTCGGGTTCGGGGAGACCGGAGCACTTTCGGAGTCGTCCGAGTCTGCTAAACCGTAACCCGCAATCTTGGCCGGTTAATCCCTTAGAGTCTTTCTTCTGCTGTAAGGGCAACCTCAAGGCCCGAGTATACTCAAGAGTCCTGACGAGGGGGATCCGAAGATAAATATCACAGAGTAGCTACAGATACAAATGGACAGACCTGACGAGGGGGATCCGAAGAGAAGAAAGACTAAGGATCACCCGCGTCAGATCCCGGTATATAAGTAACTACGGACGGGGGGCATGTGATAGCAACCGGAGTGATCGGCAGAGGTCCCGGGCGGAATCACAGGCCATGTGATATCGGGAGGAGCCGGAACGGGTCGGAACGGAACCGGAAGGTCCGGATGCGGAAGCGGAAGGGCCGGAAATAGGGGTTCCCCTGACAGTGTCGGGAACGCGATCGGTTGTGCATGATGCGCGGCGTATACGGGGCATCCGCATTCCGACACTGGCGCACGTTGCAGCGAGATGTGGGTGGCGGAGAAGGCTTGCCGGCGGATGGAAGGGAGACGAGGCCCGGTCGGTGAGCTCCGATGGAGAGAGCTAGTTGTCCTGCCCTGCCCTGGCGTTGGTGCGGCATGTTGCAGGTATCTTATGGTTACGATCCTGAAATATTAAGCTGAACATTATTTTTCTCTTTTGTACGGATGTGTGTACCAATTGTGGGCGAACTGTGCATGCAGGATCATCATAGCAGGATAAAACCATAATGAAATACTGGAATAACGCAAACCCGGTGAGCGCCGCGCCTCCTGCCCGTCGCACATACAGCCCGAGGGGGAAGAGCATTGTCGCGATATCGTTTATTGCCTTTACGATAGTGTGTGGACCGGCTCTGTCGATTAAGATTTGGATGCGAGAGCCGCCATACACATATCAGATACAGCTGGAACCCCCTGGGTCGAAAGCGGAGTTAATTAGGAATTTAGTGTTGACACAAGAACGGTTCGACGCACAGGAACTGCCGCATTACGAGCTTGCACAGCGTAAATGACAATATCAATGGAGAAATGATCGAGGGAACGCGCACGAAGATACGTCTCGTCGCGATCTAAGTTGTTGGTGGCTTTCCGATTATTTTCAACACATTGTGAGATAAAACACAGATGAATTGGGGCAACGACGCACATGGTCAGCGCCGTGGGTTGAGCACCCGGAACAGAACGGCGTCAGGACGAAGGTGTGGAGAAGCATACCTATCGCGGCGTTGATCAACGCGTGCGACGACAGGTCCTTTAGTCGGAGAACGGTGATACAGGCAGCGACCCCTCCATTTCCAAGCTCGTCGCAAGCCCGGACAAGCACAGAGGTGAAGCATGTGCCCTGCGTGTCGTCCGCATATCCATACCATCCTCCTTGTTATTCTACCACACCGGATCAAGAGTGTTGCGTCGGTGAGGGGCACCTCGCCCCAGCACTTCACCAACGCAGAGAGCGTGCGGGCCACCGTTCCGTCATACACAAATGTTGCAGTTTTGACCGCAGACAAACACCGACTCGGAGGGCTTGAAAGCTGATGATTATTCCAAACTAGTCGTTAAAATTAGCAGCTCAAGCGAGAGGATGCGACGCACATTATACAGCCATCCGTAAGTCAGCCCCGGGGGTCAGATGTCCATGACTGTCAAGCGGTACAGCCCCACATGCAGGCCGAGGCACGGAATCGCACTGCGGGATGCATATGTGGCTTCAGGCTGCGATTGCGGCGGTTCCTCGCCGTAATTGGGTGCAATATCGGAGAGCTGGGGAGTTGAACAAGGGCTGAGTCGGAAGAAGGGGAAAATTCGGATAGCCTCGAAGTTACAAGAGCTTACAAAGTGGTGGCGTTGTTGCGAGAGCTTGCAAGATCAGTTGTTTGTTTATAATTGTATTGCAACGGTCTTATAACGTCAGCCTCTTATAAGACTAAAAATAAATTTCCGACATGCTCATCGGG
The DNA here is from genome assembly GCA_029281795.1 of Mycena crocata. Taxonomy (NCBI): domain Eukaryota; kingdom Fungi; phylum Basidiomycota; class Agaricomycetes; order Agaricales; family Mycenaceae; genus Mycena; species Mycena crocata. Next base: position 779,787 of record JARJCP010000009.1, on the reverse strand, counting down.
ATTCGGAGCATAAAAAAAACCGTCGCCGCCGAAGCCCGAGCGCTCCCCGAGCACTGAAGCGGCGCTGCGGCAACGTCATTCACCGTTACCTTGTACTACCTTGGCACCATCGCGCGGCAAGTGAAGTATCATCAGTAAAACTACACATTCGTCTTTGACATCTTTGGCATCTTGGGCAAGATGCCAAAGATGTCAAAGACACTTTTTCTGGAAAGACGCACATCTTTCCCTAAAAAGGGTCAAAAGTCTTACAAAGACGTTCAGTCTTGGGAAAGACGTCCAAGACAGCCAGAGTCTTAGCACAATCCCTGGCTAAGGCTGTTTACAGATTCCTCAAGACAGTACAAAGACATTGAAAGAACATTATATTGCTGACGAATAACTAATAAAGAATACACGAATGCAGTGGGATATCATGTAGCATACAGAGCGCGGACGCGATGGAAAAGGCGTGTATGGAAACCACACAGATCAGAGTCGACACTCACCCTGAACGTCTCCGGAATGTCCGCATGCAGCGAGCAGATTGCGAACTGAGGTCTGGATGTCACGGTCAAACAAACACGTCAGATGCTGCAATTGTCAAAGTAGAGAACCACTAACGAGGACTGGGTCAAGCAATAAAGCAATAGGCACGCGATGACCATCGCCACCAGAATAGACAGGGCCCGCAACTGGATTGATGGGTAAAGGGATGCTTGAACGCAGTTGAGCTACGGGAGTACATGAAAAGGAGGTCTTGAAGAGAGTGGAAGAGGGCTTGAAGGGGCTTGAAGAGATGTCCCAACAGAAGGAAGCGGGCTGAGGGGGCCAGTGGCAGAAATGTACCCAAGGAGGGGATTGGGTCCGATTGAAGAACTCAGAGTATGTTGAAGCCATCCATGATGCCGCGACGTCAGACCAGGGTAGAAGGGACGAAGGAAGGGACAAAATGAGGCGGCTGGGGTACGCTGGTGGGGGGAAAGTGAGGGTAGGAAGCAAAAAGCGATGAGCCCACGTTGTAAATGATGCGGTCAATCACGCCACTTCCGCAGCACATGCTTCCCATCAAGCGGAGTTTGATTGACTTGTGCGATTTCAGACTTCAGTCATCGCCTCCCTTCGCGACATCACGTCCCTACCACCCCATAAGTAATGCCCAGGATGGTCTGGAACTCAAATGCTTACATGCCCATGTTTGCACTTTAGATCCTTGGATCAAGCTCGTACCACTGCAATTTTCATGACTTTATCCGCTGTTTCTACCGTGTTCCTCTGGGAGTTTCGGTGCATTTATTCACTTCTAATTGAGAGTACTTGAGCTCCTCGGGCTAAAATATGTTTACAAGCATCCCTGCACCAAAATCGAGGCAAAAGAATTCCGCAAGATGTAAAGCATTGTCCCAAAGATCAAGACTACCAAAGATGCGGGATGAAAGACCAAAGACGCCCGTACCAAGACAAAGACAATCTGCGTAAGACAAAGATTTTCAAAGATGGGTTCCAAAGACGAAAGATGCCAAAGCCAAATGTGTACTTTTACTGATGATCACTACGTACCGTGCTTATGACAGGTATACGCGGCCTCGCTAGGGCATCTGTCAGTGCTGCTGTTTCTAGTGAGGCCCGGACGGGGGATAAAGCAGGGGCTGTTGTGGGCGAGGTCCTCACTCACCCACTCATTTCTACACACATCAACTCAAAGTGAGAAGTCAACCATCTGTCGGAAAAATGCTGATTTCCTTGCAACGGCCTGAGTCAGCTTGGGGCCTTGAGGGACCTCGAGAGCACTTGCGAGTCACCCAGCCACGACTTCGAAGCCCTCAAAAGTCATCTCAAGATAAGCGGGGGAGTCTCAAGGAGTCCCAGGCCATGGCAAGGTAAGGAGACCTTGAGACTCAATCTCAAGACTCCAGCGCACCGGCTCGAGCTGCTCGTAAACCCCGCCGTCGCGAAGTGTAATACTGATAGACTTCATACTTTGAATTTATACAACTCGTTTTCACTCGTGATTGCTCCGGCAGGAAATAGATTGGAATAACGGACGACATTGCTGTATGTACTTGAGCTGCTCTAAGTTTTGTTCCCATGGAGATGGTGCAAAGGGATGTTGCATAGCTGCAGACTCTCGTTCAACCAACGGCCCATTTCTTCCCGTTCCAGAGTGCTGGCCATCAGGGAGCTGCGGGATTCGAGGTTGCTCAAGCCGACCCACCGGTGAATTGGGTCCCACCAGTTGGTCCCGCATGAGGCGGGCGCGTTTTGGGCGGGGAGTAGAAGCGGTCGCGGTGCTGACGGGGGAATCTCTCTTGCGTTCTAAAAGTATGTTAAACGATGCGGAAAATAAACTGATAAGTGGACGCACTTTCGCCCTTCAGCCTTTGTTGGATCTCGGAAAGATCTTGTTCAATACCCGAGAGGCGACTGTCGAAAGTACGCTCTGGACGACGTGCAGCGTCTACCATAGTGTTCGAAACGGCTGAGAGAGGCGTATGGCGGGGCAGAGGTGAGTTAGGCGCAGAGGAATCATCTGATGAGGATGACCGAGAATTGTCGCGTGCGCGACAACGAGCTTCTCGCACGGGTTCGGAGTCGGAGACATGTGTTGTGTCTGAGGCTAGACGGCGAAGGATACGAGGCATTAATATTGGGTGCAAGGTGAGCTCGAGTTGCGAGTTGTGGAGATGGGTGCGCATACTAGGATCTCGTCAGTGAGGTGGAGTAATGATGTCATTGTTTGGTACAGCTATATCAACCAACGGTCTGTGGCGCTGCAACTCCACCGCTCTTCCCTCTCTACCACCACCATCCCCAGCGCTCGAGTCCATCGCTATCGTTCGACACTGGTCTGGGATTCCCCCCTTGCCGCGACAACTCACTGATCTCGCTGCCAGAAGGTTGATTCTCAAACTCAGTCTCATCGTAACCGCCGGCACAGGTATGTCGTCCGCACACGTACTATTCCGAGCTCACTGGGTTCCAGTTTGTTTCCTCTACCTCGGTCAGGTATGTGTCAGATCTTCTCTTCAAGTTATCGTCCTAATTCTGTTGCACTCAGAACTATTAGGTGCTTAACAATTATGTGTGTTCGAGTGCTTCATTTCTCCCGACTCGCTACTAAATAAGACTAGAATCCAAGCTTACTCCGCTGGGAACCGTCCCCGTACTCTACTACTACTACTACTATGTACTCGTAGTAGATTAATAGACTGATTTGAATAATGTTTGTATCTCGAATGTAAAGTATCGTGAGCTGAGCAAGGGTGTATACAGCGTGGTGCGGTGTGGCTTGTGAAACCTTGAATGATATTGGGACATCGGTTGTACCCCGAGCGCCTTGAGAGGGCCTGGGAGCCACTGCGTGACCTGGAAGAGCTTACGGATATCTTACCTCTGTGCTGCAAGGCACTTAAAACCAAATGGCCTTGTGGTGTCCTGGGATGCGTCTCAGGACGTTTCAAGTCGATCAAGATTTTTCCGACATCCACGTCATGCTTGCAATCACCAATCCCTCGGAGGCGACAATACTGGTCTTGGGTGCCAATGCAGGTTTCCTGGCTAGCTGGTTCGTCGGCGACCTCCTCAAAGAGGGATATTATGTGCGCGCCGACGCCAAAGGCCGGCACCTTTTAAAGATTTACGCGGAGTACGGGAGCAAGTTGCAATCATTGTCATCTGACCTCAAGTTGAGGTTGCAGTATGATGACGGTGTGTGGGTAGCAAACCATATTTAATGGTGGATTGACGCGCATTCACAGGAGGGAGCGTTCGACGACGCCGTGAAGGGCGTCCAGGGAATCATTCACACGGCGTCACCCGTGCATCTGGACGCCACTAGTCCTGAGGGTGAGCTTCCCGCGGTTCAGCGAAACATGCATTCGCCGGGTGCAGAGATGAGCGACCCCGCGATCCAAGGCCAAGTGGGGATGCTTACTAGCGCGATGAAATACGGGTGAGCAGATGGCAGTACCCTTGCCGGCCCGGTACATACTCGTCTCAGTAGCTCGTCGGTCCAACGCGTGGTCATCACCTCGTCCTGTGCCGCCATTCTCGACACAGTTCCCGACCCGACGAAAGACAGCGCAACTATCTCGGAACTCGACTGGAACATACGGGCCGTCAAAAGTTGCGAGAATTTGGACGCCGGTGGGCTTGCGATGTCCTAGTCTCTTGTAAACAGACACTATACCAAACTAGCTCGCAAGCTCGCAATGGTATAGTCTGTCGATTACCCGAAGGGATCGATCGGAACTCAACCTTATTACGTAAAGGTGACGATTTACACGTCCAGTCACACGTGTTACATCCGACATCGACGCGTCTTGCTGCCTTCGTGCGCTTGAATAAAAATATATTAGCGCGTAGTATGAGTTGTAATATTTATTGAAACACATCTGAGAAGAAAAAACCATCAATGTTGCCCTCAGACTCAAGTTCATGCCTTGTATATGCTGGAGGCAGTCTAAAGTTTTATCATGGGTTCTACTTTCCTCAGAGCCTTCTACAGAGCGCGCACATAAGGGTATGATGTTATATATAGAGAAACACGCCCCAAAATTGGATGGCGCTGTGGAGGATGGTGAGAAATGCCTGCGGGGGAAAATGTTTACGTAACTTTACGTAATAACGGTGGGTTCCAATACATCAGTGCGCGGTAAACTACAGACTAGCGATGTCCCCCCATTCGCATTCGGAACGCTTCAATTAAAAATGGGCCACCCTGCCGCATGGGCATTCATGGAGGAAAACAAATCCGAGCTCAAATGGGACCTCACGACAATACTCCCGCTGTGGATATCCGGCGCGCGTCTGACACGTTAAGAAAAAGCGGCCCCATCGACTGAAGCACTTATGTAGTTGATGCAGCAAATGCACTTGTCCCGGCCCCCACGCAGGCGCTGGCCAAGGGAACGCCTGGGGTCGCGCGCCATCCAATCAAGTTTGTGACAAAAAAAGGAGGAATCGATTTGGGGGATCAAGTTCAGGACGATGGCGGAGTCGACGCGGGACTCGTTGGCCGATTTCGAGGCACGGGGATGGTAAGCAGAGCCAGCTTTGGATCATAGAGATGATTTAAAATTCTGGTTTTCGATTCGTTATATTATTCAACCTTTAGTTCTATCTTCGGGTTTTTTCTTGTTGTTTACCTGCCGATCATGCTCGGGTGGTTTTCTTTTGATTTATACCTCAAAGATCTCTCGTGAACAATGAGTGAGTGATGAGCATCAAAGTAAAATAGCCAGGTGAAGCGAAGCGAGGAAGGCAAAACCAGGGGAGGTCAGAACATAAACAAAGAGAACTGGACGAAGAGTTCGTGGTCAGTAGTAGTCACAACAGCATATTGCCGCCCAACTCAAAATTCAACCAAGGTCACGTGAGTGCGGTTCAACTTACAGCAATTCTCGAAACTAATGAGATCAATCAGTTTTTTTCCCCCAGTTCCCAAAAAGGAAACTACAGCTTGCAGCATATAATACCCACTTATCAAGGGTATCCTTACCAGATTTTTGGGACCCAGATGTTTGAAAAGGCATCGCTCCGACGTTTTGAGGAAATTTGAGGCGAACGGTTAACAGCGGCCGAAGCCGACTGATCGGATCTATCAATACGTGATCGCCCGCAGATTGTCTGCGATCTTCTCATGTAGACATTCGGGTACCCCGTTCTTCTGGCGGTGTATCCGTGGTATGGACGCCCAAGCAATTCGGACCTCTACACCGACCTCGAGAGCCTACAGTGGGTGTTCCTACAAAATATCCTTTTCGGGAACTGCTAAAAAAAAACATCGATCAATCTCATTAGATTCGAGAATTGCTATAAAATCCCAGCCGTCTTGAACTGAAAAGCGTCAAACAAATGAACTAGCGGTATCTTTCATAATTGGTGAGTAAAAGTATAGCTGTGAATGTCCGTGTCAAATAAAAGGTCTCATTGGGCAACGTGGTGGCGAACCGCGGTTCGCTTCATCGAGGGTATCAAGCACACGGGGGAAAAATACTTACCTGGCCGTCTGGAAACGTTACAGAAACTATAAGTTTCTGGCACAGGGAAACTGCAACTGAAACCATGAGTTTCAGGCGCAGATTATGTACTGCTGACACTTAAGGTTTCTGGGAAGCCTAAGGTTTCTGGGGCTTCCCAGAAACAATAAGTTTCAGGCTGCCTTGAATCCCCTAAATTCACAATTGCAGGACGCCAGAAACTTATTGTTTCTGGGAAGCCCCAGAAACTTTAAGTGTCAACGGTACGTAAACTGCGCCTTCATAGTTTCAGTCGCAGTTTGCCTGTTCCGGAAACTTATAGTTTCTGTAACGTTTCCAGACGGCCAGGTAAGTATTTCTTTCCCGTGTGAAGATGACATCGACACTGCGCATCAACTCGGAAAGCATAATTTCTGTCTTGATGCTGCTTGGTGTTCAGAATCAAGAAGCTGACTCGGAAAGATTCGGGAGGACGCGGGCAAGATGACCGGCGTGTCAAGGGGAGGCATGTCGATAGCAGTCCCTTGATGAATAAGCCGAGGTTGTACCCGAAGTCGGATTGGTTCTCCGTTGATTCCCCGTCGGGAGGTTATGGGTATCGCTACTTCTATAAAAGTATATATACCGGTGGGATTATCTCCAGGTCCATAACAGACATGCCTTTCCCCAAGACATTCGACGCCTACGTTCCTAGTGACACTCAGGAACTGTTCGCACTTGCCAAATTCAAATCAGATTATGTCGCCTTCCACGCCCTTAACGCCGTCCCGCTCGATGCCGAGCACACATCGTCCTTCGAGTTTTCCGAGAAAATAGCCCCCCGGTTCGCATTCATCCACAGCCTGCGGTGTTACTATTTCGCGCTCGCGATGTTGCACAGCGGCTTCCCCTCAGGAACACCTGGTGTCCCCCAGATCACGTTTGAGGAGCTCAGCCGGCGCCTCTACCACACCTGCCTTTTTCACGACCTAGGCTGGACGCAAAGCACAGAAGGCCTTGCGCACCCCGCCCACGCTATGACCTTCGAGCTCCACGGCGGGATCATGGCGTACGAACACCTCCATAGCAGTGCGTCGGCTCTCGACGCGCAGCAGGTCGGCGACATCGTGCAGAGTATCGTGTTTCACTGCTCACGATGGCCTTCGGGCACGTCATCCGCAAATGCCATGCTGATGTACCTCAGCGCGTTTTTCGATGTCGGCGGATACGATGCGTTCGGACCCGGGTCTTTGAACTCCCTCGTCAATCGCAAGACGGTGCAGGAAATTGAGAAGGAGTATCCGCGCGGTGATTTCGGTGTCAACTCGAAGGAGACGCTGTTGGGGGAGTTGGATCAGAAGCCAAATTGTCTTCTCTCACACTTTCCTGGCGGGGTGAGTATCTCTATATTCTCGCAAAAATCATAACTAAGTAAAGCTCAAAGCGTGATGCTCTTGTGATGAGAGTGGATCCTATTGTTCCTGTCGATGAATAGACACTCATCAGTATACTGCCGAGATATCCGAATTAGACCAGTGACCGATCTGTCGATGAAGGCAAACCGTAAACGACAGAAGGGTTATTACCAGTCTAAATCTGAATACGTATATTGGCAACATCTACTCACAGTTTTATGTCGAACTTTAATGGATCCCTTCTTCCCGGCGATAGCCACATCCCTCTTCATATTTCAAACTCGTGGCAGTCTCACACGGTCTGTAGAAGACAACCACTCCGTGAAGCAAAGGCGCAATCCTGCGAATGGATTTAGTTTTGCGTCCCTGCTAGATGCCAGTGGTACAAAGGAATCATACATATTTTCGCTTGTGAATACTTGAGTCGTTAGGTGACGGGAGAAAATTTGGATTTCAAATGGGGAAAAAAATGTGGTCTTCCACAAGAGGAGGGGGAACAGAAAACTTCAATATCATTCCCAGAACCTCGTTTCTTGGACCGTCTCGTCAAGCTGCTTGGGCCGTCTCCTTAAGCTTGGGCTTCAAGGGAAGTATCTGCCGAAAGCTGGTTCTATGGACCTACTGAGCCCTGCTGAGCACTCAGGAGGCATGGTATCCACTTCCCAGATGGAGGCGTTACCTACATGTACTTGAAGGATTAGTATGGACTTTGCAAGACGAACTGCCGAGCTGAAGGAAGATTTATAAACACAATGGACGCAGGAATCAAAACAACTCACCATCAATTTCTCGGGAGATGCGCTGTGCAATGAATTTGTCTGCCCGCGCCTGGACCCAAAGGTCGTCTTCCCCATGGGCGCCAAGTTGCCAGTCGTCTACGTCGGACGCGGCGTAGTCCATGGCCACGAATCGTGTATTGTTTGCCAAGGGCTCCAGCGAAACTCGTCCTTCCCAATTGGGCCCGCGTATCCGGTCGGGACTGCAGAGGACGACAAGAGCCTGCAGCTTAGGGCAGGCGGCAAGTGCGGCTTGGAAGATCGGAAGCGAAAGTCGATGAGAAATGCAAGGTGGGTTAGGCACGGGAGGAGCGCAAGGTCTTTCCGATCGTCCCAAATTGCGTTGTTGAGATCGTCTATCAAGTGCAGATGTGTGATGCCTGCGAATAGCGTATGCCTCAAATTGAGGGGTTCCGAAGAAAACAGCTCGCTGAGATCTATTGCCGCCAGACGCTGAAGTGGCATCGCATAGGGAAAGGAAAGCTGAGATGGTTCAGCTCGCTCAAGGGCAAGATTATGCACGGCAGAGCAGCTCGCGAGGGTGGAGTCAAAGTCATCGGCGATAGAGGCATCCCAAAAGATGTGCTCAACGTATTTTGAAATGTTCTGGAATTGGACTGCCAACGCAAAACTCGAAGGCTCAAAGCATATACGGTCTTCAAGTGGCCTCGAGAAGACAATCATCCTATAAAGCAAAGGCGTGATCCTGCGAAAGCGATTTAGTTTAATAGTTTAATATCGAGCCTCGTTGAATCTTGATGCTTCAAGATGAGATCACCATATCTTCACCCGTTGAGCCACAAGGAGAAAGTTTGGGGTCGATTCTGAATCCGACAACGCTACAGTCTCAAAGATGCGGCGTTCGAGTTCAAGAGGCAAACCCGATTCCGACATGGTGGTTGGGAGCAGGATCCAAATGATGTGACAACGCCGAGATTTTCATTGCAAAATAGTAGTATACACTTGTTTCCCGCTGCAATGTCGCCCGCAACAAGCACTCGCATCTTTATTCTGCTTATCCTCTGGGCATCGACAACGTTTTTAGCTTTCTATGTGCACGCTGGCCTTTCATTATCTTCCCTCAGCTTAAACCCGGAAGACGCGCGTCAGGCAATTCTCCCAATTCCTTCACGGGCGTATGTGATCTCTCTACAGCGTCGTAGAGACCGTTATGCAGAAATGGAACGGCTACGGGCTCGCCTTGGGCTTCAATGGAGCTACGTCGCTGCTGAAGATTCTCAAAGTTCCCTCGTCGGTCGTATCATGTCCCAGGTCCGGTCAAAGCGTCAAGAAGAACTCAAAATGAAAGAATACGCACCGAACACCACGATCAGGCTTCCATTCGAGTGGCCGAGCCCAGAAGATGGACCGAGTCCGCCCTTTGGGGACCCGAACTCAAGTTTCCCTGCCGCCGCTGATGCTGAGCCTCTCACATGCGCCACGGAGGACTTCACCCTCGTGCCATACTCTCCCCGACTCAAGGAATACAAGATCCTGTCACGGAGCCGCATCGCCTGCTGGCACTCGCATCTATCTGCCATCCAGCGTGCATCCGCCCAACGACCCGAGAAAGCTTCACTCATCTTGGAAGACGACGTCGATATGGAAGCCGACATCAAGGAACGTCTCGTCGCTGTATGGAGCCTATTGCCTCCGGATTGGGACGTCGTATTTTTGGGTGCGCGGCTAAGCGTCGGAGTGTACTCGCCCGGGCTGATGGATCCACCATTAACAGGGCACTGCTGGTCAAATGAATCCCACTATCCCGCGCTTGGGCCACCTTCGAGCCACCTGGTAACTCGCCTCCACCCATCGCACGCGCCGCTGTGCACGCACGCATATGCGCTGTCGCCTCAGGGCGCGGTGCGGCTGCTCCAGCACCTCACATACCCGCGCTTCGCGTATTCGCGCGCGATCGACCACGCGCTGGCGTGGCTCGTGCAGAGCGGTCGCCTGCGGAGCTTCTCTGTCGTGCCCAGCGTCGTCGTACAGCGCAAGCTCGGGGGCAGTGATGTCATGGCGGGGACGGGCAGCGCGTGGCGGGAGCAGCTGGTGCACGGCGTGCTGGCTCATTTATTTACAGACAGCGCTATACCCACTCCCAGACCACGCCGTTTATCCGTCCTTGCGTCAGTGGCGCCAGCTTCGCGAACCCCGCCTCTGTAAAGTCCAGGTCCGCGGCGCCGGGACACCCTGCACACCGATCCTCGACCGTCACCGTCACCGATTTCCCGCCGTCTGCAGAATGTGTTGAGTGCTTCACTGGAGTATGTGATCTGAATACGAACGAGTCGCCCGCAGCTTCTTCCCGCAAATGAGATTCCTATCCGATGGTGGGTTCAAATTAATGCGGTTTGAATGGCTACTCACTTATTCGGGTTCCCTGGATGCAGGTTAGCACCGCTGGTTAATGGCCGTTATTATTGACCATATCATTTCAAGCAGACACTCACGGGTACGAGTCAAATATCTTGTGCCCAACGGCGACGATCAGGTCATGTTTGTTGTTTGTTTTGCCGCATGCGCCGAGGGCTGGCTCGTAGAAGGTGCCTGTGGACATGTAGTTCGCGCTTTGAATTCTTCTACAAGCCAATCGAAACCAACCATCACCGGAGTACGTCTTGGCTCGTGGCTCGACGGGGAGCGCGGACGTTATGCCCAGTAACAGGAGCATCCACGAAAGCATGAGGAGGACGGCGGGGGACAACATTGGTAAGCAGAATCCGGGGAATCTGGGGGAGGCGTGAGTGAACTGCGGGAGCGGAAAGCAATTTGAGGGAGCGAGCGAGCGACTTGCGTCCAGAGCGGATTCGAGTGAGGCTCAGGCTAGCTGGGGATGCCTTCCGCAGCCATAGGCTTTTTATGCCAGTGCGAGTGCGAGTGGGCGCACGGCGCAGAGTTTTCTTGGCTGATGCTGTTGCGCTGCTGCTGATATTAATGTTTCATCAGCCTCCGGTCTCCGAGGCGTAGGGCTGCTTGCGCAGGGAAATGGATGGGTCGTGTTGGGCGAAAATGCGGCCATAGGGACTCTGGATCTGGAACCGACTGTTCGTTCCCGAAGCCCATTTCCTGCATCTCGAAACAATGTACCCTTTCGTTTGAGACTTCCCTTGCTCTCTTCGAGAAGCCGAGACGCGCTCGCGTATATCCTTACGCGTCGTCCGCGTTCTGGTGTTCAAAGGTTGAACGTGGGGTGTAGCATATGCATGTGACGACTATGTCGGACTTTTGACGGACTATTCAACGCGACCGGATAACGCGTAGATTGACAGGAAACCTCCCATCGACGTGTTTGGTTCGCTCAGGTTGTGGCACAAGTCCTTAACGTAACGGTGAATTCAGATATTCTCGTCGCCTCATTGTTCAAAAACGGACATATTGGCTCAATGTTGGCTTTCTATTCCCAACCCGCTCACACAGGGGGCATCCACCCCCGCTTATAGATCTATAAGCGACAAACGCTTATGTCCTGCTTATGTTCCGCTTATTGCCTCATGGTTGCCTCATGCCCTCTTGATCCAATCAATGATCAACAGTTCAATTGTTCCCACAGATGGCCAGCCTTTCAATTATGTACATCTCTCTATTCCAAAAGATAAATTTTATCCTGCCCTGTAGACTTTCCCTGCATGCATAGCCATCTTGAAACCAAAACAAACCCTATATTTTGCATCTCAATGTTGCATGTCTGGCCATATATCCCATGACGTTTACTTACTTTTGCCCCCGTACTCCGGCAGAAAGTCCCTGAAACATACCTGGTGCCCAGATGTTGGAATCCAGTAATCAAAAGGGAAAATTCAACCTACTCGCAACAAGCAGCTACACTCTGATGCAATTCTGCTGGGGAGTCTATGTTTTCTCATGGATCGAGAGAGGAACGTGAGCCTGAATTTAGATTGTACTTGGTTTCTGGCCTGGGAAACAATGTAAGATGTGAGTTGAGCCAAAAGCTGATCCATTATTTTAAGAGTATCTCTATTGCAAGGCTTATTTACCTTGTGCCGCTGGTACCTGTTGATTGGATCAGTGATGCAAATCAGACATCACCCCACCGGCAACCCGGCAAATCCCCATCAATAAGCGAGTAATAAGCCTGGCACAAGCGAGACATAAGCATTTGCCGCTTATGGATCTATAAGCGGTGGCTTATGCCCCCTGTGTCACTTTTCCTGTATCACCACTATGTTACTGGCACAGTAGCCTTGTCGACAGACCTCACCGACTCGGACCTGTTTTGTTCGATTTCAGACACTCGCTATTATATGCTCAATTTTGCTCGAATTTTGCATTTGTTTTGGACATTTGGCAATGCAATCGGATAAGATTGTGAATCGGATCAACCGGCGGCTTTTTTCGGGGCAACTCGCGAGTCACCCTTGATGTGCTCTCCTCCTTTTCTTCTCCACGCCACTTTCACCTGTGCCTATGTCAGAACCGATTCTGCCTCCTGAACTGGAACGTCACATTTTTGAAATCGCAGCCTTGTCGCATCTCAAATCCATCTCAAACTTTCTCCTTGTGGCTCAACGAGTAAAAATATGGTGATTTCCCTTTCCTTTCTTGAAGTTTCAGGCTTCACGCCACATATTGCGACGCAAAACTAAATACATTCACAGGATTGTGCCTTTGCTTTACCGGGTGGTTGTATTCTACAGACCCCTCGACGGCCACATTTCCTTCGAGCCTTCGCGGTTTGCGTCCGCGGTCCAATCCCAAAACGTTGCGAAATACGTCGAACACATTTATTGGGATGCTTCCATTCCAGATGACTTTGATTCCACCCTTTCAAGCTGTTCCGCCGTTCATAATCTTGCCATTAGAGGTGGCGAACACTCTCGTCTTTCCTGTATCTCTTTGATGCCACTGCAGCATCTGTCCATAAACCTCACTCACCTGTTCTCTCCGCAACCTGTCAATTTCAGACACTCCCTATTCGCGGGCATCACGCACCTGTATCTGATCGATAATATCCAGGAGACGAGCTGGGAGGATTGGGAGGACCTTGCACTCCTTCCCTGCCTCACCCATCTGGCATTCCTAATCGACATTTCGATTCCGATCTTCCAGGGCGCGCTTTCCAATGTTGTGGGCTGCGGACCCTTGTCGTCCTCTTCAGTCGCATTATGTTGGAATATATCTATTGGGACGTACAAAGTCCGCTTGCGTCCCTTGCGCACGATATGCGGTTTGTGGCCATGCAGTACGTGGCATATGACGTGGACGACTGGCAGATCGGCGCTTATGGCGAAGATGACTTTTGGGCGCGGGCAGACAAATTTATCGGACAGCGCATGTCCGGGGAAATTGATTGTGGGTGCTCTTTCGTTTTTTGCGTCGGCTCTATTTCTAAAGCGGCTTTCAGCCCGGCAGTTCCTCTTACAAAATCCATGATCCTGGGTTCCTTCTATACTACGCGTCGGGGATTTGGTGGCCAGGGTAGGGTCCCGTAGATCTTCTCCCTGACAGCACTCGTCGTCCGGTTCTTATAGCATATCAGCTCTAGCTGAAATCGAACCAGAACTCATACAATGCAAGGCAAATCTTTCTTTGGTCGGCTACACTGTCCCTTCAATCATCAACGAATTAATTCTCGTATTTTTTGCGGCCCTTGAGCGTTGTTCTCGCCCAGATCCGTCGCCACCGGCAAGACAACGCGCTACCGATATGCAAACGTGTCACTTTGGACTTGACCTCTCTCTCGCTCGCCGCACTCTTCGAGTCACCGGCACATTAACTATGAGATTCCGATGGTTACCTTCCTCGAAACCCTTACGAGGTGCTCACTTCTTTTCGCACTTGGAATGTAAAGTCACGGACTCCCTGAGTCTCAACAACCCAGTTTCGAGATTTCAGTCAATGAATCTCCCACTCTCCTTTCTGACCTGACTTTGGCTGGGAGATCCCTACTATTTCTGTCTTCCCAACCTCCACTGCCGTTGCATATCTCGCTGAAGTCTCTAATTACAGATCCTTACAGAGTTCAGTGGCAATACAAAACGCGGTATTCTGGCATGGATGTGGAACGGAAAGGGAAAGGCGGGGCGGTGATGCAAAGGTCGATTTTTTGTGATCGGGTATCTCGGCGTTGCATTTTTTCTGGATTCTACTCGTAAGCGAAATTGACATGAACCACATGAAGACCTGTATAGAATGTCTCGACGTTTTCCCGGAGAGCATAAAGGTCCGCAACCTATTTTTCCAGCCAATCCCAAAGCTCCGCCCCTGCGGCAGGCTCGCAGCAGGAGCCGCCTTACCGATGCCGGCCCAGGGAATGAGGTACTGGGCGGGAACATAAATATCATGATCGTCAAATCGGTACATATTGTATGCAAACGCGCACCTTGCCGCCCATGGTCGCTCCTTCCTTGATGGTGCCCGCCCAGAGTTGCGTGAGGGACACGGGATACAGGAACGCGTCTAACGTCTTTCAATCAGTCAAAACGTCGGGTGAGGGAGTGCTGAGAGCGGCGCACCGAGATCTTGCGCACGCGGCTGGACATATTCCGCTGGAGCTCGGTCCTGAGGTGGCCTGGGTTCAGAGCCACCGACACGAGGCCCTTCCCAGCGTATTTGCGCACCAGCTCCGCGCTGAACACGATGTTACCCTGGGGAATAATATGATAAGAAAGCGGATTTGGCTGAATTTGCATTTTAACGCACGAATTTACCCTGCCCATAGAGCGTGTTGGTCCCTATTTTCGCTCTGGCGGGGCCATTTGTGATGGTCGCGAAGTTGATGCTGCGGCCGAAGAGGTCTGCGACGGACGACGAGGTGTTGATCGCCCGCACGGGCTGCGCCATCGCGGTGGAGAGCAGTGTTGGGAGGAGGAGTTTGGTCAGATAAAAGTGCCCTTCGACGTTAACCAGGTGAAAAATAATATTGAAGATTGATTGAAAGCGGCCGGCACCTATGACGTTCGTGCCAAATTGCAGGTCGTAATCTTGGGCGGTAAGCTGCTCAACTGGAGGGAACTGCAAAACCGTGAAATAGCGTGACCTATATTGATGATGAGTCGAGACGAAGGAACGCTAGTTGACAATACTTACTGTTGAATACGCGGCCACTCTCACCATGACACCCTACAGTATAGTATTAGTAGCTCAACTTCATCTTCAAACCACGAGACCCAAAAGAACACGCTTACACCGCTATCAAACAAGACATGCAGCTCTGTTTCTTTCCTATAGACATAAGATGAGTTTCAGGCAGACGGCCAACAAGTCTAGGCCTTACTGGTTGAATTCTTCCGTGGCGCGTTTAATAGACTTCAAGTCCGCAAGATCCAAGCAGAAGAATCTCGCTTGTCTCCCCGTCTGCGACCGCAAATTCTCGATAGCTTTCCTAGCCTTGTCCGGGCTCCGCGCTGCAATGTACACCTTGGCGTTATGCGCAAGGAGGGCCTACCGGAAGTACATAAGTCAATGGCTTTGATCGTGCATAGGCTGCCGCGACTTGCCTTGGCAGTTTCCTTGCCAACACCTAGAGGCAAGATCGTGAGCCATCACAGAAGTATCAGGGCAAGAGAGAGCACCGACCTGAATTCCCGCCCGTCACAATTGCAACCAACGAAAAGTGTTCATGAAGGAAATCAGAACATATGGTCGAACAAGTAGAATAAAAAATGAATAGATGGAATTAGATGGAAAATGTACCTGTTTTGTGAGGTCGGGTATTATGTCTGTGACAGAGAGCTTGGACTTCGAGGGAAAGCTTTGGCCCATGACAGAGATAATCGTGCCCATTTCAGAGTGGAGACAAAGCGCAACTGTCGAGGAAGATCAATATGAGACCATCCCAAACTTAAAAAGGCGCCGCCTCTTATACGAATTTATTCCCGCCCCACCGGGAAATCCTCAACCTGTGTTTGATTCTGATTACTCTGCCTGGCGTGCATTGTGCAATCTCAAGGGTGTTTCGCTCAAGTCGATGATAAATCGCCTTGAATCGCCGCAAAAGTCGCCGCGGATCTGATGGATTATGTCATCTGATGCGCTGATGCTGAACAAGTTCCAAACAGCTCCAAACACTCACCCTCTTTTTTCCTGGTTTCTCTCGTATTACCTTACAATTCATATAACCAAACTCCCCCTTACACTACTCCACATCCCCGTGCGCACCATATTTCTCGCCTACGAATCGCGATACCCACGCCGAACCACACAAACAATATTTACACTCTCGGACCGTTGGGATTCATACTTTACACTCGGACTCTTCGAAAGACAGTTTAGATATCAATACACAGAAGATAACCTTAGCACCACTCTATAGCCCATATATAGTTTATAACCCTCTGAAATATCATCATCATCAAGCGTCGCTTAAGCGCCACCATCATTTTATGGCCGGTCAATCTGAGGGGGACACCACGTCTCCCGGGGGACAAAGGTCACTTAGAAGTTGCACATGCTGCAGTGCTTGCAGTAGCTGGTACATGTGTGTAACTTGGAAGAGCAAAGAAATGAAGAAATTGTTGCCTTTTTAGTCATTTTCCAAGTAACATTAAGTTCATTTCTGTTCTTCGAAGTGAAACTACCAGTGACTACGACAAATGGAAAATGACCGGATATCCGCCATGGGAGAGAATCTGAGAGAATCCAATTGAACATATGTACCTTATGGGGAATGCCAAGGGAACGCCGGAAGTGAAGGGAATTTTTCGGACGCTATTACGTTATTGAGCGATCACTGTTATACAATGAGGAGTGTCGTTTCTACGTTCCCTGCCTGCCCAAATGCCCTCCGTGCGCGTTCGTAGCACATACGCCCCCATCGGGGACCAGCCCCTGCCCCAGTCCTGTGTGGCCTCGTTCGCTGCAGACAGGCCATCTCTCCCAACCCAACCCTTGCTCCAAAGTTCACTACAAAACAGCAAAATCCATAGCCATATCGCTGATTCTCAAGAGCGGGCGGCATCTCTTGCAAGTGTCCTGCGGGCGACGTACCCAGAATCCAATGGACGGTGGGTAACGCCCCCCTCACACCATTTGGGTGGTCGAACAGACAATGTTGTTCGCGCGCGGGCCGACACCCAGCCTGGCCTCATCGGCGATGCTTTCGATTCGCCCCATGGAACCAGCCAGCGTGGAGGGGATTTGGATCACCATGATGAAATAGTTGAGCACCTCGATGTCATTGGTCAGTGGTTTCCACACGGGCACTCACCCAGCTAACGAGTTATGCAGACCCCCAGGTGGGGACAGTGTCTACTCTTACCAATGCCGCAAATGGCATCCTCGTGTTCGTCCAAATTATTCGCCTCATTTACATGAACCAACTGTGTACAGTCCACCGCTATCGTGGTATCCCCAGAAACCCGTAGTTACGTTATCCTACCCCCCGAAGATGGCTATTTCCGACCCAGAGCGATGCCCCGGAGAACACTCTTTGGACCGACATGTCGAAGCCGTGCTCAATAAACCTTCCAAATTTAGACGCACGATGAAGGGCGTCTGGGCGTTTCTTAAGACCCGTGCGTGCGCTTTCGTGCGCCTCACCTACCTCCGAAGATGTTAAACTTTTATTTCAGCCCTTGGTGTAAGCTTTCCAGGCCATCACCAACATCTGGTACTAACTTCAACTTATCCAGGTTCTTACCGGGATTTACTGTTTCTGCGTTGGTTCGTGGATGACTGGCACAATTTGTCTGTATCTCATTCGTCTTCCAGTCTTCTGGGGTGCCGCCATCGTTATTTTCCTGCTTAAAATCATCGATTTTCATAACGCAAACACCCAGGCGTTTTGGGTTGAAGTCAGTTCCCAGATTGAAAATGGTTCGTTTTCCATCCTCTATTTGGAACGTCTATTTATTTTCTTTATAGGCCTCTTCACGGTGACTGGGATCGGGCTGATTCCTTTTCGTGTTCTGGATACATATCGTGAGCCATCCGCTTCTCCTCCGCACCAAGCTGACATGGAACAGGAATATACTGGATTTGGCACTACAAACGGAGGACACAAATGCTCCGTGCCGAGGCTGGGCTTCCCGGGCTATTCAATGCAGACGATCTTCCGGATCCATCTTACGACCCCAATTATGTCCCCGTTCTGACCGACAAAGAACAGAATGATCTTCACCGGCGTTCGTCCTCTTGCTTCTCCACTGTAAATACCGGCTGATTGGACTTCTTTAGAGCAGGTAAAGTTTCAGCAGCGTCAGACGTGGTACAGGGCGCATGGTACGGAGACACATCGCGTAGGCCTGCTTTTCCTTTCAGCCGGGATTATTGCTCACAACTGAGTGATAGGCGTTCCCAATCAAGTAAGAACGTCACGTTTGAAAAATAACGAAGTGAACCTTGATTTCCTAGTACCGCTTTATTGATTTGTTGTTTGAATGACGGCAACTCGATCTTCCAGGTCTGTCTTCGGAGAAGGTACTTCCCGTCCAGTCACTCTCTGATACAGCCCAGATTATCTTGTGTGGAACAATGTGGGGCCTTGACCGGTGCGCATTCCTTCATTCCGGCTTGTTTTCTCATGGCTGAATACGTTGGCAGGTTTCACCGCCCCGCCTGGAGCACAGGTATTCTCATTCCCGCGAGCTTCCTCTGCGGGATCCTGTCGGCGGTGTTTATTGCCATTGGTGGGAACCACACGAAGCGGACCGAGAAGGTGGAGGAGCGGTTGCGTGCTGCGCTGGCGATGCAACACCCGGTGGCTGGTGGGTCCACCTCAGACGCAGCGACGTACCCGGAAAGTTTGCAAGCGGAGAAACTGGGTAACGGACAGAGCGGATTTAAGCAAACCTCCTCAGATGATGGCTGGGGGCAGAGAATCAATTACTAAACCCCTCTGTAGCCACGGATAATTACAGCCATCGACATAAATTTGTCTGTTCGCTATTTCCCGGTGTTCAACGTTGATCACTCGGCACTGTCATTCTTCTTCAAGGTTGTACAATTGAACGCGCGATTCATGGTGACGAATGACTCACACCCGGATGAATACCTCACCTGTGGCAATCTTTCCATCGGTTCGATGGTGTAGTTGGTTTATCACTTCTGTCTAACGAATCGATGACTCCTGAGTTCACCAAGTCGATTCGGACGACTCCTGAGTTCACCAAGATCGCCATCGAGTGAAAAGGAGTGCGGTGAAATTATTCGCGAAAGTTGGCCAAGTCGATTGCGTCAGAGCGTCATTAATATTCACTAGTGCGCGACTCGCCGCCTGCATCTTACGCTTTCTTAATTTGTCCCGCCTTCAGCGAGGCAAAGTAAGCAGAAAGCTGCCCTCATCCCGCCATGGCCCGCTGCCTACGATTCTGCCAGGGTGAAATGAGCCCGGAAAGTCCGTCCGCACGTCGCGCTTGCCCACCATGTCATTATCCGCCCTTGCAAAGTAACGGCGGATACTTACGCTCTGCACGCTACATCGCGCTTTGACCGTCATCGCCACCGCACCGCCACTATCACGTCATCGCACGCACGCCTTCGCAACCGCAACACACCCCGTCCCGCCTACAAACTCATACGACGCACAAGCGGCGACCCCGTGCAGAAGCAACCGCGACAACGCGTGTCCAAGGCGCGACTCATGATTTAACCAAGATCGGCATGTTCAGGATCGATCGCGAGCTGGCACAATTTTTTTTTTCTTTGACTCCTGAGTTCACCAAGATCGCCATCGAGTGACCCAAATCGGAAAGTTGAAAAGGAGTGCGGTGAAATTATTCGCGAAAGTTGGCAAAGTCGATTGCGTCAGAGCGCGTCATTCACTAGCGCGCGACTGCCATTGACTCGCCGCCTGCATCTTACGCTTTCTTAATTTATGCCGCCTTGAGCGAGTCAAAGTAAGCAGAAAGCTGCCGTCATCGAGACAGCAAAAGAGATTGGAAGTAAACTCTGGAATGTGAGATGGCATCATAAGGATCTTCATCCATCGGTTCGATGGTGTAGTTGGTTTATCACTTCTGTCTAACATTTTCCGTCTTCACGGACTGTGCTACACAGGCGGTCCTCAGTTCGAACCTGGGTCGAATCATGTTTTGCTTCCTGGATGTTTCAGATGTTTGATTATCGATTATCGCAAGATCTCTCGCTCTCTAGTCGTCTCCGCATTTTCTTTGCGCCTTGGATCAGCCACATTGAGTGAGATCCAACTCCATACTTCATTATAGTATAATCTCCAGCCGCCGAAGACGACACAGCTGCGAGGGAAGAAAATGATGGGAATATTCCCAATTTGGCCGATATATTATGAAATTGGATGACTGGTCTATTTTGGGAATAGCCCCTATAAGACATAGAACGCATGTTCCGCAGGTCAGCCTGCGGACCAGCTGAGATTTCATCGAGCTACCACCCCGACGGTGTAGAATATTTCTTTTTTGTTCCTCTGCCTTGTCCTATCACTTCACGACCAATTACTTTTCATAAAGAAAAAAATCAGAATGGTTGATCCGTTGAGCAAAATTGGAGACCTGCCTGGCCTTGTACGTCACCAACGCACAAAACTTGGACTTCAGAAAAAAGCTTTGACAAAGACAATTGTGCCCATTGCGTTAAATTGCAGCAAGTTGGTCTCGACACTCAAAACCTGAGCTTTCTTATACGAAAGCATTAATTATTTAATATTCCCGCGGCAGGAAATTCTCGAGCCGTTGGAGATCTAGATTACTGCCGGACGTATGCTGTCCAAAGCTGAGGGTTTCCGCCTCTTTTCTCGTCCGCGTTTCGATGCATACAATAAATCGCCTTAAAAACACCATGATGGCGGATTACGTCATCTGATGCGCTGATGCGAAGTTGTCCCTTTTTTCAACTTCGACGTCGACCTTTTGCAACCTTTGGCGCAAACTGCGTTCGGTAGCAACAGCTCAAGCTCTCAAATATCCAGCCTGCAGGATATGTTCGCCTGAAAATTGGTCAAGTGCGGATCTGTTCTCCGTGTAAGGGCAACCTCAAGGCCCGAGTATACTCAAGAGTCCTGACGAGGGGATCCGAAGATAAATATCACAGAGTAGCTACAGATACAAATGGACAGACCTGACGAGGGGGATCCGAAGAGAAGAAAGACTAAGGATCACCCGCGTCAGATCCCGGTATATAAGTAACTACGGACGGGGGGCATGTGATAGCAACCGGAGTGATCGGCAGAGGTCCCGGGCGGAATCACAGGCCATGTGATATCGGGAGGAGCCGGAACGGGTCGGAACGGGACCGGAAGGTCCGGATGCGGAAGCGGAAGGGCCGGAAATACTGTACCATTTCGACCAAGTGTTCGGTCACTGGTCACAACCGGGCCCAAATTGAACACTTTTTAAAAATGTCACAGGTTTTGGCGGTCCTGGATCGAGGTTTTTGAGCTTTTCCGTCTCAAAAAGGGAATTTTTCGCTCCGGCTGCACCGGAATATCACCTGAAAAGGAGATTTGAACACTTGGATTTTGAACACTTGAGGTCACAGGTCACACCCCATGAACACTTGGTCGAAATAGTACAGTAGGGGTTCCCCTGACACTCCGTCTCAAAAGTTTTGCGACACACACTGGGTGTAACACATGAGGCACGAGCGAAGAATCGTTACTAGAGCGTCTGTCTTAGAGAGACTACACTGGGTGAACATTTCAAGTTTTTGAGTGAGAAATTAGGTGAAAACTATTTTGAGTTTTACGGAAATTTTTCACTGAAAAAATTGCTGAAAAAGTTGTAACTTTCTCAAAGGTTTTCACCTGAAAAGTTCACTTTTCAGGTGAAAAAATTGAAACAAAGTCTGAAAGTCATGAAAAAGTTTTGAATTTTTTATCAACTTTTTCAGTGAAGAATTCCTGTAAAACTCAAAATAGTTTTCACCAAATTTCTCACTCAAAAACTTGAAATGTTCACCCAGTGACAAGACACTCGAACACTGCTGATGGCAGCCGTAGCGGAAAAAAATGTAATTCGAAATCTCGGTGGGAAATAAATATTCTTTCTCCGCTCTTTCGCAAGCTGTCTTCGGGAAAGAGACAGACGCGTGTCGCACCGGCCAATGAGCAGTAGGCGGAATGGACGGGTTCTGATTGGCTCCGAATTGCATTGGCAGCAAATGCGCGTGCTGTGATTGGCTCGATCATGACAGCCTGCTATAATTTAAATAGGACTTCCCAAACGGGAGATGATCAAAGCAAAACGTCTCTTTCTTCCCGCCACTATGTCGTCCTCCTCCAGCTCCACTGTCGCGCCTTCTGTTCCCCTCCCACGTCCCGAGACCTCAGAAAACCCGACAAAACCGCCAGTATGGGCTATTGACGCAACTACAACCACTCAGGCGATCCCACTCCCGGCCCGGTGCTCGCGCCACTTCCAGCCCAACGGTGTCTGCTGCAAAGAACTCAAGGGCGACGACCGAACGCTCATCGATCCCGATGTCGTCCGCGATGTGTGCGTCTCAAAGCGCGCGCTAAAAACCACCCTTACTAATAGCTCCACAGCATCATCGGTCTTTCTGACGGCCTCACGGTGCCATTCGCGCTGACCGCCGGTCTTTCCTCGCTCGGAGAATCTCGTCTCGTCGTTCTCGGAGGAGTCGCGGAGCTCATCGCTGGCGCCATTTCGATGGGAATCGGTGGCTTCCTCGCATCCCAGGCCGAGCGCGATCACTACCGCTTCCTGCGTGCTACCACCGCCGCGCGCGTCGTGCGGAGCTGCGATGGCGAGATGGAGCGGGAAGTTGCTGAGGTCTTGGCCCCTATCGGTGTCGACGAACGCACCTGCCGCGCCGTCGCGCGCTGCCTCCGCGAAGTCGAGGTTCCCTCATCAACACCCTCTTCCCACCCCGTGGCCACGCACGACCTCGAGTCAAACGAGTCGCTGCGGTGGAGCAAAGAGGTCGGACTCACGCCCTTTCTGCTCAAGTTCGGCGCCGGATTGGAAGAGGTCCCGACGAGCCGGCTCTACATTTCGGCAGTGACGATCGGCGCGGGCTACCTGGTGGGCGGCATCATCCCCCTCATCCCGTACTTCTTCATCCCGCGCGCACACGTCGCGCTCATGTGGAGCGCAATCATCACGGGGCTAGTGTTGCTGCTGTTCGGCGCGGTCAAGGCGCGTGTCACGGGTGCGGGCGTCGGCCCCAAAGGGTATGTGTGGGGCGCAGTCAGCACGTTGCTCGTCGGTGGCGTTGCCGCAGCCGCCGCGTTCGCGATCGTCAAGGCGTTGGAGGGCGGCGGTAATTAGTTGGCGCGATGTGATTGGCAGGAGTACGTTACGACCCCCATTATAATGTGTATGTATTCGTCGATTATGTATAGATATTGAGTATTATTTGTAGATTTTTTGAACGGAAGAAGTCTTCCTTGGTTTTCAACAGTGTTCAAGTGTTTTGTTGTGTCGCAAAACTTTTAGACGGAGAGGGGGCTGGCACTTTGCCATTTTGCAGGTGAACGTATCCTGCAGGCTGGACACTTGAGAGCTTGAGCTGCGTGCTGCCGAACGCAGTTTGCGCCCAAAGGTTGCAAAAGGTTGACCTCAAAGTTGAAAGAAAGCGCAGATTTCGCATCAGCGCATCAGATGACGTAATTTGTCATCCGTGCTTTTTTTGGAATTAGCAATTTCAGATGCTTTTTGTTTGAGAGTATACTACATATGCTCTTCTGACGAAGGTCACGGCTTGAAAACCTTCGGCACTTAATTTTGCACATTTGGAAATCAGATAAGATTGTCAATCGGATCAACTGGCCAGGCGATGACGCCAGTCACCTCACTCCTTTTTTTACCCTCATCTCCATGCCTCCTGCGTCGACCAAACGACATAACAGTCGAGTGCAGGATATTCTGCAGTACAGCCTCCGACCATGGAGTCCAAGTCATCCTGTATTCGGGGTATCGTGGCAGCAATACTAACCATCATCTCAGTTTCGAATCGAGAAACGTATTTACACCACCGCTCGTTTCTCGGACTCACCATGCAGTTCCTCTCGGCAGAAGAATACAACGCTCTCCGGGACCGAGTCCTTGTTTGTATCTGACGGACGCGGCACTGGATGCACTCCACATGAGTTCAAAGCCAAGTATCAGCCCTACAGTATGTTTCGACACGACGCTGTACCTTCTCTGTATGAAGCTCTCGAATGTACTTCAAACCATGACCGAAGGTAAATTCTGAAAGGCCAAGAAGGATGTTGCAGCCGAGCGCCAGCCCTGGCCCAGCAACGTCGCGGATATTCTGCCCCGGCAAGAGCAGTGCCGAGGTCCTGGACAACTTCTGCTCTGGGTGGCCGAGCCTGGCCAAGAACAGGGGGCATTCAAAATCCTCTCCTCCCTGGCACCTCCTGGCACATGTCTGGGAGCCCTTCGCCGTCGAGATGATACGCACCCCAAAGGCATTTGCTCTCGCGACGCAGCATCTGCATCACGCCGTCGACAACATCCCGCACGGCCCTATCATCAAAACCGACAGCTGGGTACAAAGCGTCAACACATGTGTCGCCCTAATCTACCGGGCCTCCCTCCTCGATGCGGAGCGAGTTAACAACATCAAACCACCTCAAAAACTTCCTCGAATGAATTATCAAGTTTAATTTGCAACCGTGCTGCTACTCGGCGCGAATTTCAAGCTGCCGGACATTCGTGTACTCCATTCTTCTTTCCCCCTCGAATGGCCCGCGGCAACTCTCAGGAATATAAGCAGAGGTGCCAAACCCTAGGGTTGTTATAATGTGAGTGGCAGGTTGCACGGTGTGGAAAGATATTTTACCGCCATTTGGGCATGAACGTTCTGGGCATAGAAAACACTAGTGTCTTTCTTCACGTCCAGCACCACAAATGTCAAAAGTGTGACCGAATACAGCACCGCCGACTCGATAAGTATCTCCATGATCGGGTTGAAAGAACGGTGAGAGCCAGTGCCGGTTTGTTTCGACATCCGTTGAACCAGGAGAATACGAACGGTGATTAGGAAGGTTGTCGTTAAACTGGTGGCGACCGACAAGGAGAAGTAGATGGTGCTGAATTTAACGAATTCTGCAGACTTCTTGGCGACAGTGAACGCTTCCAAGCTGCGCAGCGCAACTACTTGATCGGAGACTATAATTCCAGCTAATACTAGGCCTTATGTGAGTCCTAAGTAAGCATACATAATCCCGGTCGACCCACCTGCTCCACTGATAGTCGCAAGCATTGGAAGGACAACAATCAACCATCTGCGGTTCCATATAATCCAACACCTCCAGATCTTGTGGCGATTAGACACAGGTGAATCTTTTGCTCGAAACGAAACTTACGAAAAGACAGTCGGCCATGAAAATATTGAGACAAAAGAAGGCGTCACCGGTTCCTTCAAGCCACACCGGCAAATGTGTCAACGAGTAGAGGAGACCAGGTCCAGTAGGGAGCTCATTATCATCCACCGCCCTGGAGTAATACAGCCAATTGAGTGATGCGTGCATTGTAGAGCAGATGTAGGACGCCAGGACGAGCCCGATTTGCCGATACTTTCGAGAACCAGAATAATTCTTGTTCGAAACTAAAGACAGGGACATAAACGTCACCTCCAAAGTTTTCAAAGAGATTGACTCACCAATTATGGACAGAGTCACCAGCATCATAGCCGTGTACAATCCTAAAGAGTCGGTGTAGTCATTCATCCGGTAACAAGTCCGAGTTGCAGGCTGAACAGTACATACCATGAAACCAGTCCTCAACGACGAGTGAGTTAATAGGCAAAGGTGGGGACATTTCAAAGGTTGGTATCTTCTGCAGAAAGAAACTCTTGCTTATGATCAAGCTTGCTAGTCAAGGCGACCAGCGCCCACAGAAGATTGAATGCCTTGACATAGAGGTGATCGGCGTCAAAAGATCATCTCGACTCCGCGGATTACGGGCGGTACACATCTTCCTTAATTCATTCCTTCCTTCCATGTCAAAAGATGGCTAAATCCATCCAATTACAACGCGCGATGGGAGTGGCCGTATTCCATTATGATCCCAGTTTTTCTGTTGGCCTTCCGTTATGATTCAATCCAAACCTGTGTCGGAGACGCGGGACTCCGGTGGAGATGCGGGATCCATTACTATGATGTCTAACGTACCGACTGATTGGCTGGCATAGACCTTGATCGTTCGCTGTGGGTGTCTTCTCGCAAGTGTCTTTCCGCAACCACAATGAGCACATCGATCCACGAAACTATCACTGCACCTTACTATGGGGCATGGGATTCGCCCATATCTTCTCTTATGATTGCAAGAATGGTGAATTTCCACAATAGAAACATCGGACATCTAACAGACTGCTTCATTCCAGTCCGTTTCGATTGAGGACGTCTTGGTGGACCCTGTCACTTCGGCGATCTATAAAATCGAAAAAAGACCAGAAGAGGGTGGCCGAAATGTGGTCGTTGCTGTTTCTGACGGTTTGGACGTGTTCGGAAAAGATTGGAATGCTCGCACGGCCGTACACGAGTATGGAGGAGCTCCCGCGAGTATGTCCAACTGTCTTTTCCTTGTGTTACCGGTTTTAACCTGCACGTAGTTGTTCATGACAATATTGTCATTTTCTCCGATTTCGGCGATGGGCAAGTTTATAAGGCGGATGTTGGAGCCCGAGGTTCTCCGCCCATTCCAATCACCAAGAAAGAGAAATACCGTTTCGCGGATTTTGCGAGCCACCCTCGAGCTCCCAATCTTGTACTCTGCATCCTGGAGGACCACACGAACCCCGCCCCCGAACATGTTCTCAACAGCCTCGTTTGTTTGAACACTCTGACAGCGGAGGATCCAGCGACTTTTATTTCTGGTTCCGATTTCTATTCCAGTCCACGTTTCAACTCCGATGGTACACTTCTGACCTGGACGGAATGGGCTCACCCTGACATGCCGTGGGACGGGTCCGTCCTTCCCCTTGGTTCATAAACTTATGCTAACGTGTGTTGTGGACAGTGAACAAGTTTTCGTTGCCGCAGTCGATGTAACGGACGGCTCGCTTCACATGGCGCCAGACCGATTACCAAAACTACGTGTGGCAGGGCAGCCATCGGCGATCAGCGCTGTTCAGCCCACATGGTTCAATATGAATACGCTCATGTTTTCCTGTGACACGTCTGGCTACCACAATCCCTGGGTTTCAACCATCAACAAGGACGCTATGGTTGAAACTCGAGCAGTTTTTTCGGATTCGCTGAAGTTGGATTTTGCGGATCCGAGTTGGTGGCTTGGCGGGTCTAACTTCGCGGTTCTCGATGACATCAGTGCTCTTTTTGCAGCTTCCGAAGACGGGCGAACAGTGCTATTCATTGTATGCACTGACGGAAGTCGTTCGGCAATTATCTGTCCTTTTGTGAATATCGCACGGATGCGAAGAGTTTCGACTCGCCAGGTGGTATTTCTGGGAAGTAAAGTCGACGCAGGAACGGCGATTATTCTATGCTCCTTCCCCGATTCAGCAAAGCCCTTTGCTCCCACCTTTACCATCCTCGACAAGGAACCTGGATCGCTTGCACCACTTTCAGATGCCTTCATATCTAACCCGGTACCCAAATCCATACGTGTCCCAGCTGCGGGTTCAACAGAGCTCCTACCGTTACATTTGGTCTTATATGCCCCAAAAAACCCATGGTACAAAGATACCCTGGACGAAAAACCACCGGCCATAGTCAACGTTCACGGAGGTCCAACCAGCCTTGAACGGCAGAATTTAAATTTGGAGAAACAGTTTTTCACTAGCAGGGGTTGGTTTTGGTGAGCCTTTCTGCTGTCTCGAAGAGGCTTTCCCCATCTCATCTTGTAGGATCGACGTGAATTATACCGGATCCTCGAATTATGGACGCGCATACATGTCTGTCATCCTCACTTGAACTTCCCATCTGTTCTTATTTCTTTTCCATATAGGGAACGTCTTAAAGGCAACTGGGGCGTCTCGGATGTTCACGATTGTGTTCAAGCCGTTCTACACCTTTCCTCATCCGACCTTATTGATCCCAAACGTGTGGTAATTCGAGGCGGGTCTGCAGGGGGATATACCACCCTTGTCGCCCTTTCTCAAAGCGACCCAACTCTTCGGGTTTTCGCGGCCGGGACTTCTTCCTACGGCATATCCAATCTGCGCAAGTTGACCGAACTCACTCATAAGTTCCAGTCTTGGTATGCCCAGACGCTCTTGGGGGGGGATTATCACGACATCCCAGAAGTCTACGACGCCAGGTCTCCTGTATTTCATGCACATAATATCAAGGCTCCTCTTTTGGTAAGTTCAAGCTTTTCATGGTATCTGATTTTTTTATCATTCTTCTGCAGATATTACAAGGATCTGAGGATCCTATCGTTCCGCCAAATCAAGCCAAAGAGATGATAAACGTCATCAGTGAAGGCGGAGGAATTGCTGAGTACGTGGTCTTCGAAGGAGAAAGTCACGGATGGCGCAAATCAGAAAATATAAAGCAAGCGTTGGATCTCGAACTCAGTTTCTACCAGCGACACCTCAATCTTTTGCGTAAGACTGGGGACAGCTTAATTGGCTGAGAATCCTTTGTTCCTTTTTCTACATGTAGTAATCCGTTCAGTAAGTAGGATGTTAGGCGACTTAGTCTTTTATGTGTCTATTCCCTTTGGCCGAGTCATCTTTCTGATCCCCTTTAGTCCGCACTCCTGAGACCGGTAACGAATAATACTGTCAATTGTATTTAAACCGTTATCAGCTACAAGCCTTCCATGATTACCAGACGAGCAACGGTCAATTCCGAGCCAACGGGAATCGCATAGAAGAAATCTCAAAAGTCCCAGCCCTGAATGAACCTCGTGGTGACCCGACGTGCGGCGCTATGAAATTCATATATTACAATCAGTTGTGGGTCCCGGTTCCAATTAACCCGTCAAAAGTCCAGAACTTGCCCCACCGGTGATGGAGAGTATCCCGAGTCTTGCTATCGTGCCCCGAGGACCTCAGAAAGCATCAGTGACCTTTTATGTTCGCTGGCTAGGAACAATTGCTGTGGGCGGAAGAATCAACCTCAAACATGATTGCAATGGAATGAAAGCCAATAATCAGCTTCGTTTCTCCCGGTTCTCCCGCCATCGCCCAGCGCGCCAACCTACAGTTTCTGGAATGATTTGTTTTTATATGAAACTTCCGTGTGGTTCGGTTCTCTGACCGGCCAACATATTGTTTTTACTGCTATTTCAGGATATTAACTCCCACTCTGGCGCCTGCGAAATTGGATAAATAGCTGCCTATGTTCACGCTTTCGAACCGCAAAATGGCATTCCTCAGCATCCTCACTTTGATCGTTTCTTTGACCCTTCAAGGTAAGCACTGTCTCAAGGTCATTTTGCCGCAACATGTTACTAACATCCACGAAGTTGTCTGCCAGTTGACGGAAACTTGCGACCCCAAGACTGGACTCTGCTTCAGTCAGGCCTTCGTACATGAACCTCGTTCGACCAGTGCTTTCATGCTTATCTCTGGACAGGACACTGCTACGGAAACCAGCTTTGGTTTCGTTCTTCCCCCTCACGGAACATTCTCCAACGACTTCATGGCAAAGGTTACTACGCCCCTTCCATACGGCTTTGTTGGTTTCGGAGTTGGAAACGCAACCGAAATTCCTCAGAGAGTCCAAACCTAGATTTGATGAAAATGAGATGATTCTGATATTATTTCTATATACAGGCAGAGCGTCGGGGTATTTATGACGCTTTTCACTGTGTGCGTTTCCTTCTCCTGCACTTCCGTCTTTTCCCTGATTGAGTGTGCGGTGGTCTTAGTCCTGGTGTTGTTGGAGCATTGCAGTTTGCCATGCTTGCACAGCAAACGGATCTCTCGTTAGTGCATCATTATCAGCATTCGCGAAATCTCATGCAATTATAGATCGGAAGAGAATATGCTGGTTCCAGCCGCGTCTGGCGGAATTGTAACTGTTTCGACTCTTTCCACCTGGAACGCAACGGCGGCTACCTTTATTTTCCGTTGCCAAAACTGTTTCCAAGCGACAGTTCATACTCAGACAGTTGAAGTGGCGGTGTTTCACTCCTATGAGCGTCCGATTTACCCCACTCCGGACGCCTTGAACGCTTCTCTCAGTCTGAAGGAGGCGACAATGGGCGGCTTCACGGTTCCCAACACGACTGCGCTGGAAAGCACGGATTACGACTTGTTTTTGCGTGCAGCCGGGTTTTGAGTAGCATGATTCAGATATGATACCAGCACTCAGTAGCGTATCGAGCAAGTGTTCAACAGGTTTACAACTTCATTCTATAATTATCTCCCAAGGGCGAGAACATCTTCAAACTCGTGATTCGAGCGAGCGTTGGGGCCTGTCAACGCTCTATGTTAAGTGGCATCTGTGCAGTGGGATTCCGCTCTTCCACTGTGCTGCCCGTGCTGGCAGCTGCACACAGAGAAAATTCCCGTCGAGGTCCAGTACCAATTTAGCAAAAGGATCAAATCTATGTACCACGCGTTGCTCTTACACTTTGCTCTCTTCAGCATTCAACCAATCACTAGAACGATGCTGAAGACAAACCGCAATTTACTGGCCGCCGTGTGTTGACTCCCGTGACTCGCCGCCGACGTTTCGAATTGTAGGTAGTATCACTGTCAAGGGGAGCTCAATGAGCATTACGAATCAAATCCCCCCTGAATGGAACTTTTTTGACCGGCAGTAACTATTGATACCACTTGCAAATATACAACAGTATGAGCTTGCGAGCATGCAGCTGTACGTCTGTTTAAACTTTACAAGAGACCAATCGACTATGGCCAATATCAACTTGAATCTTTATGAAAATCTGCATAGGTAATATTATGAGCGTTTTTTTCTGTGTTTATTATGGTTACAGTGTGTTAGTCTGTACATTTTCTCCAAAAAAGTGGTGTCAAGAAGGCTGTAGTTATTAGTCAGAAGGTTGAACTCTGAACTTGGATTTGATGGCTTCCCGCATTCTGACGAACCTTGTCTCATGCTCCATGGTTTCTGATGCGCCATATTGATCGGCATTGACTTTTCTCCGACTCAAATGCTTTATTGCAATCAAATTGAATACAGACAGGAAAGGCTTATTCCTCCCCATTGTCAAGTCTGGCGAACAGCAAAAGGGATCCAGGTTACGGAATAAGAGGTACCTCCTCTTTTATAGCATGCATCTATCATGCTAGCGGTCTCCTCCGGTCCATTAGAGCTTGATTGGGTGAGGTGTTGGCAACCTTTGGCGGTATGATACCGAATTCTTGACTCAAAAAATGCTCAAGAACACCTATCTGCGTAGAATACGAAATGAGCCAACTGGCAGCAACACCAGTGCATTTCTGTGGTGGTTGAATTTACTGAAGATAGGGGCTTTTGATGATCACTTCCCATTTTGGATATCGGAAGAGCCCGGCCCGGTGAAAAGTCGACTTCCAACTTTCGTTCAGGCCAAATTTAGACCGAAAGTAGTGACTTAATAAACAACGATGAAAACCGGTAGGACGGAGCCGGCTTGCTCTGTCTGGTTGTATTAGGATCACCTGTCGTAGCACTGCCACAGCACGCACCTTGTCCGCTACGTCCACGCGGCCACCGTACCGTCCCTCCCTCAGCCCTCTCCGAGTCGGTGCCTTGGACCCGCTCGCCCGCTCCATTGGGATAGGTGCCGACAATCAACGGACAATACATATATGTATTTCCCGTATCAAGATTCGTAGGCGCCATGAAGGCGTCGGCGACTGCGTAGCTCCGCGTTGCGTTTGCTATGCTGAACAGTGGAATCAATGCGGTGCCCCTGATAATCAAAGTCGTCGTGTTCTTGGGAAGACAAGGCTGTACATGTGTACCACGCGTCCGTTGTAAACCCTTCGCGCTCTTCCTCCCAACTGGATAATTTCGCCAGCGACGACAAGCAACCCAGGATCTACTTTACACATAGCACCTAAAACACATCGGATTCGTACATTTACACACCGTGTGAACGACGATCCTGCCGATCACGATTCGCCGCTTATTTGCCAGGATTCACCTGACACCCTGTCGTTTTAACCAGCCGCAAACCAGCCGACATCTTTCTACTACTTCTTTTCCGACAGCTCCGAGATTAGCAGAGTGGTGGTTTTCTTCTGGACACAGAACCTCTAGATCTCTTGTCGGAATCAGAACCACACCCAAAACAACGGAGCAAACGGAGCAAAACGTGGTGCACGTTTCGAACAAGTATGTAAAAGCAGTGGAAAATTCCAAGAAAATTCCATTTTTAAATTCGTAACAAATTCGTAAGTAACAAATCAGCAGGTGACCTGATCCAAGTACTCCACTATCGGGCGCCCACACCTACCCACACTGTCTGCCTGTCTGGTAACACCACCATGTCGGTCAGTCCAAGAATCTGGCTAAGTAGGTTGTATCCTGCCTAGTCTTTGCTGCGCTAACTACCGGGGCTAGTTACAGGAGCATCATCTGGCTTCGGTCGTGCCGTGACGGAAGAGGTTCTTCAAAATGGCGATGTCGCGGTCGCGACCTTGCGAACGCCAGCTGACCTCGATGACCTCGCTGCAGCCCACCCTGACCGTCTTCTCGTCGTCAAATGTGATGTTACCAAGTCCGAAGAGATCATTGCCGCATTCGCTTCCGCCATCGCGAAGTTTGGGCGCGTGGATGTTGTGTTCAACAACGCAGGATATGGGATTGTAGGCGAGATAGAGGCTACACCAGAGGATGCTGCGCGTGCATTGTTTGATGTCAATTTTTGGGGAGCCGTAGCGGTTAGCAGAGAGGCTGTACGGGTGTTTCGCGATGTCAATCCCGGCAATATTGGTGGCCTGCTTCTGAATGTGAGCTCTGGCCTTGGATTTGGCGGGGGTGCGATAGTGGGGATGTACTCTGCCAGGTGTGTGGTACAAAAGATGTTTGCAGTCACTTATGTAATTCTTTCAATGCGGGTAGCAAACACGGTCAGTGAATATCTCCATTTAAAGTGCCAATAACTCATTGACATATGCCGAGAAGCTCTGGAAGGGTTCACAGAATCACTCCGGCTGGAGTTAGATTCTGCGTGGAATATCAAGGTGTGTATCCCATCTTTGTTGGCATTGCATCCTTCAACGGCAACTCCAGGTATCCCTGATTGCTCCTGGCGCGTTTAAAACTCGGGCCCACACGACGGGCATGGTCATCTTTCCCATACCCGAAGCTTACGAAGATAATGAGCCATCACATGCTGTTCGACAGTGGGTGCGAGACGGATCCACCATTCGCGGGGATCCAGTGTTGGCCGCCAAGGCAATTTTCAGGTTCTCCAAGCTAGAATCCACTCCAGTCCGTTGGGCGATGGGCAAAGACTCCATCCATGGGGTGAGAACTAGGACTGCCAGGATTATCAAGGAGACCAATGCGTTTGAGAGTTGGTCAGAAGATTTGGAGTTACCCGTTTAGGTTGATTCTCATGTTCCTCGCTGCATAATCAAAACGCCCATCATTGCTCGTTCACTGTACATGTACAGTGGCTGGCTGGTCTTGATGTACTTTTATATCTCACATACAATCTGAGCACCGTTGAGTTTTTTCGGTAGCTTGGTTTTCATTTTCAGAATTCTTCGTTTGCTTATATGTATCCGTGAAGTAAACAGACACATTGTCTCACGACTCAGTACTTGACGCGCCATTCCTTCCCGCTCACTGCAAATAAATTGTTTGGTCCATATCAATCATACTCTGCTAGAGGGCTGTTGCATGGTGACGTGTGCAACTTGAAAGCGACGTACCGTAAATGCCAGCTTT
The DNA here is from genome assembly GCA_029281795.1 of Mycena crocata. Taxonomy (NCBI): domain Eukaryota; kingdom Fungi; phylum Basidiomycota; class Agaricomycetes; order Agaricales; family Mycenaceae; genus Mycena; species Mycena crocata. Next base: position 745,991 of record JARJCP010000009.1, on the reverse strand, counting down.
GGAGGGATGCCCTCTTCGCAAATAAAGGAAAAAATGGGGACGAAGTCAAGATGAACAAGTACATTTTCCTAGTGCAGTTCTCGTACAAAGGAAACACGTAGAACAAAATAAAATACGCATTTTCAACCCTTGTTTGGCTGCAGTATATCTATCAAACCGTTGTGGCGGAACGGTCGGTCTCAGTGCCGCCAGGTACCGATCGTCTCCGGTGTCGATCACGCCACTTCTTTCTTTTTTATTTATTTTTTATTGGAGCGTTTGGTGTAATGATCCTCAAGTCTGCAGAAGCATTCCAGGGCCATCCGCTTGGTTCACTGGCATTTCACCAGTTGGGGCCGTCGAGGGTGTCCGATTTCGCAATTAGCTGGCCATTATACTCTTCTGCGGTTTCGTGGGATTCGAACCCACGACCACAACCATTATGTAAATGAATTGCGGCAGCCGGGACCCTCCGGCTAGGACTTGTGGCAATATCCGCTTAGCCACGCGTCCCTTCACGCCACTTCTTTCAATTTTAGGATGGGTGGGGGATGATTGCTGTATACGAGGGAGATCGGGTGTCGAGCTGATGGCAAAAATTTTCAGATGCTACCATGAATACAAATTCAATTTCCGTCAGAATAGAAAATTTCATGTTCCCGTTCCTTCTGCGAATTTCTCTGTCCTGCGATGACAATGATTCCTGGGCCCGGAACAATCTCGTACCGTCCTGAACCTGCGAAAACCAACACAATTTTTTTTGCTAGCCAGATACAATGAAAAAGGGTTTTTTTTAATAAAAAAAACACATGGTTTCGGTGCTCAACGATTTCATCCCAAAAATTCCTTGGCTCGGCTTCTAAAACTGCTTTGGTCGTCTCCTTGGGCTCGGGAAGTGTCCCCTGAAAGCTGGCTCTCTGGACCGAGTGAGCCCTACTGCGAGCAGCCTTCTCCCGGGATAAGGTGCTAACTAGATATGCTTGAAGGATTACTACTGACCCTTCAAGACAAACTGCCGAGCTGAAAGTAGATTTATTCACACAGTGGAAATAGGAATCGGTGAGACAACGCACTATCAATCTCTCCGGAGATGCGCTGTGCAATGAATTTGTCTGCCCGCGCCCAAAAATCGTCTCCTCCACGGGCGCCAATCTGCCAGTCGTCCACGTCATGCGCCGCATATTGCATGACCACGAACCGCGTATCGTGTGCGAGGGGCTCCAGCAATACTCGTCCTTCCCAATTGGGCTCACGTATCCGGTCGGGACTGCAGAGGACGACAAGGGCCTGCAGCTTAGGACAGGCGGCAAGCGCGCCTTGGAAGATCGGAAACGAAATATCGATGAGAAATGCTAGATGGGTGAGGCACGGGAGAAGCGCAAGGTCCTTCCAATCTTCCCAGCTCGCTTCTGCAATATCGTCTATCAGATACAGGTGCGTGACGCCCGCGAATAGCGAGTGTTTGAAATTGCCAGCAGGTCGTTTAGGAAATATGTTGATGAGGTGTATCGCCAAGCGCTTGAGCGGCATAGCAGAGATACTGGAAAGGTGAGAGGGGTTGCCTCCCGTAATGGCAAGATCATGTACGGCAGAACAGCTCGCAAGGACGGAATCAAAGTCGCTGGGAATATCGCCATCCCAGCAAATGTGCTCGACATATTTTGAAATGTTCTGGGATTGGACCACGGACGCAAACCGCAAAGGATCAAAAGAAATGTGGCCGTCGAGAGGTCTGTGGAATGCAACCACCTTGTAAAGTAAAGGCGTGATCCTGTACATGTGAATAAATTGCTAATGTCACTGAGCAGTGAGTGCTAAGGACTGACCATGTCTTCACTCGTTGGGCTACCAAGAGAAAGCTTGGAATGGATTTCGAATGCGATGACGCTGCAACCTCAAAGATGTGGCGTTCCAGTTCAGGAGGCAGAACGGGTTCAGGCATTGGATTGGATTGCGCTGGTCAAGAGCAAGTCAAGAGGCCTTGACAGTGATCCCAAGCAGCATGTCATCTGATTGGCAGGTACACTGCTTCCTTGGCTTTCCTTGGGGTCAAGAGGTCTCGAGATCAACGATCGGGCACACTCTGATCGAAACGTGACCGGAGGGGGCACAATATTGATAGATATTTGGCTGTTCATTCATTTTCGCGCAGTGCGTCGTGGATGTGCCAAAAAAAATAGGAAATTGACTTCTCATGCCTTAGTTTACCCTACTATTACTGCTACTGTGAGGAAAAAACCCGTTCGTGTTGGGGACATGTTTTTGTAGGCCCATCGCCTTCATTGCCAAATGGAGACATATATCCGGCACTGAATCGGCACCTCCTCAAAAAAATCATGTTAAGTCGTTTTTTGTCGTGTTTAGTGATAGATAGTGCAAGGCAATGTATCCTTCCCTCACAAGCCCCTTGTCCCTACTTTCAACTCTCCCAAAGTCTGCCATCACACTGAGTCACGTTTCGATCAGAGTGTGCCCGATCGTTGATCTCGAGACCTCTCGCTTCGGGGTCGGGTCTTCCTTGATGCAAATCCAACCATAACTTAGATACACAGTGTTTGCATGCAAAAAGCGAAAGTGGGACTCCAAGCTTTCTCACCATACCTGTTGAGCGCGTTACCAGGTTCAAGTAGCCATTTCCCTCAATACGATCAAGAACTCGAGTTCAAGGACTTATTGGGAACTTACATCCAAAACTGCAAGAGCGATACTGTTACAGTGCCGTCCTATGATGTGTGTTCGCCGTGCATGAACCCGTGGAATAAAAGCGCTGAATTGATTGTAGGTCAGAAACATCGCGCCATTTCCGGACCACCCACCTATTTGTTCCACACATTGTTCGAACCCAAGAATGTCCGCAATGTACTGATCCGGCCGTACGAGAACCACACATCCTGGGCCATCAGGGTCGACGCCATATCCCGAATATGCCTCGCCGCCGCCATCGAGGTACGAAACCTCGTCACTAAAGATCTGATCGTACGTGGGGTACCTGAACGTCCCCACCAGCGGGCGCACAAGATACGGAAAGGAAGAATAGGGAAGGACACGGCGGGGTGAGGAGGTCAGCGCCAACACCTCTATGACGAAGTTCAGGTCAGTATCGGGAGGGGTGTACCGCTTGATTGGCGAAGCGTCTGAGTTCATCAACTGGTCGCAGAGGTCATTGAATCGCTTAAATTGATTTGGGTTGGCCATGTTGCCGGCAAAGACTGCAAAACGGAAATTATATATGTGTGAAAACGGGGTCGGAGTAGCAACCGACCTATCAGCCGCCATCTACCGTCCGACACGAGTCTGTCTGCTAGCTGGGTAGCATGAGCGTCTGCGTAGCAGACCACCATTTGGGATTCAAAATGCTACACACATAACATGAAATAAAATAAAATAACCAGTCAACGAGCGACATCAGGTTGAGTATGGTAGACCCACCGATCCAATGATGACATTAGTTGCCAGTTCTGCTTTCGCAGGAGAGCTTTCCGCCACGAGAAGCGAAGGACCGTATTTCACTGCAGTCCCGGAGGTCCACTTACCCATTCGAACCCACAGAGCTTGGAATTCTTTCATGCTTATGCCTTCCGATTCCGCGACGGCGGGCTTTCCGGAGAACAAGCGGGAAAATGTGTGGTCAAATTCGATCAACTGGCGAGCAATCTCCACACGCTCTTCGCCATCTGGGGGTGGTTTAATGAGTCGAAGGAACGGGGCGGAGAAGGAACCCGACATGTGTCCAGGATGGAGGGATGGGCTGTCCCTTTCACGCAGGCAGCGATCTTCCAGCCGAGGTTGTAACTGAAGAGGAAATTAGCTAAAATACAAGATGCAATCAACCAGAACTCGAACAAACCTGTCCATCATGCTTACGTTCATCCCTTGTCCAGCTTTCGGTGAATGGGTATGAAAGGCGTCCCTAGATATTGGATGAGATGAGTCCTGCCGATGGGTATGAAGAGGATTTACCCAGCCAGAAAGACACGGTTTTTGAATGATACATTCTTGCAGAGTCGCTGGCCGATTTCATATACTGACCACCATTCAACCTCGGGACACTCAAGAGTATACGGAGCCAAAATCCTTCTCGCGCTCTCTACGATTTGCTCGGCGCTCTGCGCTGCCGCATCCTAGCGAGTTGAGAAGGGTATCAAGCACGAGTTCATGCTCAACGAAGTTACGTACCAATTTCTCACCAGGTTGCAGTGTTCCCATCTGGATATAAAAGCGAACGAGGTTCCGCTCACGCGGAACGATTAGTAGAGAGCCCGATTCGGCGGAATGGAGCACGACTTTGACGCGGATGTCAGGTAGATCTGTGATTGGCCCTGGAATAAATATGGGAATCCGAGTCGAATTGAATATCATGTGCGTTTGCGACTTACTGGCATCCATCACGCCCCAGTAGATGTTCGCGGAATCGCCCTCAAGCGAGAACCCCAGCTGCCTGAATATACATCAACCAGAACCATGAGCATACAAACGAGCCGAGCATACGTTCGCGTCCAACTCCGGGCGCCGTCGCATCCCACTACATATTTTGCCTTGATGAGTTCTGTCTTTGTCACCTGCGGGGACGAGGAGGCGAAACTCCCGTCTGAAATGATGTTGGAGCGGTAAAGCCCGCTGGAAGGATCTGATTCCTCGACGTGAGCCGTCAAATGCGCAACTTTCACGGTAACGAGGTGGCTCTGCGGCGTGTCACTGTATTCAAGAGACAGAGGGGACATCGATCTCTCCACGGTCAATCCTTGGAACGAAGATAATCAAGTAATAAACTTTGGGCGAGTCCAAAGAATTACCATTCTTCCACATACAATCGATGAGAAAGTCTTCAATGCGTCCCTGGGTCAGCACCACATGCCGGAAGCGTGACGTATTGGGCTCTGTATCAGGAATCCTCGACGTCGGAACAAGCTTCCCGGTTTCGTCTGGATTGTAGAAGACCACCTCTGCGAACAGTCAGGCCATCCTTGCGCACAAATGTCCGTCTGCGTACCTGATAACTCGTTCCCCTCCTTCTGGATGCGTTCCGCCATCCCGAAGCTCTGGAACACCTCGATCGTGCGGCATTGTACGCCGTCTGCGTGTCCGCGCGTAATTTTGGTCGCCCGTCGGTCGATAATCCGGGTCTTCACTCCAGTGCGCGCTAACCAGCAACCTAGCATCCTGGTGGCCCGCATTGCTTACTTATCAGCTTTCGATCCTTGATCCATTGTAGCTTCAAGTGCTTACAGACCAGCAGGCCCTACATGCGATGTGAGTATATGCAAGAACACATGCGGAATGGACTGACCGGCGCCAATAATCAGTACATCGACCTCTGTTGTGGTGGGATGGGACTCGTCCGTCATGGTGTGATGAGCCAAAAGGGCGCGACTCGAAGTTTGATTGGTAAAAGGACAAGTGCCGAAGTCACACGTGAGCGCCTCGGCGTACCGCGGACCACAAATGACTTTCGAACCACGGATTCAATGCTGATAACTTCGTCTCGTCTTAGTTCCCATGTAGGAGGTCGAAAGAAACTGGCGGAGGCGACTGAGACGACTCGGATTTTTTTATGGATTGTCGATGCCAGGTCCTGATTCGACGGAAGATAAATCAGGTTCAAGCTAGCTGGACTCATGATTCTGTATCTGGCGAGGCTTGGTTGTCTCAGGCCTATGCTTATTATACCTGAAGTTTATATATATATGACAATGCTCCTTGGTAAAGATTGTAAAATACTCAACTTGAAAATGTACACGGACGGGTCTACCAGCTCGGCGCCCATCATCGCTGCATCCAACTCAAAAAAAAAGAGAGAGAGAGCAAAAAACCAAGTCTCAGCGCCGTTCTAAACTGCGATCGCTAAACCGTTCAGTAAGATATGCCACCGCTCAATCTGACTCCGATCCTCCTGTCTGGATATATAGTCGTTGCCCTCGCAATTAAGGATAGAGTCGATGATGAATTGAATCTGGGAATGGTTCCGATATGAGTGAGGCTAAATCCCCCCTTGTGTACACATGAGTATATGAAACGAAAGAAATGCAAAAAAAAAAAAGTGCTCCTCTCGCCGCTCAACTATTTGCAATCTGACTCCGCAGCTCCTCGAATCTGCGCCCCTCGCCCTCTGCACGCTCAACGCTCTTGTGGAGCTTTTCCTCGCGCGTCTGGAGCCGTTGCTCCATCCCCATGATCAGCATGCGCACCTGCTCGATATGCGCGAGTGTCGCGTGCTGCAGCTCGGCGTTCATCTGGTGCGATGACTCTGCACTCACGGCCGGGTTCTGCGCCTGGGCGTGCGAGAGGACAGGGGAGGGCATGGAGCCGAGGGTGTTAGAGCGCTGGTGTAGGAGCGATCGTCCGTTCGTGGATGCGCTGGCTGGCGCGATATCGAGGGACGACTACAGCCACGTCATCGATGAGCCATCTGCAAGAAACAATAACATACCTGCCAATTTTCCCCCGCCAACTTGGCTAATTCACGTTCCAACATCTTCTCGCGTGCTTTTCCACTAGAGAAAAAGAAAGATCCGTTAGTTCCACTCAAGATATGCCTCAAAGACGTACCGCTCGATCTCGGACATAGAGCGCTCGTTCTCTCGCTGGGTACCGACCAGTAGCAGCTCCAGACTCTTGTTGTCTTTATGCAGCTGTTGTACTTCTTCCAGGGGTGGCCGCTGAGCGAGCAGAGCCTGAAGAGCTTCTACCTGCGTCTGTAGCTGCCGAAGAGGCATAAAAGTCCCATACAAGCTTCAGAATGGCGGAGGACGAACCCGATCGTTCTCCCGGTCCTTGTCGATTAGCTGACGGCGAAGTACATCCTCGTTGGACTCGTTTCCTTCTCTGAGTATGCCTAGATCATCTGCGCCAATTGCTAGTGAGGGTCGACCGTAATTGCGCACGCTCTGGGCTCGACGCATCGCACTGGAAGCTGGGTGGAAGAGGACGAAGGCAACAACGCGACAGATCACGTGGTGGTCGTGGCGACCAAACACAAGCAAATTGAAATGCACCTAGGTTCGGAGTGTCTCCGCACCGGCAAGCCGGTGATTCACGTGTGTGAAGGCGGCTTGTTCCGAACCGACAATGCACCTTCCTTTTCACCACCATCCGCAACCATAACACTAGCTTGAAGGAAAGCACAAGCTTTGAAGCTTGCGTTACTGCAAGTATGTCTGCTCAATATATGTCCTCTCTGCTTCCCCCACGCGCACGGACGTGGGCTCGCGTAAAAAAAGCGGCTGACGGGGGTGTCCATGGGTTTGTCCTGTACAATTTTTCTTTCCCAGAAATAAGTTTAACGGTGTCAAGTAGGAACTGGCCTCGTAGCCCGTTCGTCATCCGCATCTCGACCTTTGACCCTACGCGGCTGCGTGCGTCCGATTTCATCGACGTGATTCGATCGACAATTTGCTACCTCGAGGTCTACGGCCACGAAACGCAAACTGTTCGCCAGGTCCCTTTTTTCAAATTTTCCTTCCGCACCGTAGATTCCGAGTATATGCGCCCCGACACCCCCATGCGCGGCTTCCTGTACTACAACATCCCCGTCCCGTCCCGTCCGCTCTCTGGCAGCTTGCGTTTCCGCCTCGCGGAACAGCCTACCCGAGCGGCTTTTAATACAGGCACAGACCTGCTTTATCCCAGCGGATTTCCCTGGATGATTCCGCTCCCGAACCTCTGTCGGCTCGAGGGGATGCCTGTGCTGCAGAGTCTTCTGCGGCACGGCCTCGTCAGCCTCAAAGATGTCATCCTCTGCACACAAGCGTTCCACGCGGTCCTGCCCCCGGAGCTCCCCGTCGTGCACGCTGTCGGGCAGCCCTTTGCGCTGGACTTGCGCGTGCCCCCTGTGGTCACGGTCCCCGGCCCCAGCGATCTCATCCGGTGCGAATTCTCCCCGTCGATCGCAACATATGGTGTGCAGTTTCTATACCACAAAAGCATCAATTCACTTTTATACTGCAGGCACTGCCATCGTGCGGTTGGAGAGCAGCGAGAACCCGGACATTCCAGAAGAGCTCGTGCTGCGCGTCCTAGACTGTCGCAACGTCCAGCTCCGCCCAGAGTATGCGCATATCTCGCTCAATAACGGGCAGCTACTCCCGGAGGCCACCAAGCCGGGCATGCCGCCTCGCATCTGGACATGGAATCACACTGTACGTTTCTTGCATTTTTTTTTCTTCTCACTGTTCACTCACCGCCGTTTTTTTGTATCACCGCTCACTCTTCCATTTATTTTCACACTGCTCACTTACGCAGTCGCACGAATCACTCCGCATGTCCGCGGGGCTGCACTATCTCCACCACGGGCTCGGCGACCCCGAGTACCCCTCCTTCCGCAAGCTCCGTAAGCTGCAGCAGTGGTTCACTCATCCTATGCCGAGCAAGGCCGAGTTTGAGCAGCAACTGCAGTCGTAACGAGCCCGTCTACAGCGGCCATGCTGTCGAAGAGCGCGTTTACAGTCTGCCGCGGCCCCAACACAGCAGAAAGTGGAGCCAACTCGCCAGAGGGACGCAGTTGAATTTTATCTCTGGTGATACGTCGTGGTACAGTGGAAAGGAGCTCGTCCTTCTCATTGCCACAGCACTCCGACAAAGCCGTAGCCTGAACGTTTCTGCATCTATAGGGGGGGGGGGGGGGGGGGGGGTCCCCGCGGCTGGTGGGAGGTTGGGACAGTGTCACAACGGTATTTGTAAAAATGCGGCTCCAACATTTCCCCGTGCTTGTCATATCTGGAGAACTGAATATGACGCATGTTGAGATTCTTTCGTTTTCATCAAAGAAGTGGATTTTTTTTTTGAAACTGGCCCAGGCCCAACAGAGTTCAAGTCTTTAAACTAATAATATGTGTATTATCTTTTCTATGTGCAAGGCTCTGTAACGTCCCGGTCAACCCACACAGACTGTATGTGAACAAAACCGTACATACCGTTCAACCCCGTCACATTGTCCGCATTTTGGCAAACAACCTCCGGCGCCTCTCCAGCCGCAATGCTGATGTTGAAATCCGAGAAGCTGATATTGGTACAGTGGGTGGCGGAACTGCACACGAGGGCGACGACTTCAGCATGTTGTATCAGAGATATCATTCAAGGGATTGCTGCAAGCAGGCACGCACGCTCATTGGTCAGTGCTGTGCCAGTCCAGTTCTCGAAATTCAAGTCCATGAACTTGTAGATGGACGGCAGGTCTCCTCTGCGTGGCGCTGCATCAGCATATTCTCAAGGAAAAAAGGTGATTAACACACGCTTTCGCGTTGTTCGTCTGCCCAACGGTCATCGGGCGGTTGACGCGATCGAGCACGACGTTGCGCGCCGTGACGTTTTTCGTGAACCCTTGGTCAAAAAAAAACGCGTTAGGGTAGATCTGAGATCGTTACACGTTGGAACTGACCCGCTCCACCGCCACCCCCAGTCGGAGGCGCACCATTCACCGATCCGTCCCAAGATTTAAAATATACCTGTGAGTGGTGAATATCGCCGAAACGCGGTAGAGCCATAACGCACCCCGTTTTGCATGTTCGGCTGCACCGACGCGTCGATGCGCGTCATCTGAGAAGTGAATCAGACTGAGTAGCTACCAGTGGGAAAGCCAATACTTTCAGGCCCTCCATAAGGACGTTCTCGACGATGTCAGTCTGTCGCAACATGTTCATTTGTTGCCCACGGAGAGTAGGGAAAGCATACCAGATTCGCATATTGGCCGAGGGACCCAAAGGCGATGCCATTGCCGCCGCGGCAGGTGATGTTCCGGGCAACGACGTTGGTCGAATTCTAGTATATAAAAGGCGATGTGGATCACGTTGAAAGACGCGAAATGTAACTCACGCCTTTGATTGCAAGGCAGTCATCCCCGCAGGTAATGTCCCAATTAAGCATGGAGACATTATCAGTGCGGTATGTGTTGATGCCTACATTATTTGAGCAAGATCTATCATTTCCCGAAGAAAAATAAAGCGAACCATCCGTGTTCGGCACGATGCTGTCGCAGAAATCAAGTCCTGTCAAAATATATTTGGTTTTCAACACGCACTTCATGCCCGCAAACGCAGGGTTCGCGTTGCTGGCATTGCAGCGCATCCCGTCGTAGACCACGCTCTGCGATTCGGACACGCAGTTGCACCAGAAGGGCTGTGCCTCGATCGCGAAGTTGCGGATGACGCCGCGCACGGCACGGAAGAGGGTCAGTGAAATGGGGCGTCCGTCGCCGTCGGCGCGCGTGTGGGCGGTGAAGAAGTCCCACCAGGGCTACGTATAAGGTGTGGAAGATAATTAATATTGCTGCCCGAGTAAAAACTCACTTGACCGTTTCCTTGAATCCCACCTGTATTGTGCGCGTCGACCTCAAAATCGCGCCCGGTAATGACGAACCATGAGGCCTGACTCTGGGGGTACCAGTCTCAGAGCTGGATTGAGTCAGGACGAGTGCTGGCACCTGGATGAAGACAACGCGGTAGGTATTGTTTGCATTGAGCCAGAAATCGATGTCTGGGACGAACTGGGTGGCAGAGTGAGAGGTGGACAAATCAATTGCAGCATTAGTCGACGCACACTGAGGTAACCATGCAGGTCGACCTTTGCGTCGACGAGATCCCAGGTCATTTTCCTGCATTTATTATTAGATTTTCAGTGATCATGAGTGGAAGAATCGCGGTAAGACGGACCGCGTGATGTTGTACACTCCATCCTGAAGGACCGTGTGTCCTCCATGCCCACATTCTCCGATTGCCGCGAGGACCTGCACAGGTTAAAGTCCTAGTAGGTATCCGGCCGCCTTGGACAAACCTGGTCAGTGTCGTCGAGGCCCACACCGAGCGGTGAGATGGTGCAGGTTGAATTTAGAGTTGAACCGGGATTGGCGAGAGACGATGCGCCAAGAATGAAGAGAAGGGTGGTTGCAAGCATTTTCTGCATATTAAATCATGCAATTCCCTCCCAGCCCGCCTTATAAACTGTCAGGTTGTGACGTAGTTCGAACACAAGGATTTTAATAGAGATTCAAGGTCATGCGGGACAGAGCTCCATGGCGGCCCGAGGGTAGCAAGGCCGGTGAAAACTGGTGAGCAGACCACAAACAACTGCAACTGAGTCCTTTTCACTCCGAAAAATCCGGTATTGCCAGCACGTTTCCCGGTCGGCAACTTGAGCAGGAAGGCACAGGTGTTTGACGGCTGCGAGAGCTGAGAAACAGGCTACAATATCAATAAATGTGATAACTGAGGTACGAAATATTGGCCAGGCGCAAGGAGCAAGTCCAACCAAGAAACAAACACCGATTACTGGTCCAATGGATTGTGCCTCCGAAAATTTAATCCCTCAATGTCGCGTTGCTACTAGGTATACACTGTATTATCATGTTAGTGACGATGTTCTGGCCTCGGCTTGACAGTTGCTTTCAAGTTGGGGCTAGAGTTGGGCTGAATGACTTAGAACGTCTGGACTTGGGGGAAAGGCTTCGGAAGGGAATCACCAAGGAATCACCTCACAGAAAGAGAGGTCCCCCAACCTGGAAATTATTTCGCATCGTTCATCCCCTGTGCAAAAAAAAAAAAGTGTTTGTAGATCACTCGGTCCAAGCATTGTGCTGCAGGACCAGATGCAACACCTGAGTTTTCGCCACTGTGCAAAAAACAAACATTACCATCGCTTGAAAAGAAGATCAAGTACAATACCTGCGTGTTTCAACTCAAAAGAAAGAAAGACATAGGGTGTGTCGCCTGTTAGCATTTGCAAACTAACGTACAACTCGGGTTTGATGATTTGTTCAGATCAACTTGAAATAATTGATAGTTTGCTCCTGGGATTTATAAATTAACCGGTGAATGCGTAGTTTGATGTCACCACGAATTGCCTGCAGTGAAGCGTCTTTTATGGGATGTCGCTGTTGACGCCACAACCCAAAGTTTCCATTTTGGCACTCTTTGTCGGTTGGAATCAAATTAAGGATAAGTCAACAGTTACTTCAGAAGCGTCATATCGTATCCAGTGTCTTCACCCACCTCTGAAGGGTTCAAATCTGTGTCGATCTTCTCGATCCTACAATCTGGTGCTGATTCCACACTCCGCCAGTTTACAGGCCCCGGGAAGCTCCTGTCAGTTTACCGATAAGTACTCAGTGGTTGCAGAAACCTTTCTTAAATCAGGCTTCCTCACACATGAACCCAGGCCTCAGTGAGGTGCAAGCTTGCGGCAGCAAGCACCTAGTAAAACAGATCAAGCACAAAGCGGAATACAATGGCAGGCGCAAGGCAGGCGGTGGCACAAGGGAAAAAAATGCCATCAATGTCACAGCCACAATCATTTTGCTCGTCTGCTTCCGCTTTTGCCTGCTTTTCCTAATCCTTCATATGCCGTCCAAAAAGAAGGAAAACACACCCAAGATCGTCCTACCAATACCAGTGGATGAATTTGCGGATTTATGCGCCGCTCTGGACGCCTCAGGCAGAGCATGTAATGCAAGAACGAAGGAGGCTTCACGGTTCTGTCCACGCCACGACGAGGTGAGTGGCGCCGAGTTCGACGCGTTTTTTCGCGTCTCTCACCTCGGAATAGGAACGAGTGAAACTTTATTGCAACTATAAAGCCCACCACTCTGCGCTGGATGCATTTCCGGAGCACAGTATATGCCACAGTGCGGGTGCTGTCAAAGGCTGCACATCGTTAGAGACGGTCAGGGGGTGGAACAAGGCTCTGATAACGAAATATCAGCTCTTGAATCGGTGTGTCATGGGGTCCTTCAACTTTGTGCAGATCTTCATCCCTCTCCCAGCTGCATCAGTGCTCGCGCATATTTTACTGAACGATTTTTTGGGTGTGTGTTAGCGCGCGCTATCCTTCCCAAACCCTAACAAGATACGCCAGAAATGATATGGCATGCTACCAAGCAGTGTCCTGTGGGCTAATCTGACCATTTATTTCCAGGACTTCGGCCACAAGACATTCTGGCATTTTCTGGTCAAGCAGCTCCACAAAATCGAAACTCTCCTCGTAGACGTCGAGCAGAGGGCATGCGAGCTGCTCCTCGAGGCCCAGAATGCGCTCTGGGTTCTTGAACTCCAGACCGATCTCGAACCGGCGCAGGAGGACTGCTCCGGTCATGACGACGGTCTCTTTTCTGCACCCCGGAAACCGAGTCCCAGCCCGACGGACGTCGCCGATATCGAAGACCCACTGGACGTTGCATTGCGCGAAAAGTGCGTTGTCTGTTTTATCATGCAATGATGGTATTTACGGTGGCGCCAGATGCAGCCTTCTCTGGGAGAAGATCAAGACTCGGCTCGCACGGTACTGTGCGCCGGCGTCGTCGAAATTTTACCAGGAGCGCATCAGGGTCATCCACGCCTGCGTCCGGCGCGCGATCTACACGGACCCGAAGCTGCTTGTTGTCGCGCAGAACTACAACACCGTCATGGCGCTGCTCACAGACACCACCCTCGAGGTGCGCATCGTGGAGAAGCTCTGGCACGCCATCCGCCATTTGTACGTGCACGAGGTGCGGGCTGCCATAGGTCTGCCAGCTTTGAGCGTCGTGGGACTATTTCTGACGTACAGTAGACGACATGCTTCGCCCGAAAGACGGTCCGGGGGAGTACGTGTCGGTTCTCGGAGGCCGCGTATACAAGGACCTGAGCGGCAGGGAATTCCCTTTTCATGCGTGGGGGCACATGACAGCGTTGTTTATGTGCTATTCCTGTGTTCGTCGGGTCTGCAAGACGGTACGGTTTTCACCATATACGTACCGGTGCCAATATTGAACCGACTGCAGGTGGAGGAAGTCGTGACCCTGACGCGTTTCGTGGTATTGAACATGAACGGGTTGAGCCAATCCAACCTGAAATACGAGATCCCATACGACGGTTCCAAGGTCCTCAGCCTCTGCGGCTTCATCCCTAACAGTATCGACACGTTTCCCCCGCGCTCCGTCGTCTCCAAGTGCAACTGCGTGTACAACGGCGTGCCGCACTGGGAGGAGACCGGTGCCAGCTACGTGCTTTGCGCTGGGCTCGCTCTGTCGGATTCGAAGTCGCAGGCCTTCGTCAACGCGTGCCTGCGCGACCCCGCACTGATGGTCATCGTGCGCAAGGGCGAGGACGGGCGCATCATCAAGTCCGTGGAGCGAATCTGGGCCGAGAGGGTGCGGCACGCGAACACGCGCGCGGGGCTGCGGGCTGTGGCGTGGGACCCTGCGCGCACGGTGTACTACCAGGACAGCGTGCTCGAGGAGGCTCAGCCGAAGGTGTGCGACGATGAGGTGCTCAAGGACTGCTTTCAGGTCGTTCTCGTTGACGGCGGCGAGGGCTCTATGGCGGATTTCGTGAGCAAGATCAGTCGGATCTGGCTCGAGAAGGTGTACGGGGTGCCCGACGCCATGACGCTCATCGGCGATATCGCGGTGCCGTTCGTGAAGAGCGGCGAACTGGAGATCGACTACCGTGGAAGGCGCGGCCCCGCGACGCTGGTGTCGAATCTGGAGGTAGATGTCCTCACTGCTTACAAGCGTCTTTGGGGCAAGGCTCCGGCAGAGCTGGCAGATGACGATATCATGCAACGCATCTCCAGACCTCTACCGGGCGCGAAAAAATAAGTGGTCACAGTTCACTCGTCTTGATCAAGGGATAAAATCTTGCTGTACATATGTTACTGCTCTACGGTGTGGCTATCTTGCATTTTTTGCCCGTTTTCTGCGAATGTTCACATTAAAAAACGAACTCGACGCCCACGTGATGTGGTTCAAATTCATTTCGGTTTTTGTGTGAACTCAAAATCCGGTCAGACGGCTCATGCCATAGGGACGAAGCCTGGATTCCGTATATCTCTAATCCCACTATCCGAATGACTGGTAATAATGCCTGATACATAATAAATTCAAGTGAGTACTGTACAGTTTCGCTCAATTCTAACTGGCTGTGACCTGTGACCGGCCGATTCGAACTTGAGATTTCGAAAATGGGCTGGAGGAGCTGTGACACAGAAAAAAATTCGAAAATTGGGCGGAAATGAGTAGAAAGGGTTGTTATACACTGCGGATCACTCCCTCGACACTGGAGGAGGATGTAGAGCATATAATACAGCATAAAACATTGCCCCAGCCCAATGGAACGTGCTAGAGAGGTGGGTGAAACAAGTGCCAGCGGGGTGGAAGGCGGAAGGCTGAGGCTGAGCTAGTGCCGAGTAAAATTGGTCCCCGGGGATGTAAATTACTGTAAGGCTAGGTGGGGGCCACTGTAAGGCATTTTTTACGGTGTAAATTTACTGTAAAATTGACCGTGGGAATTTCGGCCTTTCCCAGCTCTGCAAGGCCATAAATACTCCAAAAGCGAGCTTTGCATTGGGAATATCGATGCCCGAGTCCTCCGAGCCATGTGAACAGACGAATTTGTCCAAAACACGGACCGAAACCTTCCCCGGAGCAGTGAAACCTTGGTGAAATCTCATCTACCGGGCCAGTTCTTACAATATTCTACATCGAGGTGCGGACAGTGTGAATGCAAACTACGTAAACTACGGTGTCAATTACATGTAAAAAAAGGTCTATGTAATTTACATTGACCAATTTCACTCAGCACTAGCGGAAGCAAACTGCCGATCAAACTCGGCAAGTGTTCCGTGAGAATGCCGCGGCGCGAAGCTTCGCGCCGCGCACGCGAAAACTTGATTTTTTGGCTGTTTTTCGAGGATTTTGTGACCGTTTTGAACTTTCGAAAATCCCTTCGGTGACCAGTGACAGGTTCGAATATATTCGAAAATTTTTGGGCCTGTGACCCGTGACATCCGAATTGATCGAAACTGTACAGTACATGGTCAAACGCAGGCTGGGGCTGTGATTCCAGTTCTCGTGTACGTGAAGAATCTTCAAGGAGCGGAGAAGTATCGATTGCATGAGACTAATACCAGTAACCTCACAGGCACAACTCCCTCTAGTTGCACCCCATTATCAAATTCGACTGTTGAATTTGCATCAAGAAAGCAGTGCACATACTAACTTTCGGTCGATGCCCGTTTGGGAAACACAAGCCCCTATTTGGTAAGCTTTCCATTTTGGTCGTCTTCCGACTTCCGGCCTGCTTGTGGCTTTGGACCTGACAACGACCACACACCGCAAATGGCCAACCATGCCTTTACTGACGCCAGCGCGCCATTCTCGGGCGACATTGCGATTGACCATGTACCAATGGCAGCTGACCTCATTATCCGTACCAGAGAGGGTACCCCAGTGGATTTTCACGTCCACCAGGCCATCATCTCCTTCGCCTCTCCAGTCTTCCGCGACATGCTCGAGTCCTCCTACGGGGACGAATTCAGAGACGGCAAACCCGTTGTTATTGTACACGACACCAGGGAAGCGCTTGAGCGGTTGTTGCCACTCTGCTATCCGGCATTTCGGACGAATTCGCACCCTACCACCCTCGAAGGCGTTGAATCCGCATTGATAGCGGCCGACAAGTATCAAATTCCAGAAGCAGTCGACGTCTTGGTACAGACTCTGCTGGACTTTGCCCAAAAAGAGCCCTATCGCGTATTCAGAATCGCGGTGTCCAGTCCGATCTCATGTGGCATTGCAGGATTGCGAATCGTCGTAAACGTTGCAGCCCTGGCGACTTTGGAGCGTCCTCTCATCGAAAAAAGGGAAGATATCGTCCTATCTTTACCGCTTCTCCTCTCCCTCTACGACTTTCGCACCGAATGTGGAACGGCAGCCGCGAGATACGCGCTCGATATTTCCGATTGCATCGACGATGCTGATCCCCGCCGGGGAGAAGATGTCGGCCTGCATTCTGCTGTGTGGTGGAGTGAACTTGAGCACGGCGAGGGCTGCGGCGGAAGGGTGGAGTACCCCTTCCCTCAGGATAACTCCGCACCCTTCCTCATCTATCCAACGAATTGGATTCGCGAGCATATGGAGCATGTGGCTAAAGCGTTGAAAATCTGCCCCACAAGCAAAAATGTCAAGAGAGCCATGTTGGATATGAGACAGACAACGTATGAGCAGATGTGCTCCAAGTGTCGCCAAAGAGCAGTCGCGGATCTGGAACAGCTGGTAGGGGAACTCGGCAACAGGATAGCCGAACACAACTTACAGGTGAGCTTTCCCACTTGCCTCTGTCAAGGACTGAAAAGTCAACGTCTTTACCTTTCACAGACAGTGCAAAAGACACCTTTCGCTCTTAGCGGATGATCCATCCTTCAACTCCGCAGTCATCACCTAGTATACAAGCCTCTATGTGTAGTACAGCTCACCAAACTCTCAACGATCCACCATTGTGGACAAGATGCTACGCAGTACCGTTGGAATGTCGGCGGTGTTCGCAACCCGGAAACCACGACCTGGGATGCTTCTTGGAATCCTGAAAGCGAATACGATCATCAGAAGAGACAAAGGTAGGAAGGAGGTATTTACCAGGTCGCCTCGGCGCCCTCGCCGATGCAGATGAGCGCAGTATGTACTTTCGGGTCACGCTTCATCGCGCGGGTGATATCCTCCGGTTTGATGAGGTATCGCCCAAAGTTTGCGTCCTGCATCCAAGCAGATTAGCCACTGAACAATTTACACAACATGATCCTAACAGTAATGGCTATGACGAACCAATCGTCTGGACGGCTAATGGTGAGCATTTACCGGGGACGAGAAACGAGAACTGACCAGCGTCGAATAATGCGACATCTTTCACACCCTTCTCTATAGCCTCAACTGCACGAAGTATAAGCAGGCGCGAATCTGATTGCGGCACAAAACCCACCGGTATAATCACCCGCAAAAGCGTATTGCGGAATCATCGCCATCTTCTCTACAACCTTCCACCTAAGATAGGATGAGTGTCAGATCTTCCAAAGCAGGTCAAGGGTTCTAACCGATCCTTCATATCGGTGGGCGGCTTGAGCGCATTGACCAACTGAATGTCCGGCCCGTCACCAGACTACCTCCGGCTGTCAAGAAAGGCACTCAAAATACCCATGAATCACTCACATGACCATACATCTACATTCGAGTGCTCAGTGAGAAAGTTAGGAAACAACGGGAATTCAAAGGCACGCACATCCCAGACGTACTTCTCCTTCCGCGATAATTTATCGAAAGTCTCCATCAACATAACGGCTGGCTCACGATAAGCAGCGTTCGAGGGGGAAGCTAAAAAGACTACCTGTCTCCATGCTTCTCTGCAGACGTCCGTCGTATTGGAAGCGGTACCTTGATCAAGGAATCAGCATCGATTGGAGAAAGAATTAGGTGTAAGGCGCACATAGAAGCGCTCAGGTCAAACACAAATCGAATTCGTTTGGGCCTGTAAAGCTCGATGAGCACAGTGAGATATAGATTAAGGGGAAGCTCACTTGATCTGTGGCCGTCCCAGCTCGGGCTTCTCCATCCCTCGCCGTTTGTACACAGTAGCCTCCCCTGTGATGCCCTCAGTGAGCCGACTGTCGTCGAGCTCCCCATCCGTCTGCCGCTTGACCCACACCCGCTCCTCCTCCTTGGCGGCCAGGTCTACATTATACTGGGTCAGTAAGTGGCCTAAGAAGAATTGTAAACCCGAGAGCGTACGTTCCAGCAAATCGTACAAGGAGACCATATGAGCCTGTGTCGCATTCAATAACTCACCATACCCGGCGGCCTCCCCAGCGCTCATGTCCAGTTCCTCCAATCGCCGTTGCAGCTCCTGCCGTGCCATCTCGCGCGCCTTCTCCCGTACGTGGTCCGGAACCTGCTCCTTCAGTTCATCTGAGACCTGGTTATCGTCAGCTGAAGAAAAAGTGACAATACGCAACGCCGACCTGCTTGATGTCGCCGCCTTTGTACAGACGCTTGTACCCGCCGCGTCCGCCCATGCCCGCAGTGTCCCGTCCTCCAGTCTTGGTCGCAGTGAGCACACACAACCAACAATTACGCGGAAAGGACACACCCCGCCAGCCCATTTGTTCCCACCCGAGTGTTCCTTATCGTCGTGTTCTCCCTCCTTAGGCTCCCCGAGCTCCGTGTTTTTGGGCTCAAACTTGACGTCTTGGATCTTCTTTGCCGCCGCCTCCCGAGCAGCCGCAAGACCCAGATGCGGCACGCTCAGCCTGGAATGTATCAGCGGATGTGACCGGACGAGGAGACAGCCCTACCCGTGTTGCCGTAAAATGGCCGCAAGCTGCTCAATCGTCTCGGGCTTGTAGACATCAAAGTCAAAAACGTTGCGGAGGGCGTCGCCGAGCGAGTCGCTGGGGTACGCCTGCAGATGCTTGACGAGATTGATCAACTCTGTAACGCGGGTAAGTCACGAAGGATGTCGATGGTTCCTCCATATGCAACGCACCTCGGAGCGAATACGGGTAGTTCAGCGTCCCGCTGTCGTACCCCTTGCGCAGGTCGTGGAACGCACCGACGAGGCGCAGAATGAGCTCTTCATCGATCTCCGGCGCGAGCTGGGCGAGTAGCGTGCGCTCGGACTCCTGATCGGGGTTTGTCACCGAGTGCGCACTGAACGTCTCTCCGAGCACTTGCAGGAAGTGGTTTCCGAGGAAGGCTATCCGAAGTCGATGATCAGCATGGGCGGAAAGAACGAGATATGAAGAGTGCCCACGGTATCCTGGGCGGTTCGCCAGCAGCACGAGGCGGAAGTTGGGGTGCACAGCGATATCGGATGAACGCTCACGCGTCGCGCGCACGCGGCGGCCGTCAGAGAGGGTGAGTTCGCTCTGACCCGCGAGGCTGCGGAAGATGGCGACGACATGCTCGGGCGCCTTGTCGGCCTCGTCACTTATTATCACCCGACCGTACGCGATGGCGCGCAGGAGCGGCGAGTCTGTGTACTTGATGACTCCGTTCTCGAGTGAAGTGGTGAACATGAGCTGGTTGACGGTCGTATCTCGATGTAACTGAATGTACTCGCGGGGTCGACCCAGTAACTGTTGCTGCTTAGACAATCCCAGGGAATGGGTTACGCAGAACATACCTGGCAAAGACTCGAATTCAGTTAGTAGAGCAGCGTCACGGAGAAAACAACAAGACTCACCGATCCACAATCTTGTTCTTTCCGACTCCCTGAGTGCATAATACATGAACAAAACATTATCGTCGAGTGGTGGGAGAAGGAAACAGACCTGATTCCCAAGGAGAACTACATGCTCCCCCAGCAGCTCTAGGTCCACGGCAAGATCCCTCATCAGCTCCGTCTGTAGACTATTGTCGTAGAAGTGATCCATGTACGGGACATGGGATTTGACACCCTGAGGGTCCTCGGCGACATTGAATAGGGGGACAGTTGTCGCAATCGAAGGACCGCCACTCGTGCTCCGACCTGGGAAAACAAGCATATCTTCCTGGACGATGGGATTGGGGTTGTACTACGACAAAGCATAAGCTCAGATAACGATTAGAGTGAAAGGAAGGTACGAACCGCAGGCGCGACATGTGAGATCCCCGCCTCGTCAAACAAAAGGTCGACGTTCATGCGCTCGATGGCGGGGAGGAACTCGAGCAACAGCGTGCGGCTTAGAATCGCGCGCAGATCGCCCTCGTCCGAGGCGCCGTCGACCGCCATCCGGCGCGCGATGCGTACGAGCGAGCGCGTCCCGAGCTTGCGGCTTTTCTGCACACTGTCCTCGGACATGCTGGCTCGGTAGCGCTCTGCGAACGCGAGCATGCGCGCGACGATGTGTGGGTCGCATCCCGTCGCTACGAGGATCGCGTTCTCCTCCTCGTGCTCCATCGGCTGGCTGGGCACGGGGAAGAACATATTCGCGTGCTCAGCTGATAGCCAGTCCTTGAGCGGAAGGGATTTGGAGGCGGTGGTGATGATGCGGAAAGACGAGTGCGCCACCGAGAGCTCGCCAGACTCGAGCTGAAAAAGGGACGGGTGAGTAGAAGTGGATAGCAAAAGTGAAAGACAGACTTCCTCAGCGGCAGCGTCGGCGACTATCCGCTTGCCACCCCACAGCTCGGCTTCACGGTCTTGGACCAGACGTGCCAGTGACCCCGCGGTGGGACCGATGACGTCCAGTCCAGAGAGGTGGACGAGCTTGCCCGCCCACGCTGCTTCAACGATCGCACTAGAATCTATGATCAGCACAACCCCTCAAGAGGCTGCAAAAAAGCACCTCGGCTCCCACGCAGTCGCTCCGCCCTCCAATATCTGGCGTCGCATAAGCAGCTCCCGCCCACCAAGCTCCTTGTACATGTGCACCACCTCCGAGCCGGGCGCATATCCGAGCACCTCCCCGAATACGCGTACGAGCGTGCTCGTGCTAGCGCTCGCCGTCGCGGGCGCCGCGGGCGGCACGAGCGAAACATCCCAACCCAAGGCGTGTGCCTGCAGTAAGCTCGTCAGCAGTCCGACAAAGCGGTCCGATGCGGCAAAGGGCGCGAGAGCGGAGAAAGGGAAGGCATGTAGTGGCGCTGGGCCGGCGGGCACGGTGAGCGAGCGCGACGGGAGGATCGCATGAGCGAAGACGGCGGTGGCAGATGAGGATGTGAGGCGGGTGATGCCCGCGAGCGTGTAGCCTAGCAGCCCTGCGGCGTCGCCGTCGGACGCGGCCGGACTCCCGAGCGTGCCTATGTTCATTTCTTCCGTTTGACGGTTGAGGATTGCCCAGGCCTGCAGCGGCGCGAAGACGAGGGCAGGGTGGAGGGTCACCACGAGGCGAGCGAGTTGGGCGGGAGAGAGGGTGTCGGGTGGCGGAAACGCGGTCATTAGTGCACGTAGCTTCTGCAGGGCGGTCTGCGGAAACGGAGGGAGCGCGCTCTTCGAGACGGCCGAGAGCGCGTCGCGGGCCTCGGACGCGTACTGCGTCGAGAGAATGAGCTCTCGGAGGCGGGTTTCGAGCTCTGGGATCGGGTTGGAGGCAGGTTTGGCGCAGAGGGCAAGAAAGGAGCCGACGGGATCGACGAAGCGGGCCTGGAAGCGGCTGCGAAAGGGCGGGTCGAGAGGGTAGCCTGGGAAAGGCGGCACCGGCGCAGCGATAGCGATGACGCGGAAATTTTTGTGGGCGGGGATGAAGAGGTTCCCGCTGCCGTCGGTCGAGGCATCCAGTTGTGCGTAGCGGTGGGGGTGAATAATGTGGGTCCCGTCGTCCAGGTTCCTGTCAGTCGCTCGTTAATGAAGAAGATAGAACAGAGTTGTGATACTCGCATCTCCCGATTCTCGAGAAGATTGTTTAGGACTGGCATTATCCCGCGCTCCGCCTTTTCTATTCCCTCCAGGATGAGAAGCCTACCATGTTTCACGGCGTTGACAGCAGGGCTATCGACATAGACCAGATTGCCACCGGAACGGATTTCTCTTCCCTGCACATGCTTAACGGTCGCCCTTGGCAATTCATAATTCTCACCTGCTTCAGCTCCGTCTCACCGACGTCCCGGTGCAGCGCAATGTATTCGTATTCCGAGTTGATGATGCTGCGAATTGAATTGAATTATATTCAGGGGCCAAAAACCGACTGAAGCGTACCTCGCAAAAGTCAACGCGAGTCTGCGCGCGTATGGGCCCGGCTGCGACACGAGAAATATGTCCTGCCCCAACAGATACTTCTGCAGCATGAAATGGAGGTTGTCTAAATTGACGGGGTCCTGAACGTCTAACAAGTCCTGAGGTCTGGAGTGCGGTAGTCTGGAGGGCTGGCTCGACGCAGGGACCTCATAGGCAATGTCGCCGAGCGTCAGAGTGCCGACAGTTTCCGTTGGTGGTGCCAAATTGCCCAGGATGTGCGCCAAACGGCGTTTGGGCGTGGAAGCCATTGTCCTGGAGATGCAGAGCGTTCCTCTGGCCACTAAAAGTCGTCGCAGCCCTTGACCGGATGCAAGAGCAGCTAAAGAATGTAACATGCATTTCTGAGCAAATTGATTGCGCTCGGCAACGATGAAGCCGTTACCCGAATACACCCCTTTTGGAACTCCCCAAGCCTGTCCCCGAGCCCGAATGAGCCTGAGGGAATATGGGCTCGATTTGAGGTCGGTACGGGCTACATGATCAAGAATTGAGGTCCCACCTCCCTTGTTGAAGCAGCAGCGCAATTTTTTTCCCGGGCGATCGAAACGATCGAAGCGGTATAAGTAACTTGAAGGTCGTCCTTTTCAGGATAAGTATTCGAGCAACGCGACGGATACGGTTTCGGGGCCCCAAAATTTGGCGATGAGGGAGAATCGAAAGACGAAACCGATGTGCGAAGGGAAGAAGAGGGAAGAAGAAGAAGCAACACGGTCAGGTGACTGGGAAATCGCGATACGTCGATCGACAGATCGGGAAGCCTTTTATCGCTTTAGAATGCAGCCGCATCGGGTAGGAAGGAAGGGCATCCGCCAATTCCACTGCGCAGGTGTCTTTATGACAAGCTACTCTGTAGAGTCAGAATCGGGTTTTGGGAGGCTCTGGGAACAGGAATCCGTGAACGATTTCGATCTTGACACGAACTTGGATATTTGCTCGCAAGAAGTTTGTAGGCTACCGCGACTTAAGAAATTTCAAAATCTACTGTACATTGACCTTGTTCGTACTATTTTTATCTGCAGGTTCGACCGAATTGAAAGACTCCTGTTGTTTGCGCGGATCGTTGAACGACTCTTTTCGATCGCGGGGCTCGTTAAACGTGTCACCGACGACAAAGACGCCCGACTCGAGCTCCACATCCAGTGTCTGACTATTTCCCCCGTTGTAGAACCGCGGGGCTCCCTGGCTGACTGATTGGGTATCGCCTTCGGTGTACGGTTTGTCAGACGAAACCAGGCCTTGGGTTCGCAGGACTAAATGCTGAGCGGCTGGAATGGATTATTCAAAACCGCGTTGTTCATTCAGGTGTGAAGCACATACCGATCAGCACGACCGCAAGGGGTAGAGACGACGCTGCGCCGGAATTGAAGACCTGCGTGAACTCAAGCACAACCCATCTAGAAGAAATAGGTGAGCTTTAGACAGCAAAGTGCGCTCCGAAAATCTACAAGTTCACCAGGAAAACGACTACAAAATACAACCATCCGTCTCTGAGCACACGACGAAGCAGGCTTGAGAAATGGCTTGGAACAACTTGAAGTTAGTGAGGCGAAATGAGAAAACAAGACAACGTACAGAACTCCCTGGATACGGGACGAGTAAACCAGGAAGTAAGTTGCTGTTACACAGGCAATGAGATCGAATGCCATCTGCGTGCTGTAGTATCTGCATTTCGTTGCTACTATTCATCAATGCTAGGACGAAGGTAAATAAAAACTTACACGATGTTCCAGTCCGGCTAGAGTCGGTCGTTCAACAACGTGGAACAAAACAAAATCAAGCAGCCCACCTCGCCAGCCGCAACAACCTTCCCTTTGCATCTAGATTCTGTTAGTTGAGTTATAATCGGGGTCAGGATCCAGAAACGCACACTCCCTAAGCAGTCGTCAGGTCAGATCTCAAGAAATCTCAAAGAATACCCACATTTTTATAGACGGGCTGGGACGCCGATTGAATCAGTATACGTGGATGAGAAACTATGGAGGACAACATACATCCCGCTGCAACACAAATGGGTTATTATAGGCTACCAGGATATAAACGACAATACGTACATGATATACGATGCCGAAAATCTCCACTGGTATACAGAGTAGTAAGACTGAACCCAGGCCAAAGCGGACATATTTCGAACGGCTCGAAATGGCATAGGTCCTGGGTTATGTTGAGATCCGGATCCGGAATGAGGTGAGAAAACAGATACCTGATATACACGAGAACTTGAACTGATATGCCGGCAAGCACTGAAAGCACATATCAACGAGGTTCATGCGTTTACAGAAACTGGTGACATACTAGCCGTCACATTGGGAAACATATATATTCGTTTACACGCATCCAAATCGTAGGCTCCGGCGAAGGTGCCCAAACCTGCGAACTCGATCAGATTTGGCTTGTAGCAGATGCTGGCATACCACGAACCCAATACGTTAGAAAGCAGTGACAATATTGACATGCTGGGCACAGTTGTTAGGATAGCACGAGCAAGGAAGCAAACCACGCACTATCGCGCCATAGCGAAAAAGAAACAAACAGCACTAAGTCTACGACGGGTCCATTGTTTCTTGTACAGCTTGTACGTTGCGGGGATTGTCTGGAGCACATCGCCGCAAGCCAGCGTCAACGAACTGGAACTATTGTTGAGAAATCGACCCTCAAGACCACACAACAGCATACACAATACGAAAAACGGCGGGCCTGTCCAGTTGTACCATGATGAAGCAAAATTGAGGGAGTCGTCGAGATTGGGAGGATGTGTGCAGTGATTTTGTCACCAAGACTCAATCCATACGAATTGAAATCGCCCAAGTGTGCACTGAGTGTTCTAGTAAAATCCTTGCGAGCAGGAGCGGGAAAGAAAGAGTACGGAGGAGGGTGGGTCGACTCGTTACCATACCCGGGGAACCAATGGCGGACATGTTCGCTAAACTTCGCTAAAGCAGACTTCCCTCGTCTATGTCTGATAATCTTACGTGATTAAAAAGATTGGGGTCACAACTGGTCACAATTCTTCACAATTGTTACGCCGTCTGACGGCGTCTGCCCAAGCCATGCGAAGTAGTTGTACCCGGTGTCAAAGCTTGTCAATGTTGGTCCGCGTCCTTGAAAGCTTCAGAGCCCTGAAAAGGAGTTCCACCATACCGGCGGTAACTCCTCATCCGTCTTCAGTTGCGAAGACTTCCTGGGACTTTTAAGGCAAGGTTGGGCTGCGATTTAGAGCTTTTCCAGCCTGCGCGACACCGGCTGGGAAGTTTGACAAAAGGTTTGAGAAAGTTACCAAATATTCGGGATGCCGACATTTGCTTCTTTGAAAGATCCTTTCTTGATGACGGACAGCGTACCGGACGAGCTTCCACACGCAGACAGAATCGTGAAAACGTTGGATCTTCTTGATGGCAACCTGCGCTTCTCTAGTCTAAATGAGTCTAGATGTCTTAACTAGAACAGAGTCTCACACTGCTCACGCTGTGTAGGCCTCTTACCAGACTCTCTTTTGAATTCTGCCTCACAGATTCCTGACCAACGAGATCTGCGCGAATCTGAACAGAACGGGTGTATCGGCGACAGCTTGTTTCATTTGAATTCGTTCCGGGTATGGTCAAGCGCAGGGTGGCTATTGGAAATAATGGCAAACACACCATCATGAGACTAGCATCGGCTCCTGCAAAGCTACAATCAGGGGGTGAGTTTAACCGGGAGTAGGGAAATAGCAATTCAGTCGGTACTTTCAAAATCATGCGAATCATGAATCGAAGAAATGGAAGCAAGCCTGGCTGCCTGAGGATCGTCAGCTTTGCGGTAATCTACTCGCTGTGTCGTTGCTAAATTCCGCCTCTATCGACGTCTCTTGCACGAACAGCAAGGAGCACGTCCGTATCCGAGGCAAGCCCGGTAAGATCATGAGCGTTCCGAGCAAGTTCCGAGTATAATCAGTGGACGGCGCAGCACAACAAGCCAATCCAAGGCGCAGCATAGCAGCCCACGACAAACGTCACAGCCACAATCCAAGATTAATTTAGAAAGAAATCCTCGTACAATACAAGCAATAATGCGAACGGACGGAGGGTACCGACGACGTGGACGTAAGGGCAGCAACGACGTGGACGTGAGGGCAGCAACGGCGTGGATGATAGTAACGACGATGTGGAAGGGAGGTAGCCACGTCGCGGAAGAGAATTTGGGCACCCTGGGCTTAATTCTACAGTATAAGGGATGAGGAACTTTTTTAGAGCAAATGGGAAGAAGCAGACGAACCTCTGGTATCCTGACAATTGTGATCTCCTGCGGAAAGGGGAAAAGTCGGTCAGCATGGGGTAGAATGTATAGATGAGACTCGGGATGGGGAAGGGCAGCTGATGCACAGGGACATGAAGCATAGGAGACAGAAACAGGTAGGGTAAGGAGATGGAGATAGCGATGAAAAGAGTGAAGGCGCTGGGAGGTGGAATGGGGAAGGACGACAAGAAGTACAAAAGCGGGGTACGCGCGCGTACCTGCTGCTTGAAGTACCGCCGGTTCTCCTCGTCAATGAGAACGAGGTTGAGGTAATACCGTGTGCTGAACTTCTTGTTAATGTCGCGGAACGTTGGGGTGAGGTCGAAGCCGCCGAGGAAGAGCCGGATGGGGATCGTTTCACCTGCAGTGTCGGTCAGTATAGGTAACCGGGGGTAGAGAAGTGAGAATGAGGACGAGCGGGGAAGTGAAAAGTGCGTTGCACCAGTCGGGGGGAAAGGAAGCGAAGGAAGCAGTTACGCACCGCGAACAGGAGCGCCGTCCATAATCTCGAATTTTGTGATCGTTTCGCTCTCGTTGTATTGATTCGGCGGGGAGCCCGTCGTCTCTCGCCGGATGATGGAGAGCTCCATGTGCTTTATCTTGATTCGCACTAGCAGGAAGTAAATTTTGCCCACAATAACGTCCTTCAGGTGATATCTGCGCGGGCGGTCAGCAACGAGACGGGCCGCAAACGGGACACCCACTTGGATTTGTTGTACTCGAACTCAATATGCAGGCAGTCCTCAATCCCGACTTCCATCTTAATCGTGGCGTTGGTGTCCGCCGGCAGCCGGAAGGAGTGCACCCATAAGTCACGCTCTTTCGAGACGTCCGCCATCCGCCGCGATATCGACACTCGTATAAAGTATCTGCATGCTGCATATGAATAATAGATAGCATGTCGGAGAAAGAGGGGAAGCACCTCAGCTTCACATTTATTCCCTGATAGCTCTCGAACTGTTTCTCCACGTTCTTGAAGTTAAAGTCGTACGTCTGCGCTTGTCGCATCTCGCCCGGTGCTGCCAGCTCCTGCGATAATGACAGAAATTCATGGTGGTGTCCCCGATCGTAGAATAATTCTGTGCAAGTGTTCCAGCAACGTGTGATGAGCATACTGCGCGCACACACCTATGCTCCCCACAAATTCCACCTTTATACCGTCATGCTGCATCTTCTTCCCGTCCCGCACCCGTATCGCTACCTGCCATAATTTAGCTTCGCAGCAATGACGCATACCTGATAC
Organism: Mycena crocata; assembly: GCA_029281795.1. Classification (NCBI taxonomy): domain Eukaryota; kingdom Fungi; phylum Basidiomycota; class Agaricomycetes; order Agaricales; family Mycenaceae; genus Mycena; species Mycena crocata. The sequence continues at coordinate 718,052 of JARJCP010000009.1, read as the reverse complement.
GCACTTGTCCGCTAACAGAATCTCCGTCGTAGTAAACCGGACACGATATGGTCTTCTCCTTGTCGCTCTTCATTTCGACCTGCTTCCGCCCCTCCTCTCCCTCCAGCTTGATATCCACGTCAATGGGAGACGCGAAGAAATATGCCGCCATAATTTGGACTGTTTCTGGACCGTTTGAGAGAGAATGAGCTCAGGTATCCAGGTCCCAGTATAAGCGAGTGCTGAACAAAAGTTGTTGCGCCGCAGCCCTGTTAGAGTCGTCGAAGTCAATCGCGCAGCGAGCAAGGGCAATGCGTCACGTGTCACCCGTCGATCTTCCGCAGAAACTTCATTTAGCAGTCAGATTTTTGTCAAGCTCAAGAATTACTCAAGAACGAACGAAAAAAAGGTCGGATTGCCTAAAGACTGCGCCCAAAAACGAACTACATACAACAGGTTTAAAAAAGTATAAAGTGTCTGGTCTACTTCGTCAAGGCCTATCAGCGAACTCGCTGTTATAGCTGTCTGCGCTCGAGCCTCCCTGCACAATTTGGACCTCCGAGCTGTATGCGGACGGGGGGACGGTGATGGGCTGGATGTAAATGCTGCCGCGGGTCATGCCGTGCCTTGCGTTCATAGGCGCCGGCGTGGCTTTGCGCGGGGCGCGTACACGGCCGACGCTTTTGACGCGGACGGGCACCTGCGCGGCGAGGTTGGAGTGCTCATCGTCGGCATCACCATCCATGTCGGCATGAAGCCATGAGCTCGCAAACGTATCCACGTTTGCAGCGGGATGCTCTCCCTTCATCGACGGACGCCGTTTCTTCTTCAGGGTGTGGCGGCTGGACGCAGGCGTCGTCGCACCTGAGGGTGCAATGGACAGTATGCTGGGTGTGAACTCGGCAGGTGTCCAGGCTTCATGAACGCCGCCGTCTCCGCGCTGTGTCATCTGCAAAAGTGCCGCCGAGGTGCGCTGCTGGAAGTTCTCCGTCGCACCACTGCGCGGCCCGTCACCCATGTACACTGCCTGAGGCACACCCTGGCTGTACCCTCTCGTCGACATGCCGGTTTTCAGTGCCGGCGGAACCTCATCATATTGGAAAGGGTCCTCCTCCGTACCAGGGGTGGACATGGAAGAAGCGTCGCCCTGCGTGAAGCGCGATAGGGAGGTCATCGGCGTGATTCCAAAGCTCGTATCGCTACGTACGGTACGGTGTCTCGTAACGGGCGGACTGTCGGGGTCCCGTACTGGTGGCGAGTACGCGTAGGGGTGGTCAACGTGCTGCACCTCGACATGTTCTGGCGAGACGGGTCCATCGTACGCGTAGCGGTACACGGGCTCCTCCGGCGATTCAGGATACTCCATTCCGCCGTAGGCGTAGCGCATGGGAACGGGCTCCGGCGATGACATGTTGGGATTGAAGGGGTCCGCGTTTTGCCGTGGGGGAGTGCGCGGGCGGTCCATGGTCCGGATGCTGCCAGCGTACGCAGAATCGTTCGTGGGCCGGTAGGGAGGTTGCCCCTCCCATGACGACCGCCGAGCGTACTGCTGCGACTCGAGGTCCTCGTCCCACCCGCTCTTCTCGCTTCTCTCCGCGATAGGTGTCGGGTGAGAAGCAGGGGGAAGGCCGGGGAATTGCGCCGCCAGCTCGCGCACGGCGTTCAGCGAATCAGGGTACGCAGAGCTGCGTGTGCTGAACTGCGACAGTCCGCGTTGATGTGATGGCTCAGGCTGGGCCTGGGAGCGGTCGTAGATGAATGCCGGGTAGGTTGTGGGGACAGGGACAGCTGGGGGATCGAACGCGAACGAGGGGACCGTGCTGGGCGCGTAGTGCGAGGAGCGCGCAACAGAGACCCAGCTGGAGGAGACGGGACGCGATTTGACCTTCTCCGCGATGACTGCGGGACTGGGCATCTCTAGGCCAGAGAAGCGCATGTGTAGTGTCGGCGCACCCCGCTCGAACTGCACGGTTACGCGTTGCTGTGGGCGCAAGAGTCCATTGGCCGCCGTCCGCGTCACGTCGCGCTTGAGTTGCGCAAACTCCGTCATGTCGGGAAGATCCCTCCGCTTCTCATTACTCGTCGGGAGTGCGAGCGGCGTAGTGTGGAAAGCGGTGGCAGTGGGCGTGAGCTGGCGGAAGGTACTAAACCGGGGGTTGGAAATCATCTGGCCCAGGCGCGAACGCCGGAATTGCTGACGGCCGGAGGACATCTCTTTCGAGATATCGCCAAAGTCATCGACCTCGTCGACCCTGTTGCTATATTGGCAACGCACGGCTGGAAGAATTGTAATCACGCACCCTTTGACAATCCCAATAATCAAGAACGCCCGTGCCAGGAATCGGATAATCCTCCGCGTGAGGGCACCACCAAACCCGCCGTTTGCAAACCCGATGACGGTTTCGACGGCACCGAGCTTGAAGCCGCCGGTGATCCAGCCGATCCCGCGTATGAGATGGGCCTGGTCGGTGGAAGTCGTTTCTATCCGGCGCTGGTCAACGAAGGCTCGGACCAAGCGATAGAAGGCGAAACAGAAGTTGATGGCCTCGAAGGCGGTGAGCATGGCGAGGGTTAGGCTCGTCAGGAAGGTCCATATTTGTTGGTCATTAAAGCTCGCAAACCCTATCGCGACCACTTCCCGGTTCCCGACAAACAGCGTGCCTGCAGATTGGCATCAGTAAATGAACTCGACGAGGTGACGAAGCACGCACGTCGGGATATCCCCACAAAAGAAGACAGCTCATTAAGCGCGACGATGACCGGAATGAAGAAGACCAGAAGCACGTTTGCGATGCGTTGGAATCGTTTAGGGAGGGTGTCGATAAGTTCTCCGCGAGTGAATAGGTAAACGAATAATGTGTAGAAAAATATAGGAAGGAAAGAAGTAGCCCCTGGATGCAACCATGTTAGATGGGGTACTGACACAGAATATTTCGGACGCACCTAGCACGATATCCACAATGGTGAACACAGAAACGCTATCCCGCACAGCGGGAATAGTGTGGGATAACAACTCAAGCAATGCAAGCGCGAAGTAAGACCATCCTTCGGCTGTGAGGAGAAGATGCCGCCTGCAAAAGTCGGTCAGTGCGCGTGCGGCGGGTGGTGAAGGGACGCGGGCACTCACCAACCAGTGCCCCGGTTTGTGATAATCAAGGACGTTGAAAAAAGGAGCTCCAACGCAGTCGGGATAATCAATACTTGAGACTCCAAGGTAGTGAAGGATTCGCAACGAAGTATCGAGGCCGAAGAAAGACAGAGAGATCCCATTTACGAAATGGAGAAGCTCAAAGGCAGGCAGTGGGCATCTCAGAGCTAGCGAGAGAAGCCTGTGTAAAAGAGTGGACTGCAGACTGGCTGCGACTAGATCGACCGGCGCCTCGTAAAGGAGAGTAAGAGAATGGAACGGACTGAGCGGCCTTGACTTTGCCTTCGGTTGCTACATGTGTGGCCATCACGTCGGTTGCTATCACATATGTGGCTTGATTTGTCCAGACTCCTGGGTGTTGTATAGATACCGAGGGGCGGGGGGAACGTCCCGGGAAGTGATTTACTGTATTTCATCCGCTGAGAATGACTTTCCCCTCTGCGCAGAGAGTCTCTCGCTTTTTCGTAACGCTGGCGGTAGTGGCCGGATTAGGAAACTTGCTGAAACATGTGTCAGCAAAAGGCTTAGCAACTTAGCTGTGGTTGACGTTAACGTTAGACTCTTATCGTTTGACTGTCATCGACAAACTGCCTACAACTGCCTGAGTGCCTCCCGCCTTGTCGATTTCTGTGGTGGCCTGCGAAATCCGTCGGTGCAGATCATCATGAGAACGTTACTCAATCAGATTTCAGATTTTCTCGAGGGGGACTTAACGTACCGCTAATCCGGTAGGTAGATAGGTAGCATTACACGGCACGAACCGCAGGATACCGCGGACTACTTCCTTTGTCGCGAAGGGGTGTCTCCAGAACGACAATTAAATCCATTCCGAGAGGCGCTACTGCCCGAGCGCCCCATGGAACAGTGACTCTTGAATCCGGCTTGCACTCAGGGTCTTCCACAAAATGTCAACGGTTGCAGTCGTCGTCAGAGTGGACCAACGCACTAAAATAAATTTTCGGCGAGCCTTATCTGCTCCTCACCCACGCTAATAGTCGCCGCAGCCTTGCCATTCATTTCAAACCCGTTCACTCAATGGTCGCTGTGGTGCTCGGAGCTCAATAAATTGGCCATCGCAACGCTCATTTACATTCGCGGAAGTAAAAAATGTCTACAAGTATCTGCAAGAGCAAATAAACACAAAGACGGTCATATCTCTCGAATTCGCGGCTCGACCGTTCTTCCATTCAACCGTCGCCGACATTGACAAGCGTGCTTACAAAAATTCCCGTTCATTCACATCGCATCCGAGAATCTCGATTTGCCTCACCGAACGCCCAGAAGCTGAGCGACCAGTCCTGCTAGGTGAGCGGTCGCTCCAGTGGAGCTTACTTACATTTGTGGAGGAAAAAATGTCCACATCTGGAACAAATGGACATCGTCGAAGACGGCTAGCTGATAATTCACCATCTCTCGCTATGTTTTCCTTCTTTTGGACCGTTTGGAATAATAAAACTCAGTCTGCAGAAACAGTCCGCTAGTCCTGCAGGTTGTCAGCCATCCCTCGCTAGTTCACGACTAGAATCTCGCTTCCATTCTAACCTTCACGGCCATTCACAAACGTGCTTGCGAAAGTCTTCTGTTTGTTCACATCGCAGTCCCAATTCTGGGCGCCAGCTTCTAGGTCTCCTATCTCGTACATGACGCGAATCAGTCGCTCTGAAGCGAAGTCAAACCAGTTCCACGGGCAGGTCTGGGCAGGGCGATCTGGACCTTGGTCCGAGTTGACCCTTCGCCTACAATCGATACGAGGCGTCTGCCACGTCGGATTTTTTATATGAATGCCACCTCCCATTCGAGCAACTTCCGCTCCCATCCGGCATCAAAGATATTGCTGTTAGCATCAACCGAGGCTGGATTCGACGTCTCAACCCGATCTCTCCCTTCAGTTAGACGTCTTCCGGCTGTTTCTATGTTCCACTCCTTACCGAGGTATCATTCAACGACTTACTGTTGGTAGTAATACCGGGGAAGGAGCGAAGACAGACAGCGTATGTAGCATTATAAGTATCAGGCTTGTAGCGTCTCCGAGAAACGAGAAACGAACTTGCATCGGATACAAGACAATCATGATCGACGCCCGGACCCGTCCATCTGTCAGAGGTCTACGACATCCAAGCTGCGTTCTGAGCAGTTCATCGGTTTTGAGTATGTATTGAGGACACATTGAACATACATGCACACGAGTGTCCATAAATGGTTGAAGCACTACAATTCCAACCACCAAGTCAAGTGACAAAGGCCAGAAGTTGAACATGGCTTCAAGGCAATAAATTCTGCGAGGACAAAATCCCTGAAAGTAGATCGTCAGTAATGGACGAGAGACTCAGCATGGCCTGCAATAGATATCCTGAAATTTACTTGATTGTTCATTGATCGATTAAATCATCTTGCAAGACGAACAAAAACGGTTTATCAACTGTGCTTGCAGCCAAAGCAAAAAGTCGAAAGGCAACGTACGATCAACTTCCCTGGAAACCCGCTGTGCTATGCATTTGTCCGCACGCGCCCAAAAGTCATCCCCGCCACGAGCGCCAATCTGCCAGTCACCGGCCTCGAATGGTGGGTATTCCATGGCCACGAACCGCACCTCGTGTGCAACGGGTGCAAGTGGGGCCCAGGTGGCTCCACCGGGCTCGCGTATCCGGTCGTGGCTGGACAGTAGGATGAAGGCCTGCAGTCTAGGACAGGCGGCAAGCAGGCCTTGAAAGATCGGAAGCGAAATAGTATCGATGAGAAATGCAAGGTGGGTGAGGCACGGGAGGAGCGCAAGGTCCTTCCAATCCTCCCAGATCGCGTCGCTGAGATCGTCTATCAAGTGCAGATGTGTGCGTATGACTCAAATTGAGGGATTCCGAAGAAAACAGCTCGCTGAGGTCTATTGCCAGGCGCTGAAGTGGCATTTCAGAGAGAGAGAAAAGGTGAGACGGTTTAGCTCGCTCAATGGTAAGATTTTGCACGGCGGAGCAGCGCGCGAGGGTGGAGTCGAAGTCATCGCCGATAGAGACTTGAAGCATATATGGTCTTCGAGTGGCCTCGAGAAGACTACTTTGTAAAGCAGAGGAGTGATCCTTCGAATCGATTTAGTTTCCTGTGGCAATCCTGTGGTACAAAAGAAAGGGAGATCATCAAGTCTTCACTCGTTGAGCCACCAAAAGAAAGATTGGGATGGATTTCGATAACGCTGCAATGTCAAAGATTTGACGTTCCAGTTCAGGAGGGAGCATGGTCGTGCCAGTGGTCTTGAAAATCGTGTGCTGATCCGTGTCGGCAACGGATCTGATTGGCACTGCTTTGTTGATGCAAGTTCAACAGACCATTACACGCCAAAACGATCGAAACCCAGAAACCAGGTGGCCGATCAATCTCTGATTTCCAGCCGTCAACCGTTGGCTACCAACACCCATGTATAATGGTGCTGAAGCAGGTTGGTCCAGTGATTTTCCAGTGGAAGCCCAGCAGGCGGGAAATTAAAAGAAATGTCCGTAAGAAGATTCGAACGACTGACCAAAGAAAGACAGTCAAAACCAAAACCAAGCATGATACGAAGTAGCCTAAACAGCCGTTGAAGAGCAACCCTGCGCCACTCATGATTATACGCCCCGCCCATATTCTCAATGAAGTGCTTCAAGTAATTCAATAATTGGGCCCACAGATAGGCAATTTCAGAAAATAACAATTTGCTGCCCAGAGATGTATACTAAAGCCAACCCAAGGTCAAACCAAAGGCCCGAGTTGAGGACACTAAGGGACACTACCACAACTTGACTCAGCTTCCTTCGACTTCTCAAGACTTCATCAAACCATCAATCATGATATCCGACGCTCGGATCAGCCACCTGTGGGCGATGAGTTACAAACCACTGGCATCCAGCATTCTCATTACTGCCACACCTATTATACTTGACACAAGGAATCCAGCGGGAATTCTGTCTGTACATCACATTACCGACAGTGGATATCACTGATATCAAATTTCAGCTGGCTTCTGGGTTTCGATCGTTTTGGCGTGTACAGCACCATCCAGTGGTTGAATTTGACAACCAACAGCCGAAAGGCTCGCAGAAAGGGTTTCCAAAGAAGCCATCGGTGACAAAAGTCAATACTTGGTAACAAAACCACCCTTAAAAAACAAAATGAACAGAACGATCTCACTGAGGAGGAAAGCTTAAGCCTCGGATCAATGCCCGGAGGGAACAGTCTATGCGTCCTGCACCGAGAACATCACCTACTGGTAGTGGAAAGCTAGGAACCAACCTCGGTCGCATTGTCCTGAACTTTCCACGAACACGATAAGGTATTAGTATTGTACAAGTACATATATACTGCAAAACAAGATACAGCGACAGGAGGAAATGCCAGCGAGGTTTTACTGCCCATGCGTCTTGCTCGTGCTGCTCTTGTCTGCGGGCTCCGCTGAGTTGAACGACGCCTTTTGAGCCGAGTTGAACGACGTATTTTGATCCGCCGAGGTGAAAGACTCCTTCTGGTCAGCCTAATTGAACGACTCCTTCTGATCGCGCTGTGTACCCGCAAACGTGTCACCGCCGGCAAAGACACCGGATTCGAGCTCCACACCGTCTAGCGTCCGGCTGTTCTCGTAAAATTGGGGCGGCCCCTGGCTGACCAATTCGCCGTTGAATCGGTCGTCGACTGATGGTCGGGCGGGTGATATTAGGCGCTGCGTGTTGAGGACGAGATGCTGGACGGCTGCAGGGAGGTAATTCGAGAATTGCGGGTGCCGTGTGAGCGAATAAATACCTATGAGGACCACGGCGAGGGGCAGCGATGACGCCGCGCCGGATTTGAACACATTGGCGAACTCAAGGACGACCCAACTGGAAAATGAGTCGGGTGAGCGAAATATGATACGCCAGGGAAAAAAGAACCGCCGTACAAGTTCACAAGGAAGACGACTATGAAATAGAGTAAACCGTCTCTCAGAATACTGCGAAATAGTTTGGAGAAATGGCTGCATGATGAGCAGGTCAGTAAGGAGGAGTGTTGTGAAATGAGATGAGGCAGCGTACATGACGCCTTGGATACGGGAAGAGTAGACGATAAAATACGTTGCTGTTGCGCATGCAATGAGATCGAAGACCATGTGCGCGCTGTAATATCTGTGTCCCGTTGTTACGATTAATTATGACCGAATTTCAAAGAAAGTTGGTACTTGCACGATGTTCCAGTCCGGCTGCCGTGGGATGTATGTTGGTGCGGCATAAGGAATGAATGAGTAGCCCACCTCGCCTGCGCGAAGCACCTTTCCTTTGCAGCTATACATGGTTCGTTAGATAATGTGAAGCCAATTCAGCTTCCAGTACGCACTGTCCCTAAAACATGACTTGTTACTAGATGTTGGATGCTGTGAACTATGGATCGCTAATCTTACCTTGTTATACAGTGGCTAGCAGCACATTTTTAGCAGCACATTTTTTTATATTCGCGGAGGCGGAGAAATACGGAACCCAACATACGTCTCGCTGCGAGACAATATGGTTTGATCAGTCTAGGTCGTCAGGATATCATACCGAGCGACGCACATGATATACGATCCCGAAAATCTGCACCGGAAAACCGAGCAATAGAATCAAGCCAAGTCCAAAACGAACATATTTTGAACGGCCCGATATTGCGCAGGTCCTGAGATACACAAGGACTTGGACAGCCATTCCGGCAAGCACTGAAGGAGACATTAGCCGGGGTTATTGAGGAGAAACATGGTCACGCACGAGCTGTTACATTGGGAAACATGTAGACGCGTTTACACGTTTTCGGGGTGTATCCATCGTAAAATACACCTGACCAACTCTGATTGATCGTGGCCCGTAAAATGCTGGGATGGTGCGCACCAAATCCGTTGGCAATCAGTGACCCTATGGACATGCTGGGTACCGTTGTGAGAATAACACAAGAGAAAGAGGGGGAGAAACACGCACTAGCGCGCAACGGCGTAAAAGAAACACATGGTGCTGAGCCGACCTCTGTTCCATTGCTTCTTGTACAAGGCATAGGTTCCGGGGATAGTCTGAACCACGTCGCCGCCAGCCAGGGATAACGAACTGTGAATAGATTTAGAGATCCGTCCTCGAAGCAACAGGACACCATACACGATACGGAAGGCGGTGGATCTGTCCAGGAGCATCGTGACGAGTCAAGGAAACTGTGGGTGTGATTGTCGATTTTGTCGACAAGTCTCATGCCATGCAAGTCGTCCGAGTGTGGAGGGAAAGCGAGACACGAAAGGAGTAGTAACTGGAAGAAAAGAGAAAGGAAGAAGACCCAGCCGTCACCAAGCACTACTGGGATTTGACTGGGATGTCCTCCGCAGATTTCGCGTCCAGTGACCTGTGATACTCCTCTCACCGATTGCCGGTAAAAACTACGGTCATGATCGTTACAAAGTTTTCCCGAATCTTCCCGCGGCTCCTTGCGTCTTCCCAGCCACACACTGCAGCGAGGCGCAACTTCCTTCATTCACCTCGTTTCACCCATACAGGAAGTGGTCCTGTAGTGAGACGCTTGACTGGAATCTGAGTCTTGCTCCATTGCAGCTCCAGCCTCCAGGTCGACAACTTTCTGAAAACTCCACCCAAAATTCCAAGAAGTTCGACACAGGACGCTGACCATACAAAGTGCACAAGCGAGCTAGCGAGCCTCAGTCTGCCCTAGCCTGTCCCAGCCAGCCAGCGACGAACATCGGGGAACGCGCCGGCCGAGTCCAATAATCAATCACGACTTCCAAACTTCTCTCACCTAATCGGGTCGGGCGACTGAACAACCTTTTTACAAAATCCGACCTGAATCGGTCTCGATATTGTAGATTCGGAATACCTCCTACATAAATTCAAACAAGCTGGTGTATTTCTGGTGAGCTGCTGGTCAGTGAGTGGGTTTAGATATGTATCAATTCTGGCCGCAGGTGTTCAAGACAGACATGGAAAGCATTCTGGATGCGCGGCGAGGCTTCAACCGACTTGAGGAATACTTGCACTGCGCTTAGATTATATGCTGTTGGCCGGGGACTAGAGCGAGGGCCAGATTGACCTATGTAAGTTGGTTTCAACAAGTGAGGTACCAGCTTACTTTTTTTTCTTGGTTGAGGTGTCTGTCTATGAGAGACTAATTTAACTATTAAAATCTGGACTCTTCCGGGTCTTCGGCAGTCCTTGATTTTCCATCAGGTAAGGAGGCGATTTATCAAAACTGGCACATAATTATTGACCTTCAGGTTGACATGGTCGCTCAGCTCATGAGCAGACCAGGCCAATTCGATTCAAATAAATTAGGTCGACATGTCTAAAACCGATGACATCCATATACGCCTACGTCAACCTCCCAGAGGTGCACTTCTGGATCGGTGTTTGTAAAGGTTCAAGTAAGATGGTGGTTAAAATCAATGCGCACCTGACCTGCCGGAGCGCCGCAGTCAGGTAATTTTGGTTGAATACTCCCCCGATTCCCGAAAAAACCTACTTTGCTGGACGCCCTACTTTGCCTTGAATAAGCCCAGGTTAGGCCCGAAGCCTGGTTTGCGTCTACGTCGGAATTTACGCCGAGTCACGTTTCCCGCCTCGGGCGGATGAATCACTTACTGCCATGGCCGTGCTGACCGTTCCATTGAGCAAGGAGTATGCATTTCGTCGCGGTTGGACACCGGCAGTATATATACTGGGGACGCATTTCAGTTTTCTTCAGTTCGCCACACCGCAGCTACACAGTCCACAAGCATGTTCTCTGCTAAATTCTTTCTCACCGCTCTTGCCTTCGCCACTGCCTCCTCGGCGTCCCCTGCAGTTAGGGGACCGGCCACGGTAGGTCCAGTCCCTAAAAACATAAAATGAGCGAGGAATGACCTCCTCCAGAGTTCAGCAGAAAACATCACTTTCCCTACGACATTCGACGCCTACATTCCCAGTAATATCTCGGCCTTTTTCGAGTTGGCAAAATTCAAACCGGATCACCTGCCCCTCGAGAGTCTTCCCGCTGTTCCGCTGGGTCCTGAGCAGACAGCCACCTTCGTGTACGCCAAGAGGCTCACCCCGGAGTTTGCATTCATCCACAACCTCCGCTGCTATTACTTCGGGCTCGCAATGTTGCACAATGGGTTCCCCTCCAAGACCCCGGGTGTGCAGCAGATCTCATTTGACGAGCTCAACCGTCGGTTCTATCACACGGCGCTCCTGCACGACCTGGGATGGACCACGACCGCCGAGGGCCTCGCGCACCCCGCGCACGCGATGAGCTTCGAGCTCCACGGCGGGGTAATGGCGTACGACCACCTGTACAACACGACCAACCTCGACGCGGTGCAGGTCGGCGACGTCATGCAGAGCATCGTGCTCCACACGTCGCAGTGGCCGGGAGGCACGTCTTCCGCGAACTCCTTTTTGATGTTCCTCTCTGTGGCGTTCGATGCCGCCGGGTATGACGCGTTTGGTCCTGGGTCGTTGGATGCGTTCGTAAACCGCACGACGGTGAAGGAGGTCGAGGCCAAGTATCCGCGCGGCGAGTTTGGGCCGGACGCGATTGATACACTATCTGAACAGCTGAAGGAGAAGCCGAGTAGTTTGATCACGCATTGGCCTGGAGGGGTGAGTCTTCCTTTCGCGATGTTGTATACAGAGGAACAACTAACGCGATCCCATAGCCCGATGCACTTTTCCACGCCATCCGTACCGAACCAATCGTTCCCTCAGACGATTAGACGGACAGAATTATCAGGGGTCTACTTGTTAAGTCGTCAGTAGACCGTAGAGATTCTTGATAATCAGCCCTTGCATTTGTTTTCTCGATTTTTCATACGTAACTTTCAATGTTTGTGAACCTAATGCGATGGATTTATTAGATAGGTGTGTCCCGCTTGTTTTACGGGAAGAGCAGAACCTCTCAAAATGACAAAGAAACGAATAAAGCTGAGTTTAAGAAATTCAACATTGACTCACGTGGCCGTTGGGTTGAATTCGAAGCTCCGGACCGGTGTTGAAAAATACCACGAATGCGGCTGAAATGCAGCATAATTTTAGTCGTCACTAAGCAGCTGCAAAAGGCAATTGGCGACATTATTCTCGTCTCTAAAGGATATCATATGTAAGTTGCTATAGCTCCAATGTAGTGTTGTATCGTACCACGCCCGACGGTGGGCGTCTTTCTCCCAGAAATACGAAATACTTATGCTCCCGAGCGAGGGGGACAACTGAAACGATATTCTCATCGAGGAAGGCTCAGGAAATGAGAAACCTGCGGCTATGGCACGCACCGCCGCCCGTAATCCGGGAGCTCAAATTCTCGCGATCCGAACTGAGGATGCGATGGGAGCCCACACTGCCGCAAGGCTGCGGCGTGCGTAACCGCCTTTTCTCAGGGAACTTTTGAACAATCGGGGTCTAACGTCCCCCGTTTTTACGAAAAAACGTCGCGGGCTAACCAATTCAATTAGTTGCCGGCGTACTACCGTACCGCTAGAAAGAAGAAAAAAACTTATGCTCTTTCGAATCGGTCACTATGAATAATTTTCAACGCAGACTGCCTATAAACGTGAAGGCCTGTATGGTTCCGGCCAAAGCGACTTTTCTCGAACTTGCTGACCAATCACGGGATTCGGACGGCCGACCGAACTTGGACCGGACCGTGATGAGCGGCGGTCCTTTCCATCCTTTCCTTTTGCTTTCGTCCAGCGAACCCTCAAAAACTCGAATCGGCTGGTCTTCTCGCTTCTAAGCCTGAATTGGCCTTGTGCACATCGGCCGCTTTAGTTTTGTGCTAACTATGGTCGGCGCGAAATTTGTGGCTATCGTTTTACGCCGACGATTCTTGGATATTCTTCATGATCAGGAACTCGATATCGCGTTTTCTCTTGCGTTTTCTTGCCCGCTGCAGCTGGTCGCATCCCTACGTCAACATTTGGAAAGGACTCTCGAAAACGTTCGTCTGGAGAAGTACGTGTTTGTGTTCTCGGCCTTTGTAACGCGCTGACAGATCGCAGGAGACGGTTAACGAGGCTCCGAATTTGCTCTCGGCCAGCGCTCGGGCACACTAAACGCGACCCAAATTTTCGCTTTGACCAGTCATGTGATATATCTCCATGACAAAACATTTCTAAGTGGCGGCTAAAAACGGTTAAACGGCATCCACCTCCACCAGATATACTTATGTGGTCCAAGCTAAGCTCTAAAGCAAACAGCATTTGCCGCACAAATGTCTGTACTTTCCCTCTCCGAATACAGAGACTTGATCGACCTCTCCGCTCCTACAGATGCACCTAATGCCCAAAGTGTTGACGATGCATACGACATCGGGATTACTTGGATCCAGAGAATGCCCTGTCTCATTTGGACGACGCGACTTCCCTACGCGTGTTGTTGACCGTAAGAGATGCCGCAGAAGGACCGCTACCAGACGATATCTTACAAGCCATCGACACCATCCTCGCCGCGAAACTAGCAGCATCCACATCGACCTCCGTGGATTCAATTCCTCTCCTGACAAGTCTCTTCCCATCGCCCTCAGCCCCCCTCCCGCCGTCGTTCTCGCGTATCTCGTTCTTCCGGGGCGACATCACGCGCATCTCCTCTCCGCGGCTGGCCATTGTTAATGCGTGCAACTCAGCGCTGCTGGGCTGCTTCCGGCCGAGCCATATGTGCGTCGACAATGTGATCCACTCGGCGGCGGGCCCACGTCTGCGCGCAGACTGCTATACGATCATGCAGAGGCAGGGCGCGCCGGAGCCCGAAGGCCGCGCAAAGATCACCAGGGCGTGGAGTCTCCCGTCTGGCTACGTCCTGCACACTGTCGGACCGCAATTGAATGAGGGGGAGGCACCTACTCGGGCGGAGGAGGATGCCCTGTTTAGCTGCTACACGAGCTGTCTGGATCTCGCGGACGAGGTGAGTTAGAAGCGTTTCGATTTCGCCTTCTGTTGCTCATAAGTTATGTGTAGGTGGGAACTATCGATGTCATCGCGTTCCCGTGCATCTCAACGGGGCTCTTCGCGTTCCCGGGCGACGTCGCCGCGCAGCTCGCGCTCTGGGCAGCGAACGAGTGGTTTGCCGCGCATCCGTCGTCGAAGATGCGCGTCATCTTCACACTCTTCTTGCCTGCCGACGTGACGCACTACAACAACGCACTCAAGGCCGTTTTCCCCACCGTCGCTCACGAGACGTCCAAGAAAATCTTGCCGCTGATTCCGCCAGAAGTGATAGAGGCGATTCAGGACGCCGACGCGATCATGATTCGTGCTGGTGCGGGGCTGAGTGCGGACGCGGTCCACAAGGAGCTTGGCTTTGGGCTGGACTACACGAGCGCAACGGTTTTCTCGACGCTATACCCTGGCCTCGCCAAGTCTACCCATATGCGGCGACTGTATGATACAGTGAGTCTCCCTTACCTGACTGTACATATCGTCCAACTGACATCCACTTTTTTCTTAGTTTGGAAACGGCTTTCCGGATGTGCGTCTTCGTTTCCATGCCTTCCTTCTGTCGATCACTAACAGATTCTTACAGTGGAACACCGCGCTGACCTTCCGTCTCCAACATGCCTCCACCGTCCTCAACTGGGGTCACACGCCTGTCTATGACGCGCTGTTCAGGCTCGTCACTATCGTCCCCAAGGACTACTTCGTCCTCACTTCCAACGCCGACCAGCTCTTCTTCCAGTCGGGCTTCGACCCCGCGCGCATCTACACGCCGCAAGGCGGGTACGCGCTGCTGCAGTGCATGAAGCCATGCTCACCTGACGCGTACTTCCCCATCCAGCCCTTCATCGACGCCGCACGCCCGCACCTCGATCCCGCTACGGCGCGCCTGCCGGACGACGTCGCGGAGAAGCTGCGCCCCCGCTGTCCGCGGTGCGGGTCCACTGACGTATTCCTGAACGTGCGCGCGGCGGACTGGTTTCTCGAGACGCCGCAGAAGGACGCGGCTGCGGCGTATGCGGCGTGGGTCGCGCGCTACACGAAGAAAGAGGAGGGGCGGCGCGTCGTGCTGCTTGAGCTCGGGTGCGGGTTCAACACTCCAAGCGTTATTCGTTGGCCGGGGGAACGGATGGCACATACTGGTGGTGGGAAGGTGACGCTCATAAGAGTGAATGGGAATCCGCGCGACGCTGCGGTGCCAGAAGAGCTGGTCCGGGCGGGTACGGGGTTCGGCCTGAGCATGGGCGTCGTCGATTTCTTGGAGTCGCTAGAGGACGCTGATGTGTATCGTTCGTAAGAGTAGAGAGTAGATTGTTCCAGTCCGGATTAAGGAACTTCTAATTAGGATAAGTTCGCATCAATTGCATAGATCTCGAAAATTACAAGGGACAGTTGGTCTGCCACATAGAACAGCTACATCCACCCATCATCGCTCGGATTTTGAAGGGGAGAACCCAATATGGCGCGCCATGAGGCCTCAAGCGCGCGACTATAAGAGAAAAGGCGCGCGCCTATATAAGAATAGGAGACACGTGACAATCTCCACAGCTCTTTTGCTCTTGACCACGACCCCGCACACAGCCTACCACACTTTATCCTAGCAGCTCATACTATGTCTTCTCGCGCCACAGGTCGCGGCGCTCCTCGTGGAGGCCGTGGTGCCCCTGGAGGTGCCCCTGGAGGTGCTCGGGGTGGTCGTGGTCGCGGTGGGCCACTACCGCCGCCACAGGCTCACCAGGCTCCAGGTGAGGACTGCATATCGATTGTATCCATACTTATTCTGATATCATGATCAAGCCGAACACATTACCACCGTCGGTGTGCGCCGCCCCGACTATGGCACGAGCGGCAAAAGAATTTCCATCAATGTCAATTCTTTCACTGCCGAAATTCCGGACGCGTCTATTTATCATTACGATGGTGCGCCACCCATGATCTGCGTATGCTTATTGAACTGAGATTGACTTTATGCTCTTCCCAACGCTAGTTGGTACGTACTGCTTAATCGGGTCCGTTTCCAGTTGACCGATCCTGCGACAGTCATAAACGCCGAGAAGAACCTCCCGTCTGCGATGAACCAGAGACTCATCAAGGCGCTTCAAGACAACGTCGCGCCGAGGATTTTTGGACAGACGCGTGTCGTCTTCGACGGTCGCAAAAATCTCTACGCGCCCGTTGAACTCAAGCTGGGAGACACAGGCTCGTGCGAGGTATGTCTCTGGTGCGTTTCTATACGCAGAACTAATGAGCTTGCAGTTCGATGTGAGCCTTCCCGGCTCGCAGACGAGCAGCGACAAGCCACCCAGGATCTATAAGATCAAACTGGCCCTGGTTGCCAAAGTGAACACCGAGTATGTATCGCCGCACTGTGCTCGAGAAATCAGTCTGATGTCTCTTGCAGAATGCTTCATCGGTTCATTGCTGGTCAACAATCCCAGGACAACGCCATCAGCACCGCGTTAATGGTACGTCTCCACTTGTCATGCAGTTTGATATTCTGAATATCATCTCAGGCTCTGAACGTTGTTATCCGAATGGAACCGTCGCAGCGGTTCCCCGTCAAGGGCCGGTCTTTCTTCACCCCACAGAATTCCCGCAACATAGGCGCCGGTCTTGTCCTCTGGCGTGGCTACTTCCAGTCCATCCGTCCAGCTATTGGGAAGATGCTCATCAATGTCGACATCTCCACCGGTGTCATGTACCAGCCCGGCGCCCTCATCGACCTTTGTCGCTCGTACCTCGACCTCCGCGACCCGCTCATGCTTTCGCAGCAGATGCCTGATCGCATTCGCCTCCGGCTCCAGCGCTTCTTGGTGGGTATTCGCGTCGAAACTCGTGACGCGGGCACCGGGGCGCCGCGTGCTCGTGTAGTCCGCAAACTCAGCCAGGAGTCTGCAAACAAGGTTACCTTCCTCATGCGTGGTGGCCGCACCATGACGGTTGCGAAGTACTACGAGGAAACGACGCGCAAGCCGCTCAAGTACCCTTCTCTGCTTTGTGTAGAGGTCCGTTATATCTTCTGGCTGCCTTTCTCTCCTGCTGATCATGTTGCAGGTCGGGCAAGGGGCCCTAATTCCTCTTGAACTGTGCAACGTCCTTCCCGGACAGCTTGTGCGGAAGGAAGTCCCCGATGAGAAGAAGGCCCAACTCGTCGAATTCGCGACGATGAAACCCAAGGATAGGCTTGAAAGTATCAAGCAGGGACTCCAGGTAAATATCCCGTTGATTTATCTCCGACCTGGCTCAGAACGAGTGCAGGTTCTCCAATACGGGCAGTCGGACTATGTCCGCGAGTTTGGTCTGAGCGTCAAACCGGATCTGCTCTCGACCGAGGCACGGGTTCTGCGAGCACCGACTCTCCAATATGGGCCGGGGAGCAAGGCTCTCAATGTGGTACGAACTTTCCTTTTCTTGGGACATGGTATCATTTGCTGAACATAGCTTAGGAACCTCGTAATGGCAGCTGGAATATGTACGTACATTTTGACACCCTTGCGTATGGAGTTGACGTTGTATCAGGGCCGATAAACGATTCTATCGCCCATCCACCGTCGCCACCTGGGTGTTGATTATTTTTGAGCAAATCAATCGATTTAACGACCAGGTTGTTCAAGAAGTCTCGACGAGCTTTGTTGCCGGCTGTCGCAGCACCGGTAATCGTGTCCACTGATTTATTTGTACAACCACTGATTTCGTTGTAGGTATGGTCATCCAAGATCCCATCCCTCTTGTTCGCCGTGTCAATGGTCAAAGCGATATTCCCAAGGTCAGTTTTTCGTCCATTCGTCAGTCGCAGCCGTCAGTTCATTCATACTCATCTCACCGTTCAGGCCCTTCTGGCTGCCGGCGCAGACTCTTTCAAGGAGAAGAAAGTTCCCCCGACGCTATTCGTCGTCGTTCTTCCCGAAGGCGGCAACGAAATCTACACCATCGTAAAGCAGTGCGTTTACCTTTAATCATTTTCAGTGGTTATTTACTAATATTCTTTCTTTTCAGCTGGGGCGACGTTACAGTACGCGCTCGCTGTATTGTCCGTTTGTTCGAAAGTTGACCCGGCTTTAGAAAGGAGTTGCGACTCAGTGCCTCAAGTCGAGGAATTGTGCTCGTGCCAAGATCCAATTCTGGGCAAATGTCGCGCTGAAGTGGGTCTTCGTTTGCCCTCATTACTTCCTGATACTCATTCTGCCCTAGGATCAACGTCAAGCTTGGCGGCATCAACGTGATCACAGACCCCACCCAGGTTGCTATTTTGTCTGACCCTCACAATCCGACCGTCGTAATGGGAGCGGATGTCATGCATCCCGGGTATGTCTTCTCTCTCGTTCATTTCTTTCGTTCCTCACGTCGCCACCAGCGCCGGAACTACCGGCCGGCCCTCCTTCGCTGCTGTTGTTTCAAGCGTTGACTCCCACGCGGCCAAATATGTGGCAACTCAGAGTGTACAGACGTCCCGGCAGGAACTGATCACCGACCTGCAAGCGATGACCAAGGTTTGTAGAGCGCGTGATGCCATACTCGTCTTATTTAACACATTATGTCCCTTATATAGCTTCTCCTCGGCAAATACATGTCGTATCGCGAGGCCATCGAAAAGGTGAAACCCTCCAATAAGGCACCCAAGCGCTTGATCTTTTATCGAGGTCTGCATCTTCACATCTGGTATTATGTGCGCGGTTGACACGTTCAACTGAACAGACGGCGTCTCGGAGGGCCAATTCCAACAGGTCCTTGACCAGGGCAAGTCATTTTGATTCTTTTTTCGTGGAGAAACTAAACTCCTCATCTAGAACTGCCCCTCATTAAAGGTACCCGTTTGCCTGGTCATGGCTGAATAAATGCTAAATTATTTTTCTTCTCAGCGGCGTGCCAGGAACTGGGGATCAATCCCAGAATCACGCTTGTCATCGTTGGAAAACGACACCACGTCCGGTATGTTCATAAACCCTGTTTTTATTTATTCTATTGGCTCATGGAAGGGTGGTAGCTTATTCCCCAAGAATGACGGTGACGCAGATCGTAGCGGTAATTGCCCTGCGGGGACGGTGGTAGATCAAACCATCGGTCATCCCACCGAGTTTGACTTTTACCTTCAAAGTCACGGAGGACTGCTGGGCACTAGTCGCCCCGGCCACTATTCAGTGCGTTGGTTCAGTTCCTTTTCGGATCAAACCTCTAATCATCTCTTTAGGTGCTCTATGATGTGCGTATATTCAGCTGCAGTGTTGTCTCAAGTTACTGAACTTATATATTCTCGTAGGAGAATCATTTGACGTGAGCCAGTATTTGACCAGCGGCCTCTTCACCCCCTGACCAAACTACTTCAGCGCGGACACCATGCAGGCCCTTTCTTTCGCCTTGTGCCATGTTTATGCGGGCTCGACGCGATCCGTGTCGATCCCTGCGCCTGTGTACTGTGAGTCTGCATCTTGCCCGATACTTGTCCTTGTTTGAACTGCCTTCGTAGATGCGGACACAGTCTGTGCGCGGGCCAAGATTCACTTCGATCCGGCAACCCGCCACGGAGAGTCGTCTGAATCCGCGTTCACGGACGCTACAGAAACTCTCGAGGCATTCAAGCGCGACTATCTGCCGTTGCACCAGCTTCAGGCGGGGCGCATGTATTTCTCTGTATGTTCTTTGTATTCCCAACTTGTTGTTGCTCACCATATTTTCAGTGAATACACACCAAAGCCATCTACCCTGACTTCTGTTTGCTTTCGTGACTCGCCGACTCTTGCGATGATTCTGATCTACTCATTATGTACCATTAACTGACGATACGTGCTCTTGTTTGTGCAACATGCTATCTTTTTGTAACAGTACTCGTGTATTCAACTACACTGCAATTTTTTCTTGTATCAAAGTAGTACTGGCCGTGAAAGGACTTGCAGATCCGTGGAGGATCTCGAAATCTTGTGGATGAGGTGAAGAGGTTTCAGCAAGGTTGAACCTTGAATTCAACTTTGAACTGCCTCGGTCAGTCGGCTTCAGGCCTAGGTAATCCCGAGAGCCGAGTGATCAGAATCAACAGATATTACGGAATCGCAATGAATGGAGCTCATAGACCTTGCCTTTTGCCATGATCTCTTTAGCTTCACAATCCTACGTGTTCGACCCTCGACCCAACTTCCCCCTCTTCCTGACCGCAAAACGCTATTGGGACGCGTCATCACACTCTGTGAACGACCCTGATGCCTTCACGCTGATCTTCGCTCACGCTACTGGGTTTCACAAAGAACACTACGAACCTACAATCGAGGACCTTTACAAACACATCGAGGCTCGGGCTCTGAAAATCCGAGAAGTCTGGTCGATCGACTGCCCAAACTCTGGAGATGCAGCGCTGCTCAACGAAGAGACCCTGCGCTGGGGATACGAGCCGATATGTAGGTACCACTTCCGAACGCACTTTGGAGGCGCTCTGAACCCAAGCCAGTCGGATGGCAAGAATACGCCCGCGGGATCCACGCATTTTTAACGGGCCTGGGAACGGGCGTCGACGTGGACTTTAGCACTCGCCGGCTGGCCCTTGTTGGTCAATCTATGGGAGCTGTTGCGCTGTGAGTTTCCTAGGTCTGTATTTAACTTTCACCAACACATTTTTTACAGTGCGTTCTCATTGACCTTCCAACCCGAGTTGAAGCCCGACTGTCTGATACTGCTGGAAGTAATGTGTCTTACGAGCGAAGCGGCGCCGCGGATGATGAACTTTCTCGTCGAGGGGTCTGTGAGTCGCCGTGACATATGGTCGTCCAAGGAGGAGGCATATAAGGCGCTCAAGGCGCGGCCGGCGTGGAAAGTTTGGGATGATCGCGTGCTCCGAAAATACGTGGTTGGTTTATTCATTCATTCTATAACGCTGCCTGGAATCCAAAACTGAATTTTCTGTCGGCCTACAGGAACACGGGCTCACACCGCTCCCCACGCTGGAATATCCGGACAAGGAGGGTGTGACGCTCAAGTGCACGCGGAGGCAGGAAACGGTGGGCGGAATTTTTTGGTGGGATAGCCAGTCACGCTCATCGCACAGGCCATATATCGTGATACGCTGGCGAGTGCCGTCGTCTATCGCCTGATGGGTTCCCTGGTGAAGCGTATCCCGACGCACCTTGTCTACGGCGCGATTCCCGATTATCTGTGCGTGTCCGAGCCTTGCCACCAACTGTTTACCAACAACTCAGCCCACGAGATGTCCAAAACGAGTTCCTGGAAAAGGGCGTGGGCGGAGAACATAATCTCGCTTCCCTGACCCGGATCCCCGAGGCCGGACATCTGGTGAGTTGCAACAATTTAATCGATGAAACGACATGGTTGATAAATTATTGTTGAATGATCAGGCCGTGCAGACACATCCCGCAGCTTTTGCAAAGACAATCTACGACATTCTGCTGAAGCAGAGCGATAAGCCAGGGACGGAGCATAGGACGAAGTTATAGCACCAACAATGCGAGTTGCAAGATGTAAAATACTTAGTAGCTTTAAATAATGTAAGGATTTGTTTCGATGTGAAGTGACTGTCAGCGCACCGTTTCCTGTCCCTCGAATCCCTCCCTGATTGTCCCTCTAACAAGGCCTGACCCGACATTTGGTGGAGATGTGATGGAGAACGGTGAGTGAGGACGACACGCTGGTTCTCGACGATGAGCAGTGCTGTTAACGTAGTTTTTGGAGAGCATGCGAGATGGTATAAGGAGAGATGGCTGGCAAAATTTCACAGGAAGAGAGTTGTTGTACGACACTCTGCGCAAAAACCCCGCTAACCCGTTCCGCGCCAAGACGTTCCGCGCCAAGACGTTCCGCGCCAAGACGTTCCGCGCCGCCCTAACCCGTTACTTATAGCTTCTTCGCGCCAAGTGGAATTCAACAAAGATTTCTCTCCCACGAGCGCGACGCGTCTGGTCACGCCCCGCGGGGAGATTTTTTGATTTTCACAAGCCAAAGATAGCCGTTTCCCGGCCCTATTTCTAAGGTTACAAGGTAAGCGGTATTACTGACTACTAACTACTGGTCGTAACGTTTTGGAGGTAAGGCGTCAGAATGGGTACAAAATGCGCCGGGTATCAACACACACAAACAACATTTTCATGTTGATGTGGCTCCAAACGTTAACGCGCGCCGCAGGCGAAGAAAAAAAACCGCAAAGGAGGGATGAAAGTTGATGTTGAACTCACGTTGAACAGTGTTGGCGATCACGCCGTGCAGGCGGAATTTTCGGACATCGGGAAGGCTGAAAAGCCGTGTCAGCCAACGGTGAGAAGATAAACAGGAGGGGTCACATACCCGGTGCCGCAAACGAGTTTGCGGGAAGACCAAAAATCGAATTTTGATGAAGCTCTGGGGATGAGAGGTTTTGTATCGCTCGCGGGAAGTCGATGTGTCGTGTTTGCATTGCCAGTGCCCGACAGGCTGTAGATGATCATGCTGCAGTGCACTTGAGGATGGGGTGTGCCTGCCAGTGGCTTTTTTCTGTGAAAAAAAAAGGGCGGGTCAGGATCAAATGTATATAAATAATGACGACGGAGGTGGCTGTAAAATCGGGTTAGACGTCGGCGGGAATGGAAAAAGGAGGGATCACACACCGGTGCTGCAATGGAGTTCGCGGGACGTCCAAAAAATCGAATTTTGATGATGGGCTTCAGTTTGCGTTACATTTTGGGTCCGGTCGCAGGAAGTTGTGGTGCCGTGTTTTTGTTGGAAGCACCGGTGGGCGACGGTGACGGGAATAGATGATCCCACAGTCGTGCTGAATTGCACTCGGTGGTGGGTTATGCCGGCTGGCGCCCTTTTTCTGCGAAAAAAAAAATGTGGGTCAGGATCGAAAAATACCACCAAATGCATACAGATAATGAGGACGTACCGATGAAATTTGGGCCACTCGTGCGAAGACGATATATCGTGTAGTTGACGTAGGCCCCGTGGAGTAAAAATGAAATCAACGCCCGGAAGCTGGCGGTGCCGACGAGGGATTCCACTTCTAGACGGTATGTGCCTGCCGGCGGGTTTTTTCCCACAAAAAAAAGGCTGGATTGAGAGTCAAAAAATGGCTGCAAGTCAACGTTAAGAATGAGGTCTCACCTGAGAATTTATGCCGCTCGCGGGAACGCGATATATGGTGTAATCACTTTTCCGGGTTGTTCAAAGGGTTGCAACATGCTGTGGGGCGCATTTTGGAGAGGAAAAGGGAGGGAGAGCACTGGGATGGTGGTGGTACGAAAGCAAGGGTGTTGGTTTCCAGGGACCAGCCCTGACGGTCCAGAAGCGGTTGCAGTGTGTACGTGAAGGTGATATGTATGTACATCAAACAAATAATTACACACCCGACATCTTAGGGTCCAGGGATACGGTTGCGTGTGGCTACCGCCTGACGGACACGGGCATAGCAAGCCGCAACTCTTGACTTGCTTCCACGAACTGCAACTGGCTTCAAAATTGCAACCTACGAGAAATTCAGAATTCAAACGGCCTATAAAAATAACTGTAGTGCACGGGGAGAATGCATAAATCGCGAGCTAAGAAATATGTGTACTTGACCTCCAGATGATCACTTTGATTCGCGGAGTATTTGCGGTGCGTTGCGGTGGCATGATATTTCCGCAAGACTTGGTAATTGATGTGATATGTGAAGTGAAAGAGTGATATCGGTTGTGATAGTTAGCTGCGGAAAGCTCCGCAACCACTCTCAGTCTGCCTTCCTCAGAGGCTTTAAAAATCTGCACTTCACGCAAGGGCGTTCGCTGGACGGTGCGGCGAGCCTGCGGAACGAGGTTAATCCAGCGGGGAATCCAGAGATATCAGTGTCATATGGGTCGAGAGAAGACTTGTCACCTTGTTGAGATTGTGGACGCGAAAAAGACGGCCGGGAAAGGCCGGGAAGAGGCCGCGCACTTGGCTGCATTGCGAAAGACGACCTAAGCCGACACAGTCTAGATAACGATAGCCCACATACTATCTCGCAGATAAATATTTGTCATCTTATCGAGATAGGCTGGGGAAGGGGGAGATTCACAGGTAGTACTTGGTGCCTCAAACAGGAGTTTTGCAAATACCTTCCCAGCTCAAAGGGCACAGAAGCGGTACCGGTATCCAATGCGAAGGAGATGATTCTTCGATTTTTCTGGTTGAAAAAATTTGATGAAAGTCAGCGGGAAGGTAGACACTTGATATTGGAGTTAAATGCTTATTGCGCCATAGACCGCCGTACACGAAGCCGTGAGATGACGAAGCGGATTCCCGTTTGTTGACTCGAAATCGTGGGAGAGAAAAGCGAACACACGTGATCATGTTCGTTTTTGAGCCGACTCGTCCTCACGTCCGTATTGGGAAAACACCGAAACTTGCTCCTGATCGCCATGTCGCTTTTCTCTCCTTCCTCTCCCTTTGGCCCTCTCAGTCTCAAAACTCGCCCAACTAAAGTTGAGACTTGGCCGGACCTATTGGGGACTTTCCTTGGCCTCAGGGATGACGGAACACCGGCAAATGTGTTTGCACGCATTTTCAGAAAAACGGGGTCCAGAAGCCCTTTACCGACACCGCATCACGCCAAATGATGCGGACCTGTTTCGATGGAAACCGATTGCCCCTGACCGGCTTTCTGGAGCGATCCATCCGGAAATGCGTTGAGAACCGCCTTGGTGCGTTTGCACCGTGTCTCGGCTATTCCCCGGTCCCTGGTGATCCTCCCACCAAATCTCACTACTCGAGATTTTTATATTTTCCTTAACTTTGCTCTTGCAGAGTTCTAGAGCGCCAGGCCTGCCACATACATTGGAATGAATGCTTTTGCGAAAACGCGCGATTCGCGCATACGACGGGCATCGGCGGACTCCGGGTATAGAAGATATCACGAACTTGATGTGACCAAGATTCACGATTTCCCATGTGGTGCGTGGCTGCTGCTCGCACGCTTTCACGCACTTATGAATATTTCACGATTCCACATCTAGCTGCCGCCATTCCCTGCGCGGCCTCTGTGGGTGCATTCCTCGAACATCTTAGCCAAGTGAGTACATTCATTTTCAAAAGAATTATTTGCCCCGTACGGGGCACAGAACGGCTCTATTCAAGTCCCAAAGTTCGACACAAAAGTCGAACATAAATCCCAATATGGTAACCGAGATCTTCAAGATCTCGGCTTATTTCATGTTTGAGATTTCTCTCAGGCTCTCTATCTAGACTGCTGCGGGCTCCAATATCCGCCCCAGGGCCATCTTCCACATGTCTCGCATTTCCGGCATTTGTGCCAACTTACCAATTCTTGGCCCGCAGTGCCTGGATACACGGATAGGTGGTCATATTGCCTTACCTGACGGCCCTGTCCCAAAACTATAAAGGTACGCCCTCATCTCCCGTCTTCTCAGCATGAATTCTAATCCCCCCACATTGCTCCTCGCTATCCTATCAGCTCGGCCCTCGCCATCATGTACCATGCTCGGCCCCAGATGCATCTCTGCTACTCTCCTGCTTGTATTTTAATACCACGCCATACGACGACTATACGTCGGCGATTTATCTCGCCAAATTATGCTCGGGTGACCGTTCGGCAGTGCATGCCGAGATTCCCACGCCCCATCAAAACTGCGGTTTCTTCCTTTTGTCCACCATCGGCACCGGCTCGGATTCCCCAGGCTGGCGCAGTCAACTTGTATCTTATCTCGCTACCTTGACCGGTAAGATATTGCTCTTATCCCACTCCTTTCATAAGCTAACACTATCTTTAGAGCTTAAATTTAGGTTCAATTTTGTTTCCTGGTTTACCGCTGCACCAACGCCCTACTCCGGTAAGATCTCTTTGGTTTCATTTCTTCATCTAATATTTTTTATCAGGAATTTTCAAGCCGTGGGTTCTGTACGGGAAGCACGAAACGCTCAAACCGTTCTCGAATTGACCTGAATCTGATCTTCAAGGTAATTTTATTGGTTACTTTGCCCGAATCTGTTATACTGACCCAGTTTTACGCTAGATTTTCCGCATTTCGGGATTCTGCAGTCGTCGGCCTCGTTTACAAACGCTTCAACCACTGTGCGACTTCAACAGTACCCCCCTACCGCGATACTCAAGTCTTTCTATCACGCATTCACGCGCAGACTATAGTGCCTACGCCGAAGGTATGCATTTTTATTTTTTGGTTAAGGTAGTTGTTAACTGACTTGTCTCTTAGATTCTATCTTTCTCTCTCTGTCTATCGGTGCATTCGGTTCAAATTTGAAGGATACTTTCAATCATGGGTTGCACATGATACACAGGTACGTTCAAGTGCAGCGCAAACTCAACGAGTATCGACTGACTGACTCGGTTTGGTGGAATGAAGTCTTTGACTGTGTCGCTGAGTCCGAACGAAGGACCGCTAACCAGTTACAT
Source organism: Mycena crocata (assembly GCA_029281795.1). Taxonomy (NCBI): domain Eukaryota; kingdom Fungi; phylum Basidiomycota; class Agaricomycetes; order Agaricales; family Mycenaceae; genus Mycena; species Mycena crocata. The sequence goes on along the minus strand of JARJCP010000009.1, from coordinate 691,652 downwards.
AGCTTCGTGTTCAGCGGTATGTCCGATGTCTTTGAACTCACAGCTGTACTGATTTTTTCTGCGGTAGGTCGCGTTATCAAGCCTTCAAAATCGCGTTCGTTCATTGAAAGCCGCTCGACAGTTCAAGTTTAATGAGGGCCACGACTTCGAATTCTCACTCGATTGGTCTTTCCCGGTGCAAGTCAACTTGAGCTCGATTTTCAAGTGAATGAACTCAAGGTATGCTCACTTCCACATCCTGACTTCCACTGACCTAAGTATCTTAGATTTCGACCTTTGATTCGGGCTCGAAGCCGTTGACGGTGTCCTTGAAATGCTGGAACCATGGTGGTTTGACCTGCATATTTTATTTGAACTACAGTTGTACTGACTTCGTTTGAAGGGCCTTCAAAACTTTCATAGCTCTCTTCAAGTCGCTCAAGACTCAAGGTTCAATGAAGGCTGCGACTTATGCTTGCAATTCAACCACAGGTATGTCTACTCTATTATCAATTCAATTAACTCTCGCCTCACATTGCTTCTCTGTTGAGTCGGATCCATTGCGCACGCCGGTTTCGTGACCTAGGTGCGTTCACGTTCCCAACAAGGTTTACTACCTCTATTGACTTCATATTCTATTAGGTCGAAACTATTTCACTCGGTCAGAACTATGCTACAAGTCTATGAGGGTCAGAACGCCGAAGATATTGTCGGATTGACTCAGGTCGCAGGTATGTCCGCATACTTCCGTCGTTATGCTGCTTGACTGACTTTGGTTTGATTAGTCTCATACCTTCGGCATACGTCCAACATACAACCCAGCTCGAGTTCAACATACATCAAGTCCAACATGCATCCAACGTATTGTGAAGTACTCCAATCAAGGTACATAATGTTCTTCTGTTATCAAATATCCTCGCGTTATATATATCCTGACTTCTGTCTTAGGTCAAATCCGCACGTCCTTGCTTTAGGTATTGGATTCCTGAACATTGTTCTGTTCTTCGCCGACTATTCCCTCAGGTCAAACATAGTCCATTTCAAGGACACCGAACTATCTGCAACAAGGCTAAAACTATGGCCGAATAGCTTCACGTATGCCTTCTTGTTCCTCTTTCGTGCCCCGATTGACTAACCTGAACTATGGTAAGTAGATCTTCGATTGAAGCTTCAAATACAAGATTCAAGACCTCTTCAATACAAATTATCGAACGCAACTCTCCAAGGTATGTCAACTCGGCACGGTGGTTGACTTACTTTTTAATTTTACCTGCTGTTCAGGTGATCATTCAACACGCAGACTTGCGTTTGAATGTCCATTCTTTGACCTCAACCCGCTCATCGTATGTCCTATCCACAGTCTCATCCACCTCTGATGACACAAATCCAGTTCCAGAATTTGCGAGGTTTCGGGCATCCCAGGAACGGGATCCAACATCGATTACACGACCTATCGCCATCCCCCGAGCGGGACAAATCCTCAAGTACGTCCGCGTTTTGATTTGCATTTGTACCACATTCTGACACCCCTTTTTCAGAAAAAAACGGCCGGAGGCAAACGTCGGCTTATCTTTGCAATGCAGCGTGTCCACCCACTGGCTGTTGGCGTGCGGGTTCACGCGCCGCAGAGCGGCGGCACATTCAATACACAACACGACGTATCGCTATCCCGCGGGTGGGATCATATTCCAGGTACGTCCGCGTTTTCATTGCCATTTGAACTACATCCTGACGTTCTTTGCTCCAGAAAAAAAACCGCCGGAGGCCAACGCCCCGCCAGCCTTGCAATGCTCCGCATTCGTATTCAGCGGTTTGCTGTCATGTTTCACGCCCCACAGAGCCGCCGCGCAGCGGCGGCGTTGTCGAATATGCTGTGTTTTGCTGTCCGCGAACCCCGCTACACTTCCTCACGAATCACGCAAGACTCGACTCAATCCAAATTTTCCTAGTCCCACAGGTGAATAGAGTTAATGAATAAACGCCTATATTGCAAGCTAACGAGTTTTACAGATGCTGCTCTACGGACGTCAAGTACGCCATGGGCGACTACAGACGTGACGTACCCTACGCTGTACGCTCGACTACGCGTGCCTGCGTTGCGCCTGATTCCGAAACTCTGACTCCCCGCTCACGACTCGACTCCCCACCCGCACCCAATCGACTCGGTCGGTCCTCGCGTGGGACTTGAGCTCAAATCCACGCGCTGGCTCGAATCGAGTTGGCGGGCACAGGCGCAGACGCGTGCGCCGAGTCCGCGCTCGGCCTCGGGGATTCGCACCGGCGGTTCGGTGCGGGATTCGCGTCGCGGGCGCGACTCGCTGGGGCACGCAATTCGCGTGAGCGGAACTCGGGGCGCAAGTCATCGCTCCGACTTGCTGGGGCGGGCTTTACTGGGAGGCTCGCCGCGATTCGCGTGGAGTCGGCGCGCGAAGGACTTTGTGGCCCGGGCCAACTCGACTCGGTGCGCAATTCAAGTCGGACGTGAGGGAATTGTGGCCGGCGCGACTCAGAAGACTCCGCGCGGGCGACTCCTGCCGACCGACTCGGTGCGGCAACTGCGTTAAACCGCGACCAACCCCGCGCTCGATTCGCCCGAGATCACGTCGGGCCGTGTGCGCAGTGAGCGTGCGTGAATACACCCAGTGCGGTGTCGGCGCTCTCGACGCGTTTTTGACTCGGACGGCCGACCCACGTGTGCGACGTGGCGCGCATTGAGAAACAAGCCGCGGGCGGGTCTTGCTCGTGGACTCGGCGGCGGTATTCTGGGCGCGCCGTGTTCGTGTGGCGGATGGACGCGGAAGAGGAAACGCCGGCGCCAAGAGGGTGTTGGTGCGCAACACCCATGGAGACGGCGTTAGCGGGCAATGATACTCAAGTCAGCAGCGACGCAGCTGGGTGCCGTCGAACGCGAGCGCTCGAGCAGGCTGCGTCGTCTTTCACGCGCTGGGCATGTTGCTCCGCTAGCACCTAGCCGCACATGCACAACGGCCGGCGAATGCGGCGGTACTTCTGCGTGCGCGGCTGCGTTCTCGCGGCGAGATTCGCTGTGTGGGAGATGTTATGAGGTGATGGGGCAAGTTTGGCGGGCGACGTACCTTGCGCCGCGACGTTTCCCCCAACGGTGGCCTTGCTCGAAAGCTGCTCATAGCACGCAGCCGCACACTCGGCGCGCGGCGCGGAGTCGCGTGCGCGAGGCCGTGTGCGGCTTCGACGGCTGTGCGAGGTCGCTACGTCCGCACGCTACTGCGCCTGAGTCTGAATCGGGGCGGAAACGGACTTGACGCACGTGTCCGTGTGTCGAGCCTGGGTTTGGGTCTGTGCTCGCTGTGCAGGGGAGGGAGGGATAGGTGAGCGCGTGCCGGCGCAAGTGTGGGGGCAAAGATGCGTACCTTGTGCGGTGGTGTACGGCGAATAAATAAATAGGATTTGAGTTGTGTGCCGAGTTTGAGTGAGTAAGTAAACGAAAGTGAAAGGAGGGACTGCGGCGCACCGAGATGAAAGCGGACGGGTGAAGTATTCGTGAGCGGCGGTACATTGCGGCGGGGTCGGTCGGGACGCGATGTGGCGGGCTGGATCGAGCGCGAGAGAGTATTGCAGGTGTGGGTGTAGTCTAGCGACGGGACGTGGGAGTAGATATACACGGGGCGGGACGGGGCGTGGCGGGTAGTGAGGCCTAGTGAGGCCTAGTGAGGACGTGGGCCAGGACAAGAGACGGAGGGCAGCGCTGTCACATGCTTGTCGGGTGACGCGCTGATCTCGTTGTTGAATTCAACTTGCACGGGAGGTCTCGTGACTTCTTACCACCACCATCTCGGTGGCGGTAGGTGTCGCGCGACCTCCCTGCTGCAAACCAATGCAGCGGAGGAAGTTGCAAGACACCTCCCGAGCCAACCGCTCACCCCACAAACGGGGGCGCCAGAACCTAGCGCAACGGGCGACTCACGTCGCCCGGACCCATAACAGGGATGCGGACAACTCCGTAGATACTGTAGAAATACGCCTGGGATGATGCCTAAGCACCTCCACAATACGATACTGTTTCGTATCGATAGAGTAGCCCTCTAGGAAACACAGCAGACGAGAGCGGCGCCCAAAGTCGACGGCGGCGCACATAATGCGCATACGTGGCCTGCAGGCCGCTATGTCATCCTGCGCAGTCATTCCACGTAACACCCCACGCATAATTTCCCACTGTGCATAAGTAATACTACCGGAAATTCAAGCCCATCATCTTGTGGGCTTCTTCACGTACAACCCACTCAAGCTGGCCTCCCCCGCTCAGGCGGAGCAGTCCGCCCACAGTCCACACAAAACAGGCCGCCGCTCCGAAGCTGACGACGCCAGCACACACCTCCCGGACTACCGCACTACCAGGCCCCGAGAATCACCCACCCACCGCAAAACAAGCAGTGGGACGCTCCCCAAGTTCCCCTCTGGCTTCGCAGCACGCCCAATTGGCAATACCCCAGGCTCAGCAGTCCTTGGAAACCTCGGTAGACCTACCAGTGTCCGAGAACACGCCAGATCCTCCCACATCCTACGGCGCTCGATCTCGCCCAGCCCTAGCTCTGCCTCGCGCCCGCCTCGTTCCGCATTCCTCCAGCCCACCACTGGTGCCCCGCCCCCAGGGCCGTCCGACGACAACGACGAGGAGAAAGCGAACCCCGCGACCTTCCCCATAAGCTACGGAGGTGCGTGACACGCACCAGATTCTGATTATAATGCTGATAACACACTAAGACGTGCCCATGGCCGACGCCGACCCTACTTCCCAGAACGGCGATGACCTCGACGTCGATGCAGACGGCGAGCTGGTCGAGCAGAGCGTACACGACGACGGCCCCACGCAAGACCCCCCCAACGGCGGTAGCGAAACCCACCGACAGCAGGCCACCAAGGATGCTGCGGACCGCCGCCGCCGCCGCCTGCAACTGGAACAGGAGGCGCTGGACGTCGCTGCCGAGACCCGCCGCCGTCGGCTACAACGCGAAGCCGCTGAAGAGGAGGATGCCCGTCGCCAGCAGGAAGCAGCTGATGCTGCCGCCGCCGCCGCTACCCCACGCCTCCGCCCGGAGGAAGACTTCATTGCACGCGGGGCGCGCTTCCGCCCCAAGAACCCACACCGGAAAAATGCGGCATACGAGGTCCCCCTTGTCGGCCCTGACAACATGCCGGTCCGCCCCACCTTCAAACGCACCACGTACGACCGACCGATCGTCGACGGCCAGCGCGCCACTGAAGGCTTCCCCCCCGACTTTGTCGACACCCTGAAGAAATACCCGGGACGATATGGGCTCGCCATCCCGATCCTGGGGGGCGCCACCTTTGTCGACAGATTCACCGAGGACGCCCTCGTCGACGCCATGACACAGGTTATTGTCGGGTCGGGCCTCGCTACCGAGGACGACTTCGAAATCAAGATCATCGCCGGCACGGATACCAACACCCGAGACCCGCACGCCCCGCCCATCGCACTCGTGATAGAGGTCAAAGTCGACGGCCTCCTCGACACCCTAGTCGCTATCGCCACCTTCTCCTGTGACCCCGACCTTGCCTTCCACATCATCCACTACCAGCCCGAGCTCCGCACCTGGTCCGTCGCACTCTTTACCGCGACGTCTGGCTATGGGAGCAAAGCGAACGGAGGCTACCTCCGCTGGACTATGGCCAACTTCATCGTCACTGACCCCACCGTGCGCAGGGCCTTCGAACGTGCGAGGGTCGACGCCGATCAACGCCCAACTCTGGTCCGCCTCATCGAGTTCGCCGAGTCAGTTGATGCCCGGTGGAACCCCCACTCGAGGCACTGGTGCATCTACGCGAGGCCGTGCTCGCCATTCTACGAAGACTGGGAGGCGGTCCGGGTGACGCTACGTTTGGCTCCCCTCAGACACTCCGCCGCCATGGTATCGTTCCTCCCCATTGCCAAGAAAGACTGGCAGGGACCGAACTGCAAGGTATGCAAGAACGATGACCACCTCAACTACGGGTGCACGTTCCAGCTCGACAACCCCGAGAACTGGTGGGGCCCGACAGCGAACGACCTCGACGACATCAAGGAGGGACGCCTTGGGAAGCGATCGAAAAAAGAGAAGAAGACCGCCAACAGCAGCACCTACAACAACAAGGGCGGGTCGTACGGTGGAGGCAGCTCCCACAACGGCGGTGGTGGCGGTAGTGGCGGAGGTGGCGGCTCAAACCGCGACCGCTCGGATAATCGCGACCGACGCCGCTAACGGACCCCTTTATTTCCGAATAACGTCTACATACCACGCATGCACCCCACTCCACATAAAAATCTAGAGTACCTACACGTCGTTGATCCGCAATATACAGTTTTTTTCCCTTGCACTACCGTTTGAGGATGCCCAGCTCTGAGGCTGGAAGAAGACGCACTCAACCGGTGTGCAACCCAACCCCGCCAAATCTACTGACCGTATGCAAGTATGGGACAGGAAACGGGGAAGGGTAATGCGTGGCGAGTATGGACGGATCTCGGGGGTGCTCACACAAATGAGCGCACCCGGGTGAGAGCCATACTGGTCGCGCCGCAACGGCGGGACCTATCTAGGTCGGGGTCCGCCGGCCAGCAGTCCTGGCATGTGCTGCGTCTCGTACCGCTCTCCTCAGAAAGGGCGCCTCCGAACGTGTACAACCCCAAAACGGTAGGATCTCCCGCCGAATACTCTAGCGAAGGCGCGGCGGTTCCTTCATATCGCGGCAAACATTCTATATTCACAAATAAACTCTAACGGTGACCACAACGGTATAGGTTCAAGCCGAATGGAGGCTGGAGGGCACAATGACTACGCCACCGGTCACCGTGCACCCGATGAAGGTGTCCGTCGAGGAGGGGATATTGTGGGGAGCAACCCGGAGACATCTCGGGTACGCACCCCCTCCCCCGGGAGAGGTGCCTCCCGAGACGTCAATGATGGCACGCAAACCACAAATGCTGCAGTCAATAATAGGCAGCTGGGCGGGGGGCACAACCCCGACCCGACGCATAACCTGCGGGAGATAAACATGCTCCGGGCACAAAATAGCCCTGCTCGTAACCAAGAGCAAGCTCGCAACACTGAGCTCCGCGACAACCACGCGGGTCCGATGAACATTCCGGACGGTGGTGGGGGAGTAAATGCCCAACACCACCAGAATATCCCGGTGCAACCACCACAATTACCGCCCCCACCTCAACCACCACCTCCAGGCCCGGCCGGTGCCCGCCGTGCTATGCCGAGGCCCGTATGCAGGGAGTCCGACGAATTCCCAGGGCCATCCAACCCCAATAATGGGAAAAGCATTAAAATGACCAAGGCATCTGTCAAGCTCGCAGCGCTCAACATGAGCGGCATGGGAAACGTGAATGTGTGGCACATAGACAACAAGTGGTTCAATCTATGGCGGGTTATCCAGGACTATAACATTGGAGTAATGATCATTGGTGAAGCGCACCTTAACGATGCCCGACACCACGATATCGAATCACTCTTTGGGAGGTGCCTGAAGGTACACTTCACGGAGGATCCCAGATCCCCTAATGCGGCAGGCCTAGCCTTCGTCGTGAACAAAGGACTAATGAAGCTGGAGAATATGACGGCCACTGAAGTGATACCAGGCCGTGCCATGCTCCTTGAGGTAGAATGGCATGGCGAACGCCCACTTTCCATCCTGGGTGTATACACTCCAAATGCGCCAGAAGAGAACGCACAATTCTGGCTTGATATTAAACAATGGTTTGTAAACAAACCTGCAGTTCGCCACCCAGACGCTATGGGGGGCGACACAAATGTAGTGGAAGACGGGATAGACAGACTCCCGGCACATGGTGATGCCCAAGTAGCAGTGCTCGCCCTCGACGAGCTAAAACGATATTTTGGGATGGCAGATGGATACAGAGATACCTACCCTACCAAGAAAGCATACACCTACCACCAGAAAGCCACTGGCTCGCAGTCCCGAATAGACCGAATCAACATTAAGCACGGGTTACTGGACCAAGCGTACGAATGGGTAATCCAAACGGTTGGGGTACGGACTGATCACAAGATGGTCTCTGTTCGGCTCACAACAGCGAACGCACCAACCACGGGCCCGGGGCGATGGGTACTACCCAAGCATGTCATGAAAGACAAAGAACTCTCAGCATTCATACAGGAACGAGGGATAGCCCTCCAGAAAAGACTGACACACCTGGCAACGCTCACGACACGGGATCCCGAATACAACCCGCAGACACTCTGGGCCGAGTTCAAACGAGAGCTGATCCTGAGGGCACGAACAAGGGCAAAAGCAATAATTCCCAGAACGAAGAAAGAGATTGATACTGTTGCTCTGCAGCTGGAAACCGTACTCGGCGATCCAGACCTATCGGATGACGAAAAAGAGCTCACCGCAGCGTTCCTGACGGAAAAGCTAGCAGGCATGCATGTCGCAAGACACAACACAGCCCGGATTGACGCCCAAGTACGGAACAGGCTTGAAGGAGAAGTGATCGGCAAGTACTGGTCTGCGATAAATAAAGCGAAGGCACCGCGAGAGGTCATCCACCGCCTTGAGAAACCCCACCGGAATCAGCAGCCAGGGGCACATGTTATCTATGAAACGGACTCAAGGAAGATGGCTAACATAGCAAGAAACTACCACAACTCCATTCAAGAGGATAGACAAAACATCCGGCCAACAGAGAGAGAACCTGTTGTCGAGAAGGTCCTCGGCCGAACAGCTCGGAAAGCCACCCCCGAACAGGTAGAGGAACTCAAACGAAGACTGACACGAGAAGATGTCATTGAGGCATTAAAAAAGTCGGCGAACGATAAAGCCCCTGGAGAAAACGGGATTACCTACGAAGTGTGGAAGATAACTGACTCGCGATACCATACATTTACACACCAAGAGAAAGAAGCTTTTGACATAATTGGAACCTTCCAGATTGTCTACAATGACATAGAATTACATGGCGTTGTCGAAGGAACTGGATTTGCCAAAAGCTGGATGGCCCCCATATACAAGAAAAACAATCGCGCAGATATCGCGAATTACCGGCCCATCTCACTCCTAAACACAGACTACAAAGTATTCACAAAGGCGCTCACAATCAAGCTAGCCAGAGTAGCCCCGGACCTCATCCATCCTGCACAGGCGGGCTTCGTACCCGGTCGACATATCTACGATCAAATTTGGCTCACAAAAAGAGTCCTCGACCTCGGTGAAGCTACAGAGGTCCGGGGCGTTATAGTCGCCCTAGACCAGGAAAAAGCATACGATAAGATCGAGCATGATTACTTGTGGCGTGCTTTAGCAAGCTTTGATATACCCAAAGAATTTATTGACACAGTAAAAACCCTATACAGTGATGCACATACAACAGTCGCTATCAATGGTGTCTTCAGCGACCGCCCCTTCAAGGTCACCCGCGGAGTCCGCCAAGGCGACCCACTGTCATGCCTCCTGTTTGACCTCGCCATCGAACCACTGGCGGAATCCCTTCGCTGCTCTGACCTGAAAGGCATTCAAATCAAGGACGTAGATGAACGCCTAGTCGCTACCCTTTTCGCTGATGACACCCTTGTATATCTCTCCTACGAAGACGATTTCGGCGACCTCGTCGGCATCCTGGATGAGTGGTGCACTGCATCAGGAGCGAAATTTAACATAAACAAAACTGAAATCATACCGGTTGGGAAGAAAGAGCACCGAGACAAAGTCCTAGCCACGCGCCTAATTAATGGGTTGGACGGAACTCGGATCCCCGACCATATCAAAATTGCGAAAGATGGAGAGCCCATCCGAACACTGGGAGCATGGGTTGGAAACGATATCCAACAAGCCGGAACATGGACACGCACCTTAGAGAAAATAGATGCCGCACTTGAGCGGTGGGAACTGGGCCACCCGTCCATGGAAGGACGCCGACTGATAGTCCTTATGGTGGTCGGCGGCATGACACAATACCTGGCCAAGGTACAAGGAATGCCCGAAGACGTCGAAAAGAAACTCGAGCGTCGCATAAGATCATTCCTCTGGGGTGAGAAAAAGTCCCCAAGTATAAACAAGGAAACCATATATGCCCCTGCCAACATGGGTGGGCGGAACCTCCTAGATATTGTCGCGAGAAATGAGGCAATAACTGTAACATGGTTGAAGTCATACCTGACCTTCGGCCCAACACGACCGCTATGGGCATTTGTGGCCGACGAATTGCAAGCCCTGAACATTCTGGGAAAATACGACAAGGCTGTTAAAAAGGACATGCGCCTAAATGTATTCCTCCAGTCATGGAACAGTAAAGCCGCTGGCAACCTCCCTGAGGACCTCGAGAAGATGATGAAAACGGCGCTGAAACGCGACGTTAAAATGGAGGGGCTAGCATTCGAGAGAGAAACCATACGAGGCATACCCATCTGGTACCACTTCAAATCCACGGCCAACAGAGGCTCCTTCAACCGCGGACAGGCAACGCTCTGCCTCAGACATAAACACGGGACCCGAACGGTCGGCGAGGCTGAAACAATGGCGCGCAGGCTAGATACTGCAGGACACAGGAACCGGTGGGACTGTGCCTGCCAATCGTGCAACCTCACAAGAACGGAATGCGGAGGCTGCAACTCCCCACACGACTGCTATGTTAAAGCAAGATCAATGCTCAATGCACTCCAAGGAAAGTGGAACCCACTCGCTGCTCAACCAGAAGATTATGAGGCGGACGACGCCAGAGAGCTGCAGGCTGGGCTCGGAGAAAAGGAGTCCCGGTTTGATCCAAAAATCACCAGCTCGGGAGGACTAACGGGGTCCTTCAGGATCTTTTGCGACAAACTCCACAGTGGCGAGAACGCGCCGGACACACGCATGAACCCCGAACCGGATGAAGAGCAGGTTGTGGTCTACACAGATGGGTCCGCAGTAAACAACGGCAAGGAAGATGCACAGGCAGGGGCGGGCGTCTACTACGGGCCGAACGACGTCCGAAACAAAGCAATCAAGGTCCCCGCAGAACTTCTCCCATCCAACAATGTCGGGGAGCTACTCGCTATCAAAGATGCCCTCGAATCCAACCCGAAAGACGTCCCTCTCAAGATCTACAGCGATTCGAAAATCACCATCGACGGCCTCACAGGCAACTTGAAGAGCTGGGAGGAGGACGGCTTCAAAACAATCAAAAATGGCCAACTCTTCCAAGCCACGGTTGCTCTCCTACGCGAACGCACCGCCCCAACGACCTTCGAGTGGGTCAAAGGCCACTCCGGCGTTGAGGGAAACGAAGGCGCTGACAAGCTCGCTGCGGAAGGCTGCGCAAAACCGGAGGGTTCAGACCTCATTAACATGCAAGTTAAGACAGATTATATCCTCCCGGGAGCCAAGCTAGCGGCGATGACCCAATCGAAAGCCTACAAAATACTTCGGCAAGAGGCTATAGATGCCCCAAACTACCAAGCCGCCCTCGACCGATACTACACGGCTAGAAACATGGTGTATGCCCAAGACGCCGCCATTGATCGCAAGGGCGAAACACCATCCCCACGACAGATATGGATGAGTGTGCGACATAAGGATCTCTCTAGGAGCATCCGCTTTTTTCTATGGATGCTTATACACAACGGCTACAAAGTCGGCCGCTACTGGAACAAGATTACCGGATCGGAACACCGCGGTGTCTGCGACAAATGCGGGGTCGAGGAGTCCATGGACCACATCCTGACCGAATGTGAAGAAAACGGGCAGCAACAAATCTGGGAGCTTGCAAGTGAGCTCTGGTTTAAACGCACAAGTCAGCAACTGAAACCTCTGGTCGGCGAAATTATGGCTTGCGCGCAGATAAAGAGAGGATCAAAACCAGGGACGGTAGACAAGGGCACCACCCGCCTATACCGGATCCTCGTCTCTGAATCCGCGTTCCTTATCTGGCGCCTGAGGAACGAGCGCCGGATACAGGGGAAAGATGCCGCCTCCGAACGAGAAATCCATCTCCGATGGAAGAAAGCAATCAACATCCGACTAGACCTTGACTGCCGGATGATAAACAAGAGCCGATACGGGAACAAAGCCGTCGCGAAGGCCCTAGTCCTCAGCACATGGACCGGGATGTTACAAAACGAAGACACGCTCCCTGCGGACTGGACAGGGGAGCTCCAGGGTTTAGCGGGTATCGGGTAGGGGCGATGAAGGACTGGCCTGTGCAGTCCCGAGCTTCTGCCTGGAGTCCTTGCACGACGCACCTGATGCCGAGGCACAGCTGTATGTGATTAAATCATTCCCTGGGGGTGGTAGTGTCGGCGGGGTTTCTCTTAACTGTTTTCCTTGCTCCCTAACGACGGCCGGTGTAGGACGATTAGATCGTGTCTCAGCGAAACTACTGGCAGGCCAGCAGTGGAGAGAAAGTGCAGAAGTATCGATTACTATTCTTGTGCTACCTACAAATTCCGAATGCCATCTTCGTTCCACGTAATTCAACTTGCACCCGAGAGCCGGGTGATCAGAATCAACAGATGTCACGGAATCGCACTGAATGGAGCTCACCGTCTACCATGATCTCTTTAGCTTCACAATCCTACGTGTTCGACCCTCGACCCAACTTCCCCCTCTTCCTGACCGCAAAACGCTATTGGGACGCGTCATCACACTCTGTGAACGACCCTGATGCCTTCACGCTGATCTTCGCTCACGCTACTGGGTTTCACAAAGAACACTACGAACCTACAATCGAGGACCTTTACAAACGCATCGAGGGTGGGGCTCTGAAAATACGAGAAGTCTGGTCGATCGACTGCCCAAACTCTGGAGATGCAGCGCTGCTCAACGAAGAGACCCTGCGCTGGGGATACGAGCCGATATGTAGGTACCACTTCCGAACGCACTTTGGAGGCGCTCTGAACCCAAGCCAGTCGGATGGCAAGAATACGCCCGCGGGATCCACGCATTTTTAACGGGCCTGGGAACGGGCGTCGACGTGGACTTTAGCACTCGCCGGCTGGCCCTTGTCGGTCAATCTATGGGAGCTGTTGCGCTGTGAGTTTCCTGGCACTGTGTTTATTTTTCACCAACACATTTTTTACAGTGCGTTCTCATTGACCTTCCAACCCGAGTTGAAGCCCGACTGTCTGATACTGCTGGAAGTAATGTGTCTCACAAGCGAAGCGGCGCCGCGGATGATGAACTTTCTCGTCGAGGGGTCTGTGAGTCGCCGCGACATATGGTCGTCGAAGGAGGAGGCGTACAAGGCGCTCAAGGCGCGGCCGGCGTGGAAAGTTTGGGATGATCGCGTGCTTCGGACATACGTGGTTGGTTTACTTATTTAATCATCATACAAGGAAATTGAAAACCGATCGGTGTCTACAGGAACACGGGCTCACACCGCTCCCCACGCTGGAATATCCCGACAAGGAGGGTGTGACGCTCAAGTGCACGCGGAGGCAGGAAACGGTGGGTGGTTTTTTTTTTGGGCTGGAATGGCGAATTATGCTCATCGCGCAGGCCATATATCGTGATACGCTGGCGAGCGCCGTCGTCTATCGCCTGATGGGTTCCCTGGTGAAGCGCATCCCGACGCACCTTGTCTACGGCGCGATCCCCGATTATCTGTGCGTGTCCGAGCCTTGCCACCAACTGTTTACCAACAACTCAGCCCACGAGATGTCCAAAACGAGTTCCTGGAAAAGGGCGTGGGCGGAGAACATAATCTCGCTTCCCTGACCCGGATCCCCGAGGCCGGACATCTGGTGAGTTGCAAAAATTTTAATCGATGAAACGACATGGTTGATAGAGTATTGTTGAATGAATAGGCCGTGCAGACACATCCCGCAGCTTTTGCAAAGACAATCTACGACATTCTGCTGAAGCAGAGTGATAAGCCAAGGACAAAGCATAGGATAGAGCATAGGACGAAGTTATAGCACCAACGATGCGAGTTGGGATCCGATTCTCTTGTAGCACCAATGCGAGTTGGGATCTAATTCTCATCGAGTTGGCCGGCATGAATTTGCAGTCACGTCGAACATCAGGCGACCCGATGCTGACCACGTTTTGCTCTCTTATCTTCCGTCCAGTGCCCAGAGGGATAACAAATAGGTCCCCGAGCTCCCTTCATACACATATAAGAATATCCCTGAGAGGAGAGTTCACTTTACGTGAAAAGAGCTCTCGACGCTGTTTCTCGTGTTTGTTTCAAAACGTTATGGACTTCCCCCAACATCTCCGACATCCGACTCTCTAGTATTCACACCAGCCTCTTGCTCGCTCGCGACTCGGATTCTTCCAGTGTCTGTTTTCTTCTTCGATTTTGTGTTCTTGCATAGATCGCTACTTGTTGCCAAAAATTCTCACAGAGAGTTGACTAGGTTAAGTACAGAAAGCCTGCACTGCCGGTAAACCAACAACTCCAACAACTTGAACGAAGACTTCAAATTGGCTCACTGCTTTTGCCGCAATGCCGCATGCCGACGTGAGAACATGTGCTGATCGGCGTTTCCTCGGAGACTTTTATTTCACCTCGTTCCCACTCGTTCCCATCAGCTTTTGGCAGAGGGCCTTTCTTCTTCTTCTGTTCGGCCTAGCATACCTAGGGGTCATCCAGCAAGCTGACTCCGCCGTCGCGTCTGGACCACAATCTGCCTGCGAATTGGAAATACCTGGAAGCCACTTTCGGAATCGTTCACGAAGAAGAAAAATGGTGATTGAAGAAAGGATGCACGGACCAATTTCCCGAAGCTCTTCCGAGGGGTACGTTAATACTCCCATGACCTGACGGTGAAAACCGCATATATAAACGGTGAGCGACCAGGGAGGGGACAAGAATGGAACCACCGCAAGCTGTCGAGCTCGCCCGCGTACGCACGTCTTCAAAACATGACACTACCAATCCACCAATGGAGAACCTCCAAACGGAATCTGTCCCAGCTGCGCAACCTTACGAACCTTCACGACAACAAATACTCCTGGCCCGAGTACAAACGGTTGCTCTATGCTCGGCAGCATTCGATTGCGGGTGGAACGATGGGACCTTGGGTCCTTTGCTGCCCAGAATCCAACAAGTTTATAATGTAAGTGCCGCTAAACCAGAGGAATATGTTCATGAGCTGTTCGCATTTCCTAGCTAGGGTATCTGGTGGTCTCGCTCGTTTTTGTGTTCCAAGCCATAGTGCGACTTTTTTTGCCGTTCGCGCCTCCTGGGCTTATGAAATGGCTCGTACAGGGCTCGATAACTGGCGCGATATTAACCATATCGTTGACTCCGAAACTCGGATTCGGTAGAGTACGCAGATCTCCTTCACCTCGACCGTCCATTGATGTTTTGAATACATACGTAGTTGTTGGTCTTGGGTAAGGATAAGCCGCGATCGCATTCTGCAATCACTAATGTTTACTCCAGGGCCCATCTCGCAGGTTATCGGCTACAGCCTCCAGGCGGCGGCGTTACCTTTCCCTGTCTTTGTCTTATCCTGTGCACTCAGTGGAATTGGGGTCTCTATACTGGTACTAACGATCTCTCAAGCCGCTGGCTTACTGATTTCATTCGCGACCATCAAGGATTCGCAAGCCAACGGCTACGTGGCCAGCTTTTCGCGACATCCTGAGGCAAGGATGGGTTATGTTCAGGCCGCCTATGGTATTTTTATTCTCTACTGCGGTAGGCGTGCACCTAAAACAATTGTATATTCTTCAGGAGCGGGCGTCTTCGCCGCTCCCCTCGTCTCCACCCAATTCGCCCGAATGCAACACTGGTCGTTTCACTACCTGGTCTCCTTGGGGCTCACGTTGTTTAACATGCTGCTTCTGTTCCTTGTTTTCCGTGGGAAGACGCAGGATGGTGCGTTGGGTGTTCAACTTCCTTTTTTGACCCACTTCAAATCTGTTTGGCCCGCACAGAATGCTTGGCCCAGCTAGGACAGGCGCCGGTGACGAAGGGAACGAGCCAACACAGTGCTCTACGTCAGATGCTTTCGATCAAGGCCGTACATCTCATGGCTCTATTCCTTTTCGTGCACGTCGGCGTGGGGATCGCTATTGCAGGTTCGTTCGACTCAGATTTGCTTTGCAGTTCCTTGTTGATTCCGGTTCTTTAGGCTGGACGGTGAGTTTCATGGTCACGGTTCGCGGAGGGGGCACTTCTGCCGGGTACATTGCTGCCGGTTTCGCTGGCGGTAAGCGAGCAAACTTTTGCTGTTCTTGATCTGATCCGTGCCAGGCATGGTTCTGGGACGCATCATATTGATATGGGTGAATAAAAAGGTAGCTAGCGGTTGAACATTCTAGAATTTAAAACTCACCACTTGAACCCAGATCGGCGAAAACCGCGGCGTCTACATCTATTCCCTCATCGCTATCGGGTAAGTAGGCCGTCCATCCCCACGCGACAATTCCTGAACACGCATCGACCCAGGTTACAACTTGTCGTCTGGCTCGTCCCGTCTCTAATCAGTGGCGCCGTCGCCGTTGCGTTCGTTGGGCTCTTGACGGGGCCGATCTACCCGCTGGCGCTGAACCGCGCGGCGAAGATGTTCCCGCCGTGGCTGCTGACCGCCACGATGTCTTGGATGGCCGCCATGGCCACGGTGGGCGGCGCCATCGTGCCGTTTATGGCTGGCGCCATCTCGTCAAAGGCGGGGATCAAGAGCTTGCAGCCGGTGTAAGTGGTCATTGCTGGAGTGTAGAAGACGCTGAAGGATTTAAACAGGATCCTCGCGATGATGGTCACGATGGTGGTTCTATGGGCCTTGGTTCCGAAGCGGATTTGAGTATTTCGGCGAGGATGGTTCAATATGTGAAGTTGAATGAACCTTGTGAAGATACTTTGTGATTCCGATATTTATTGGACTTACAGTTCGCTCACCAAAGCCGGGGATATCTTCGATACGAACATAGTAATCCGGGTATTTCTTCCTCGTTGACCTTCCAGTTTACCATAAGGTCGAATCGTAACCGGCCCAGACGAGGTCATTGTGAGACTCGACTTGGAGGCGCACGCAAAAATACAAATTCCAGCCTCAGGCACGCGAGAGACCAAGCCACCGGACAACTATGTTTCCGGACTCGGGGGATGATGGGTCCGACCCGCCGAGAGGCTCTGCGGTCTCCGCCATTTACCGACTGCCGTTTTCGAGATTGCGATCAATGTGGCTGCGTAGCCCTGACCTTGGCAGTCTTTTTTGCCAAAGCGCACATGGCACGCAGGGTATATAATCCGCCGACGCGTTTGGGTCTCACCAAAAAATCCTCGACATCCCCCACTTCCTTTCCAACAACACAATGGGCCGCTGGACACAATACGATGAGGTATGTGCATTTATTCATTGCTGAACATGGAGTTCAAGGGTCTTGAATGACCAGGATTCCTCTCGTCTCCCGGAAGGAATGGAGCGCATTGGTTACGACGCGGATACGGCTCGCTATACATTCCGAGACCGAGAGGGAAATATATATTTGTGCCCAGCACACGAGGAGTATGGGCTGCTTACCCGAGCACAATTGAGTGACCATGATCATGACCGACCTCAGATGTTTGCTTCCGGTCAGCCTTCCCGTTCTTGTTCAACAAAAAAACTCATAATTGTGTCTAGAACAGTCAAAACCTCCGCGAATCGTTCAAGCCCAGCCTCAGGCATCGGGGTCTACATTCCACGACTTTCTTCCTGCACATCTTATCACCTCGGCCGCGCCCCGATGGATGAGCCCTCTTCGGGAACAGGTTTTCTGGACAGTATACGAGAAGCCATGCCGTTCATACATTCCTTTCAAAATGTCACGAACAACATCCGACCCGAAAGGCGAACAGGCAGCGAGAAGGTCCATTTGATAATATGCAATGGCTCGCCACCACTCGTTGCCTCTTATCATAGTATGGGTGCAAAATCAAACATCAAATGATCCTCTCAACGTATCCCCACCTCTGAACGAAGTGGGATTTTGAGAGGGTGGAACAAATGAGGTTGCGTTGTCGAAGAGCTTTATCGTCCAGGATACTAGACTCGTAACCAGTCTGCTTACGGATTCTGGCCCGAGGCGAGCACGGGTGCGAGTCTAGTATACAGCCTCAGTGACTGATACAATTCAAATTTAAAAGTATTCGGCCTTTTAAATTGGCCACCGTCTTAAAAGGTTCAGAAATGGCTTCAGGATGGAAATTAGATCGTCCTCTGAGGCTACTCCATCGACCAAGTCCATTTCTTCGATTCTCTGATGCGCGATAGGAGATGTTGGCACATGTTGTTTGGTTGTAATTGTTTTGCTTGAACTATCACGTGTGCGCGACTAGGCGCGACTCGGAGCAACTTTAACTTTCGCCTTCAATCCTTGCTTCAATCTCCTCGACCTTCGGCCTAATATCCTCGCAGACGGTAGATCATATGGTTAATGCTACCCCCACCGCCAACTTGGCTGCCGCCCGTGCCGCAGATCGCGCCCGTATTGCGGACATAGAAGTCGAGATTTTGGATTTTCAGCGCTGCATTGACGAACTACGAGACGAACAGCGTCTTGCAAAAAAACGGCTAGAATCCTACCACTATCCAGTACTGACATTGCCATACGAAATAGCGTCCGAGATTTCCATCCGCTTTCTACCGGTCTATCCTGACTGCCCACCATTGACGGGACTCCTCTCGCCCATGATTCTGACCCGCATCTGTCGCCGGTGGAGGGAACTTTCACTCGCAATTCCTGCCCTCTGGCGAGCGATATCGTTATCGCCGGTGGACTCGCAAGTTAACGAACGAAAAACTGCCTTGGTGGAATTATGGCTGAAGAGGTCCGGAACCCTTCCTCTCTCCATCCGAGTCAACGCCACCCAGCTTACCCCACACGAATGTATTGGCGCATTCGTCCATCATCGAGCGCGGTGGGAATATGTTTTGGGATTCCTGTCCCGAGAGGCAAATCTTGCCTCACTATCGGGCCCAACACCTTTGCTCCGCCACCTCGACTTGTCCCTCGATCCCACAGCCGTTCCAACCACCTTCCATCCAGCACCACTTCTCCGTTCTGTGGTCATCCACTTTTATCCCGACGCCATCGCAATACCCTGGCTACAATTGACATCACTAGTGCTGAAAATTGTGTACCCCCACGAGTGTACACCAATCTTGCAACAGACTGGGAATCTGGTTCATTGCGAGCTTGACCTCGTCCAATCGATTCGGGATCATAATCTACCCGATGTGGTGCTTCCGTACTTAGAAACATTGACGTTGAAGTGGGACAGGGATACAGGCGTCTCCGAGCCATTTTATCTCAGTACCTTGGTTGTCCCTGCCCTCCACAAACTCCAGGTTTCGGAGGCTAGTCTCGGCCCCGACCCCGTCAGCACACTCACAGCGTTCGTTTACAAATCTGGATGCAGGATACTGGAACTGTGCATCACTGGGCGTACATTCTGGGATGGCGCTGCATATCGCACGGCATTTCCATCCATTCCACATCTCTCATTCGAAATGGTGGAAACGAGTCGTTCGGATTCAGACTCAGATACATGAACGTAGAACAGTTACGAGTCCTGGTTGTATGTATCGTCCCCCAGTCGCTAAATGTGGGCCGGGCCCTCGGACAAAAGAATGGCACGAACTAACATTCTCAAAAATCCACTACTTATCGTAGGAAATACGGTGTGTGTAACTCGAATTGGTAAAAAATCAAGCTACCCCTTGGGAAGCATCACCCGAGCTCTTCACATCAGTAGCAATGTTGGCCGACAGTTTCTTTCTGCAAAACGTCTCAGCACCGGTACGACATAAAAGAAGGCACGGAAGGGACATACTGCTCAGCGGCAATCTTCGCCTCGATCGACGCGGTGTCCTTGCCAGCGGCGGCGGCCTGGGCAAGCTGGATCTTGAGCGCCTGCACTTCGCCGGTGAGCTTCAAGACCTTGTTCTTGATCTTTCCCGCGGAGAGAGCATCGGCAGCGGCACCGTCCGCGGCTTCAATTTGGGGGTTGAAGAGGTCGGTCTCGGCGGCTTCGGCAGCCTCACGCATGGTCTGCACGTTCTTCAGATCAGTGGCGCTGACGGTGGCGAGGTCGGCGGGGAAGGGGTCTGCGGGACGACAATGATGAGCTGACGATATACGGGAGCACCAATGGAGTAGGACGTACCGACGAAAACGGCGTTGGCCTCCGCCTCAGCGTTCCCGGCAACACCATCCGAAATCTGGAATTGGGAGTAGCTGAAAAAGGAAATTAAGGTCAGGACGATTCTCTAGTGCAGCACCTTACTCGAGGAGAGCAAAGACACCAGTTGCGGTGACGGCGACATTTGTTGCTGCGGGTGCTGCGGCGGTCGCCTTTGCAGCTTTGGTGGCTTTGGCAGCTTTAGCAGCCTTGGTAGTAGCGGCGGCAGGTGCGGCGGCTTTGACAGCACCGCCTGCGACGCCTTGCGAAACATCACCCGCGCTTGCAACGTCGGTGGCGATGTTCTTCGAAAGCTTGGTTCTGGGGAAGAATACTCAATTTAGTGCGCCAGGATAGGAGGGAATAGGCGACACGTACTGCTCCTCCGTGATCTTCGCCTCGATCGACGCGGTGTCCTTGCCGGCAGCGGCGGCCTGGGCAGCTTGGATCTTGAGCGCCTGCACCTCACCGGTGAGCTTCAAGACCTTGTTCTTGATCTTGCCGGCGGAGAGAGCGTCGGCAGCGGCACCGTCCGCGGCCTCAATCTGGGGGTTGAAGAGGTCGGTCTCGGCGGCCTCGGCAGCCTCACGCATGGTCTGCACATTCTTCAGGTCAGTGGCGCTGACGGTGGAGAGGTCGGCGGGGAAAGGGTCTGGAAACAAATTAAGAGTCTGTCCGAGGAAGTCGAAGCAAAAAAACACACCAACAAAGACGGCATTTGCTTCTGCGGCGGCGTTCCCAGCAACCCCATCGCTGATTTGGAAGTCATCGTAGCTGGCGGGGAAAGGTTAACGATAGGAACGATTTGGCAGGTGAACTGAAGTACCTCAGTAATGCGAAGGCACGCTTCGAAGGAATCGGAGCGGCGAAAGAGGCGAGAGCAGGGACCAGCAGAGCGAGTAAAGCGAAACGACCCATTCTTGAGGATGGTTAGAAGATGTTGACAAAGGGAGAGTCGATTCAAGTGAATGAAGACAAGGGGACGGGGGACCGTAGAAAAGAAAGTGAATTCGCCGTCAAGACGAGGTGAAAGATGGGCAAAGTTCAAGCTGGAGGACAACGAAGCAAGCAGGTCCCTCTTATATGTTCGGCCTCAATAAACGTGGTCCCACGCAACCACCAGAAGTTCTCTCGGAAGAAGTTTGAAAGAATTCCATAATCACGAAATGCTTGGCAGGGTTAGGTGAGTAAAAATAGCCTCCGCAGAAAAAAAAAAAGTACAGAGAGCCAAAGAAAGCAGCAAATTTACAGTCCGGTGCTTGAACAAAAATTAAATTCCGCCAAGTTCTACATGGCTCCTTGGCCATCTCTGACGATTTACAAGGATTTACATGCCTTAAGCCGACAGGCCGGAGATCTGCATGATATTAAGCGAAAGTACCAAGACGGTTGCTATGACGTACGGTTAAACATTGAAAGAGTCGCTCTGCTCAGCCCGCCTCAGCCCGCCGATCATTGTTTGTTGATGCGAACAGCTTGAGTGCAAACAATCTCAAGCAATCGAGATTCCGGCTTGACGGACCGGAGACAGCCTTACCTAGTTCTCTGCTCTGCTGCTCTCATACTTGCTGCAAATCGAAGTAGACCCTCCAATCAATAATACTCTTGGGCTCGAACGAAATTCAAACGAGAATCATTAATCCTCAACCACAAGTTGTGCTTGCAGCTGCGGTCTAGCCTCCTGGAGGCTTTTGGACGTCTGATATGATGCCAACGGGATATGTACGGCGGCCGGAGATGGTTTCCAATCACCGTAACACCGTCAAATACTCTCCGACAAATACATTCACTTTTTCAGTGGAGCGTTTGGTGTAATGAACCCAAAATGAACCTCAAGTCCAGGGTCATCCGCTTGGTTCCCTGGAATTTCTTCAGTCGACGGCCGTCGAAGGTGTCCGATTTCAGAATTAGCTGGCCAATATACTTTTCTGCGGTTTCGTGGGATTCGAACCCACGACACGGCCATTGTAAATTGTGGCAGCCGGGACCCTCCTAGTCTCCCGTAGTCAGTCCAAAAACTAGAGGTTTTTTTTTTTTCTTGAGTATTGGAAAAAACCTTGTAGGACCCTCTGGCTAGGACTCGTGGCATTTTCCGCTTAGCCACCCGTCGCCGAGTCGAGACCAGTATTCATGGATCGGTTGAACGGGAGCGCGAACCGCGATCATGTTCAATTTCGGCTTGGTGCACAAGTTCCACCTTACACCGCAAACAAAATGGAACAAATGACGGGTAGTACTATGGGCTGGCCGCTGATATTCCTTCTACAACACACATACAATTGACGAACAAGTGTGCAAAATTTCGAATGCCCGAAAAGCCCAAGGCAATGATCTCAACATATCCTCCCTATCTAGAGATCCATTCGAGGGACGGTCACCGTGGCAAAGTTCTGCGCTGATACCACAGCGAATATTAGGAGGACTGGACCTCAAACCATCTGAGATAAAGTACCGTAGTCGTCGTCTCCGCCGTCAGGATCACTGAAACCAATTTCAGCTTCGTTACGAATCTGTTTGGGCGTGTAGATGAGCTTTCCGCCGATCCCCCCTGTGCGAAACTTTTTCAAGTGAGTGTTGAATTATTCATCGTGAATATACGTGTGTTTTACTGTGATCAAGAGGAGGGATGTTACAAAATTACAGACGACCCTTCATCTTAGCGCACGTAGCGGCAAGCATATCATTCTCGACCTTCTTTTGGGGCCAGTTCTGCCCCAAAGTCAACACCAGACCCTCAGTCTCATTCGGCTTCGGGATGACGTGGAAGTGGACGTGCGGGATATGCTACAAGAGTAATTGAGTCGTCCCCGCATTATACACTGGAATTCGTACCTGGAAGGCCAGCTTGCCGTTGTTCTGGGGACGGATGTCAATTTAGGAGGTCGTTTGTATACCAACAACATACCTGCACAATGTTGTATTGCTCCACACCGGTGGCGAGCGCGATCTTCTTAACCACCGGCCCGATGTCGCGGAGATATTCATCGGGGAGGTCGGCGAGCGTCTCGGCGTGGACTTCAGGATGATTAATACGACCAAGGTTGAGGGGATTGAAATGGTAGGCATACACTTGGGGATGACTTGAGTGTGGCCCTCGGTGGTGGGCATGATATCGAGAAAAGCGAAACTGGAAAAAGAAAGGATTTAATAAATTGGTGTTCCATAGATGACTTGCAACCGCCAGACAGAACCTGTATTCGGTTTCGTATACTTTGTGGCACGGAATCGAGCCTTACAGTTCCATGATATTGATAAGTGAATAAATACTTATCTTCCGG
This sequence comes from Mycena crocata, assembly GCA_029281795.1. Lineage (NCBI taxonomy): Eukaryota > Fungi > Basidiomycota > Agaricomycetes > Agaricales > Mycenaceae > Mycena > Mycena crocata. The sequence continues at coordinate 668,303 of JARJCP010000009.1, read as the reverse complement.
TTCCAGACGCAGTGCATACATACCCTTCAAAATACCGCAGAAGAGACAGCTTGGAACGACATCAGTACCAGTGGGTAACCTGGAGTCAGGGCGAAGCCACGACTTACGAGGAGTCCTCATTGGCCGCCATCGGTAGAGAAGTTTCGGAGAAGTAAGAGGAAGCCTTGAGGTTCTGGAAGGAACTCAAGGAAGTGATCACTGTTTTTGAGCGCCGGTGGGTCTCTTGATCAGATCCGTCAATTTTCCCACCCCAGCTACACGTTCAATGGCGGGATAACTTCAAAGGCTTTTGTGCAAGAGTTCGGGGTGCATTCAGACTGCACAGACCTATTAGTGGTGGCAGAAGGAGGGAAGAGTCAGAAAACGGCTTTCAAGTCCAAAATAGGAAATGTACACCGCTGGTGCTCTTTCCTCCTACCACCACCATATATTGTACAATGCATGGCTCATTACGCGTCAATAACTTCTCCAGACTGCCTGATCCATTGAAGGTCGTCGATGATTCCCCGCCTTGCCCTTTATCTTACCGTTGCACTTGCAGACACTGGCGTTGTCCGCTGCGGATGGTTCCTTGAGCAATCTCGAAAGGCTCCATGATCTCATACCAGATTCCCCCGAGGCCCAACTTCGTCTCTTCATACCTGCATTCTACGCGAACCTCGATAGTCGTGATATCCTCGGTCTTCGCCGCCAGCTAGAGACCGATGTCACAGGCGCTCAAAACCGCATCTCGAAGGCTGTTCTTGCGTTGAAAGGGCTGTCTGAGCTACAAGAACACTTGGTGTCCCGCGCATGCAGCGAAGTCTGGTCTTCGGCATGGAAATGGATTCAATTCTTGGACGAATGCGTGGAAGGCAACAAGCTGCACCCACTTTTCCTTTCGACAATCGTAGCTCTGAGCCAGGACGAGGATACCGCCACGATTATCAAAGTTACTCTCCGTGTTCACGTTCTTATCGCCAAGGTCTGGGTCGCTGCCGTCGATGATGCGCAAACGCCGGAACCGCTGTGGCACGATCTGTGTGTTTTCATTATTCACCAGGCCAACCCCGGCGAACCCAAGTACCTCAGAGAATTCATTGAAGGGGCAGGAGGCTCCATTGACAACCTCGCTTCGCTCATCGTCAAGCACATCCGCCGCGCTATCCCGGATAAGACCCACACCGCCAGAAACGAGGATGGTTTTACTCTCCTCGCCCCTTTCAAGCTCCTCGAGGCTGTCGGCATCGTGGACGGCCCTCTGACCTCTGCGCTTGCAAGACAAGGGATCGTCAAGTGCATGGCGGCAGCAGTTTGTGCGCTCAGCCGTTCCAGTATTCCCAGTGCAAAGCAGCTCATCCCGCTGAGCATTGCCGTGATCTTGGCCCACATCTCTGAATTCCCTGGATTCCCGTACGTCAAGGAAGCATTGGACGGCGGGCTTCTTCGCGCCATCGTCCTCTCTGCCAGCCGCCCCGACCCGATCCTCGCAGTCCCGCTCAACTATCTCCTCAACACCATCCTGCCGGAATCGCTGGTCTATCTCCTCGTCTTGTCCAGCCTGCGCTGCGCCCTCGACGATGCCACAGAACCCTCCAATGATTCTGATTTCCGCTCCTCATCTTTTTTTCGCGCCTGGAGCAGTTTTGTAGAAGTCGCCAACGAGCGTATGGAGGTGATGAAACAGTACGAGACCGGCGAGCTCGCTGCTCATCGTGCCTGCGATAACCTCGAGGTGCGTCCCGTTTCTACATTTGGGAGGGGACTGGCTGATTCGCTGAGCACATGCAGTGCGATGCCATCCTCCTGGAGGAAGCTTTGCAGCGCTGCGCGGCCTGCCGCAATGCTTTCTATTGTTCGAAGGCGTGCCAGACCGCGGACTGGAAAGCCGGTGGGCACCGCAAGCTGTGCGGCACGTCCTTTAACCGCCACCAGGGTGCGCTCGCTGCCTGACCTCCCATGACATGCCACTGATATGTGCCGGATCGGTCCCACAGAAGAGTGCACGCACCTCACGCACCGCGACCGCGGCTTCATGCGTGCGCTGCTGCACCACGACTATGCGGCTATGCGTGGGGACATCCTCTTACGCAAGATCGAATACATGCGCGCGCACCCCAGCGCATTGCCGTACGTCAAGTTCGATTACCGGCAGGGGCGCGTGGCGATTGAGGTGGGGCCAGCGATAGCGGAGGGAGGGACGCTGCAAGCCACGCGCGCGGCGCGGAGCGGGGGGCGAATAGAGCTGCATCTTATGCTGGTGGGTGAGGGAGCTACGCAAGCAAGGGGGACGAGCGTACCACTCAGGCTTGCGGACGGGCGGTTGCATGAGCGGTTGGTGGCGATTGCGGCGGCGGGGGAGGAGGTGACGCCGAAGGTGATCGAGGACGTGTTGGCCTTGGATGTGGCTTGGACGCATTGATTTGATGTCTCGCATTGAAGTTCTTTTGCATTGGTTGTCAGTTTGTAATAAGAATCGCTCGCACCTTACAGTACTTAGCTGTCTCAAAATAAAGCAGGATTATTTGAGGATTGTATAATAATTTGGTTCACAAGGGACATTCGCCTGGAAGGAATGACCACGATTTCCTCAGCCAAATCACGCCTGTTCTCGCGCGATGCAGTGTGTCCACGTTCTACAACGCGACGATGACGACCACCTTCCATCCAGCTCAAGCGCTTTCTTTGACAATCATAGCGCTCGGAGAAAGGATGTTTGACTCATGATCATGGTGGTCTGAGGTGAGGTGTTCCATAGTAATGCAAGATACCGAGTCTAGATTCTACATCTATCCGCCTACGCATACTTCTCGACGAACTGTAAATGGAAGCGCTCCAGCTTGCCCACATACTCCTCCACACCAGGGCATAGGCACGTCAGGCGGTAATGCCACTCGCCCTCCCGCTGGCCAAACCCGCTACCAGGGACGACACAGATCCCTGTCTCGTCGAGCAGCGCGAGCGCATAGAACGCGTCGGGCTCTTTCCCTGCATCGCGTGCTGCCTTCACCGCCTTCTCCGACAGCTCGATCTTCGGGAATAGGTACAGCGCACCGGGGCTCTCCACGCACGACGCGCCAGGTAGCGCATTCAGTCGCTGTGCCATCACGCGCGTGCGCTCCGCCAACGCCGCGTGGATCGTCTTCGTCTCCTTCTCCCACAGCTCGTAACTCGGCTCACCCTCTTTCGGCGGCCGTACCATGCAGTCGACGCCGATCTGCCCGCCCAGTGGCGGACACAGACCGACAGAGACGAGCTTGTACACGAGGTCGCGCACGGGCACGGATATGTTGGTGAGCTCGAAGTACCCGCCTCGCCGGCCGCACTCGCCCGAGACGCCCTTAGAGATGGAGTGGAAGGAGACAAGGGGAACGGGCGATTGCAGCGCGCGCACTACCTGCTTGAAGCTCGTGAACGGGTGCGTCTCCGCGCGGTGAAGGTTGCTCTGGTAGACCTCGTCTGCGAGCAAAACAAGGGAGTGCTCCTCGCAGAGGCGCACGAGCGCCTCCATCGTCGTACGGGACAGCAGTGCGCCGGTGGGGTTGCCCGGGTTGATGATTACGAGGGCTTTGGGCTCCGTGCCTTCCTTGCGCGCCTCGGCGAGCGCAGTGGTGATGGACTCGACGGAGGTCGACCAGTCGGAGGACTCGTCGAGGAAGTAGCCGATGGGTCGACCGTGGTGCTGCGCGAGGGCGGCGGTGTAGAGCGGGTACTGGGGGATGGGGATGAGGATGCCGGAGGTGGGGGAAGTAATGAGCATGTTGATGAGGAGGGAGACACCGGCGGAGGCGCCGGCGGTGAGGAAGATGTCGTCGGGGCTGGCGGGGAAGCCGTCACGTTCTGGGGAGGATGTTAGCAGTGTTTTAGGGTACTAATTTATTCAAGCAAGGACAATAGACGCGTCCGACACGCCATAGCACTGGATCGCACGTAAAGTCTACTCAGCGGACCAAGAACCGCAAATTCAGCAAAGAGACGCAGCCTGCCTCGTGCCCATCGCGTATAATCTGTCATTGCCGGATGGCAATCGAGACCTTCGCATCCGCGAGGGGACGCAGAAATCCCGTTTGCTATGAATAGCGACCGATATTAATCGTGATAAGGCCATTCCAAGCGCGTCGGGACGGAGGTATACGGGAGAAAGCGGAGCGCCGTAAGTCCGCTAGGTGCGCTGGCAGTGGGGGCGCCGCACACGTTCCCCAGAACCCCTCAATCGAAAAGTAGTCGCATCCACTCACCCTCAATAAATTTGGCCACACTCCGCCGGATTATTGGGACGCCCTGGCTGTGGGAGTACGCGCCGATCGAGCCGATCTCGCCCGTGAGCTCCTTCGCACGCGCCACGACGTCCGGGGGGAACACACCCGGCGCCAGATCCGCCAGTGCAGGCCACTCTGTCAGGGCTGCCACCTACAGAATCCATTGAATCAGTATAACTTGCACAATAATTAGAATGAGTAGCAGCGACACACCTGGCGCGTAAAGGTAATCGGAGGCTGATCGAGTCCCTTCTGCTGCGGGTTCCCAATGTTGGACGAAATTACTTTGTCAAATGGCAGTTTGTGGTCGCTGCTTCTGAGTTGGTCCCGGTAGTGCTCAGCCTTGATCGCGAGCTCGCCGCGGACGGCGTATTGGACCGTCTGGAGCTGGGGGTTGAGGACATCAAGGGTAAGTGGCCGCATAGTCGTCAAAGGTAACGAAACGAGTCTATGGGAGAATCGAGATGGAAGCAGGAAAGAACGAAGAGCCAGCACCATTGAGCCTTTTTGGGTCAGAACGTGACCGTTGCTACACGGGGCTGCCTTGGTCTATCCTGATTCCTTGTCGCAAACCACGAGGACCCTTTATACCCAATGCGAGATATACGCGACTGGGAAAAGCCTCTTCACCTCAGGAGCGGTCAAGAGGAAGAGGATTTGTCCGTCGACCCTGGAATCACTTTTCGGACGAATCGAATTCGGCCGATATCGCCAAAATGTAGGTCCATGGGGTACCACTCGCAGAATGGCATTTGAATAGTCTTAGGACTGTGCTTTTTCAATGCTGGGGACGAATTTCTGTTCAGAGGTCGACTTGTAATTATTACACAATCCTATTTATTTATTAAGACACCAACGAGCGAGCGATTCCTTGTAGAAACCGGCAACCTGTGCGAAAAACTTTCGGAGTCTCCACACCCAGGCGTCACCTCCTCCCGCGCCGCCGCAATCGCCACCAGGCGCTCATACACCCCGCCCATCCGCCAAGCGCATCGGCCAGAACGTCCTGCGGCAGATCTCGCCGCCCTCTCTCGCGACTAGCACATGCAGCTCGAGCCGCCCGCCGCTCCGCGCCGCGCGCGCACCCTGCAGCGTCCCCTGCGCCATCGCCGGCCCCACCTCGATCTCCACGCGCCCCTGCCGGTAGTCGAATTTGACGAACGACAACGCGCCAGGGTGCGATTTGGCGTGTGAGAACGTCCGCGCGAGCGGCTGCGTACATAGTCGTGGTGCAGCAGCGCGCGCAGGAAGTCCCGGTCACGGGTAGACAGGTGCGCGAGCTCCTCTTGCGGTAATGAGATGAGTGAGTAAAACTGTGGATGAGGTGCCAATGAGGGTAGCTGAGCTCACCCTCGATACAATTCAAGCTGTTGCCGCGGAGCTTGCGGTGGGCGCCGGCTTTCCAGTCCGCGGTCTGACACGTCTTCGAGCAGTAGAACGCACTGCGGCAGGAAGCGCAGCGTTGCAGGGCGTCCTCCTTGAGAACGGCACCACACTGCAGGTGCAGCGAGTCCGTATACGGTTCTAATCAAACTAAGAACTGAATGTGCGCACCTCGAGGTTATCGCAGGCACGGCGAGAAGCGAGCTCGCCGGCGTCGTACCGCTTCATGACCCCGAGACGCTCCTTCGCAACATCCACAAAGCTGCTCCACCGGCGGAAAAACGATGAGGTGCGGAACTCAGGGGCGGGAGCAGGTTCGCTTGCGTCTTCAAGGGAGGCTAGAAAGAACCGGGTGGTAGATCAGTGATCCCGGGAGGACCTCATCGAGGAAATACTTGAGCGGGACGAAGAGGATCGGGTTGGGGCGGCTAGCAGAAAGTACAACGGCGCGGAGGAGCCCGCCGTCTAGGGCCTCTTGGACGTACGGGAATCCGGGAAATTCGGAGATGTGGATGACGAGCACGCCGAAGCTGAGCGGGATGAGGCAATAATGCCGGAGCCGCTAATGGCACAGATTGCGGAGGCCATGCACTTGACGATGCCGTGGGTTGCGAGTGCATGGGTCAGCGGGGGCTCTTGCGGATGCCGACGACCTCGAGCAGCTTGAATATGGCGATGAGGGCAACGACGTCCTTGTTTGTAGCCATGTGATTATTGTGCGGAATGGCACGTCGGGTGTGCTTGACGATGAGCGCGGCGACGGCGTCCACGGAGCCACCTGAGCCTTCGATGAGCTCTTTGAGGAACCTGGGATCACGGACATTGACTTAGTTGAGCATGACACAGATCGTGCCACAGCGGGCCATCGCAGGGGTGTCATCATCTAAAACAGCAATCCACCCCTTGGCGATGAAGACATAGATGCGCGGTGTATCCTTAATATTCTTGGCAGCGTCCGCATCGGGATTCAGAGCTAAGATTGTCGAGAGGAAGAGCGTGTGCAGCTTGCTGTTTTTTTTATCGTATTCGTCGAGGAATTGAATCCATTTCCACGCTGAGGACCAGACTTCGCTGCATGCTCGAGACACCAAGTGTTCCTTGAGTTCAGATAGCCCCTTCAAAGCAAGAATAGCCTTCGAGATGCGGTTTTGAGCGCCTGTGCAATCGGTCTCCAGCTGACGGCGAAGACCTGGGATATCGCTGGCATTGAGGTTCGCGTAGAGCGCAGGGATGAATAGACGTAGTTGGGCGTTGGGTGGATCTGGGATTAGACCGTGGAGCCTTTCAAGATCGTTCAAGGAACCGTTCGCGGCGCACATCGCCAGTGTCTGGATGTTAAAAATCAAAACAAAAGTAACTCAAGGCGAGAGAAGACCGACGCAAACCTTCAAAAGATCAGCCAGTCTGGAGACATCATCGACGCGTAAAGAGGCGTGCATCGTATTCTATATCCGGGGGGGTGGCAGGAGAGAGGGAACGGCACCGCCACCGCCGATTTCCTTTTCGGACAAAGCCCCTTTCCCCACTCTTCCCTCCTGCCATCACCATCGCGATGCACACCTCTTTACGCATTGATAACCTCTTCCGACTCCCTGATCCCTCAAATGTTCCCAAACTTCGCCTCCGTTGAGCTCTTATCTCACCTTTTTCACCTGGCGATCTCTGCCGCAAACGGCACATTGGAAGATCTGGAAAAGCTGCACAGTCTTATAGCGGATTCGCCTGAAGCTCAGCTTCGTCTCTTCGAGACTGCATCACGAAGACTACGCTTGCCTTGCGGGGGCTGTCTGAACTCCAGCAACATCTGGTCTTCAGGGCGTCTGCCGAGGTCTGGGCCGCAGCGTGGAGTTGGTTTCAGTTTCTCGATGAATGCAAGAACCGCCTGCCTGGTGACAAAGGCAACCAATTGCCTTTCTGTATCTCTCCACAATCTTTGCTCTCAGCAATGATGAGGATACGGCTGCGAGGATAACAAATACTCCCCGTCTCCGCGTCTTTATCACCGAAGGATGGGTCGCGACCGTGTATGTTGCAGAATCGCCCGAACGGCATTTATGTATGTCACTTTCTTCTCACCCAGGGCAAAGTCGGCCATCCAAACAATCTCAAGGAATTTATCGAGGGCGCAGGGGCGCGGGGGGCACTGGACGACCTCGCCTCGCTTATCGTCAAGCATATCCGCCGTGCTATCTGGATAGGAACTTACACGAGGACGGCTGCCGTCTATCAATTCATCGAGAGCGTCGGATTCCGCGGCCCTCTAGCGCAGGCTGTTGCCCGACATGGCAGGGGCGAATGTGTGGCTGTTGTGGTGCGTCCGATATAATTGCTACAGACCAGTGGGTCTGCCGCCAGATGCTTGATCACCTTATGTAAAAGCGGCTCGCACCATTGTGCTCTCTGCATGCCGCCGCGAAACGATCGTCACTGTCCCGGTTCAGTGTCTCCTCGTTGACATTCTACCGGGGTCCCTCGTCTACCACGCCGTCCTGTGCAGCCTCCGGGAAGCCATTGAGTGGTAGACATCGCCAATGACCGCACATTCCGTGCCTCCCCTTTTTTCCCTGCGTAGAGCAAGTTCTTATTTCCCTGCGTGTCAATGGAGCAAGTTTGTTGTGCATCCTTTTTACCACTGCGCCCAAGGTAAACCTCGCTCGCGAGCGCATCAAGGTGATGAAGCGGTACGACAGTGGCGACTCGGCGAGCTCGCGGCTCATGACGCCTGTGACAACCTCGAGGTGCGTATGGTTAGCTTTCCACATTCATTTTCCCTGATTGACCGTGAAATGCTGTGCTGTGTTGACGGAACTTCGCTGTGCTTCCTACCACAACACCTTCTACTGCTCGAAGCAGCGCCAAACCGCTGACTGGACTACCAGCGGGCACCGCAAGCTCTGCGGCCATCGGTTGAACCGCCCTGAGGGTGAGCTTCGCTGAACATCAAATCCAGACGTGCCAGTATACTTATTATATAATCTTTTTTCCCCTCAGAGGATTTCGCGAGCCTGTCAGCCCACGACCGCGACTTCATGCGCGCGCTGCTGCATCACGATCAGCCGACATTCTCGCTCGCCAGATTTCGTACATGTGCATGCGCGCACACACGGCCGGCGCGTTGTCGGTTGTTCAAATCGACTATGGTGCGGGTCACCTAGCTGCCGCTACCCGAAATTAGTGGCCAAATTGGCCGGAGAAAATTTCTGGCCCTGGACACAGCCATAGGTGGCTTGATTTTCTGTTTTTCCACCCGCTTGTGGCCAAATCTTAGTGACAACTTTTTTTACCTCACTCAGTTTTGATTTAAATAAAATTCTGTCTTAAGGATTTGTTTCCCTCTTCAAAAGGAGCACTTTTGTAAGAGGGATAAGAAATTGGGGTAAATTTGAGGTCACAAAATGTCACGCAATTTCAAGCACGAAGTAGCGGCAGCTAGGTGACCCGCACCATACTGCCGTGCCAGTCGGCGCGTGGCGATCGAGGTGAGATCAGCACGCGGGGAAGAGGGGACACCGCTAGCTGCGCGCGCGATGCGGAGCGGCGGGCGTGTGGAATTACATGTGATGGCCACGGTGGTGAGGAAGGCCGGCCACTCGGAGGCCTGCAGCAGGAGGTTCTTGCCGATGCGGCTGGCGGATGGGAGGGTGCATGAGCGGCTGGCTGCGACTGCGGCGGCAAGACAAGAGAGAACGTGACACCGCTGGTGCTCGACGACGTGTTGCGCTTGGATGTGGCTTGGACGCATTGAGGTTGAGGGTGGAATGGAATTGGAAGCGATTAATTTAATGACAGTGAGCATCTGGATTCTTTGGAAAATCTGGAATCGACTGACTGGAAGTTTTCGTAGGACTTGTACAAATCCTTCTTCGTACTGCCTTTGGTGGAACCGCTGCGACTTTCCTGGAAAAGACCACCTCTACCGATACTTAGACATTCGCATTGGGGTATGTTCCCTTTTTTTTGCGGCCGAGGCTCTGCATTCGGTGGACAGAGTTTCCATGCTATTCAAATCATTCGTATCGATGGCCATCAGATTCGGCTTCCCCCCCCCATCTTTCTGTCTTGTTCTTTCCGTCATTCATTCATAAGTGGACAGCGTTAGGAGAGGGCTCAAATTCTAACAGCATCGTCGCGAGTCGGGGCTCTGTTCTCATATTGCGGGGTGTTCTTCCAGCTGCCAGTGAGATATGCAGGCTCAATCATAGAATATAAAACCGAATCAAATCAGTAGACAGATTTGGTCCAGGGTGTGTCACCGTTGACAAGACGGAAATTAGCCATAGTAATTCAACTCAAAATGGGCAGGACTGAACCCTGCGACCGCTGTTTAGTTAGGGTGTCGTTTTGCTAGGACGAGTATAACGTAGACCAAAGAAACCGCAACTCTCAATTGAAAGGATAGCCAATGGGGGGGCGAAAAAATGGAGCAAAAAGTATTTTTCCAATATGAGTTGAGTCGGCCTGCCGAGATTTGCCGAACAAGCCGATCCGCACATAACATTCCCACGGTTCAAAATCAAAGAGCGATGTGAGGTACCTTTGAGCACTTGTCGGATTCGGTGGGTTACATCGAAGCAATGAGCATTATGCTACAGAATATTCTTGGCTTGAAGCAAACTGGGGAAACTGCCGTAGAAGGCTAGTCGCAGGAGCAAATTCTCTGCTGTTGAAATTTCGTTGGGTATTCAGCAACAGAGCCATGGCAGATCGCCGAGTAAGAGATGGTGCCTGAAAAGAGGCACTGACACCCTACAGCTTCCCCGGTGAGGAATATCTCAAAATACTCTTCAAATAGTCGGCAGGACAATAAGTTAGGCAGTGAGTTCCGCTCTATTTATGTATAACGTTGATATAGGTCCTTGAGTGTGTATGCACGTACCCTATATCTCTAGATATCTGTGACTGAACGAGGAAGATGCGGCGTCAGAATGTGAAATTACACACGTTTGCATCGACATGCAGGTATCGTTTCTTGAGAAGCGTTACTTTCCGGAGCAGGACGAATGCGGGAAATCGCGTCCATGATTATTATTGTACCATGTGGTACACAGATAAGCCATCCATCCTTCTATAGCTACTTAACTTCCACAAAGCTTTCTGCGTTCTCTAACAGTGCACCGAAAGCTGAGATGCCGCAAACTTTTCAGCCAGCGGGCGATCAGGCCATCGGCCGATCAGCCGGATCAGAGCGTTCCCACGGTTCAGAAAAGGTTTCAACCTTTTCAAACGTGTACGTCAGGCTAAACAATGTCAACGTACCTTCGCCTTACTATTCTCACGTTGTCCCGAATGCTTAAACACCCAATCTATATTCGTGCACGTACCGTCTCTCCTCCGTAAATCCTTGTATATCGTGTGCGCCCCTTATGAAACTGCTTCCCCCCGCAGTCCGCAATCCCCATATGCTTGGTGTCAGCTCAACAACTGCAACACGCTTCTATCCTCCTGTGTCACGATATCTTCCGCAAACTTCTCCAGTCAATACTGTTTATACTATCCCATGCTCTAAACGGTTAAATTGGTCGTTGATCCGAATGTTCACGTTAGCATCATCGCGTAATCCTCGTCGAATCTTTCTGCTTCCACCATGCTGAATCCAGGCCGAGAACTCTTGACGTCCACCCTAATTTTGTCCCCCCCAAATGCGTCTGAGGTATTGAAACAACCACTGGTGAATGCCTTGTGATAAGTTCCAATCGGTACGTGCCTGCCCGGTAGAACGGCGACGTCCGGTAGAACGGGCTTGTCCGGCAGAACGGCGGCGACGTCAACTTCTCACTGCGGATCCTGTTGCAAAAATCTATAACTCCCAAGATGTGATATCTATCGGTGCAACGGCAGTGGATATAAAGCGTCGACTCGCGATGCAGACCTAATCACGCCATGTCTCTTCCTCGTCAAACGACTGTCTTGATATGCGGAGCTGGGCCAGCAGGCATGGCTGCAGCCTTGTCTCTACATCACCATAAAATCCACGACGTTGTAATCGTAGACTCGCTTCTCGCAGGCCAAAACTCATCTAGGGCGATGGTCATTCAAGCAGCGACTCTGGAGGTACAAAACTCAAATTCTGGTCTATTTCCCGCTCATCGGATGATGTGTAGGCTCTCGATACCGTCGGATGTCTCGAGAATCTCCTAGAGGCGGGAACCAAGGTCGAACGCCTGGGTCTGCACAACGGTTCATCGTACCTCATTTCCGCCGACTTCTCGCTCCTGTCGTCCTACACCAAATTTCCATTCGGCCTGACTATTCCCCAATCCAGCACCGAGGCGGGGATGCTAGAAAAGATGGCAGAGGCCGGAATCAATGTCCTGCGACCGTTCAAGGCCGTTTCCATGAAAGCTTCACCAGATCGTGAAGGCACGATTGACGTTGCATTTGACTCGGGGGATATCGTGCAGGCGAAGTATGTCATTGGAGCAGACGGCGCGCATTCAGTGGTACGTTTCTTGCATTCGAGACGTTTCGTCCAAATGACCGGCAGACCAGATTCGCAATGAAGTGGGAATTGCATTCAAGGACCCCGACGGCGACGAAGGTCGTGATTATGGGAATCTTTCCCAGCTGGCCTTGGGGGACGTTGCATTCTCATCTCCTCCTCAATTCCCCGCACCGGCCACTAACGTGTTTGTGTCAATGGCGGACGGAAACTTTACCCTCCTAGTGCCATTCCCCGCCCACGCCTCCCCCGACAAAACGCGCACCGTGTATCGTTTCGCATCCAGCGTTCCCGTCGAGGACGGAACGGCTCCCCACGCGCCCGGTACCGATTACCTCCAGTCCCTCCTCGACCGCTGCGGCGCCGCATCTCTCTCCTCCGATCCCACTGTGAACCCGCATCCGACGCGCATCGAGAGGACGTACTGGTCCTCTCGCTATCGCACCCGCGCCGCCATCGCCGACCGCTGCTTTACGCGGCTCGCGGGAAGCGGGGCTGTCCTGCTCATCGGCGACGCCGCGCACATCCACTCGCCCCTCGGTGGCCAGGGCATGTCGCTCGGCATCCGCGATGCGATCAGCCTCGGTACGGCGCTCAAGGCGCACATCGCACTTGACGCCGATAAGTCTGGCTCGGATAAGCTGCTCGAAGACTGGGCTGCCGACAGGCACGCACGCGCGCTTTCTGTCATTGCGCTCACGAAGCGGGGGCTGAGGGTGATCTCCTCGCGGAATGCGTGGTTGCCGTTTCGCTTGCTGGGGCTGGCGGTGCTGTGGCTTGCGTTCCGGTTCACCTTTTTCAAGCGAATGATCGCATACAGGATTAGTGGGCTCGCCGACGTGTAACTTTGCCAAGGTCCACCTCGGAACCTCCTGTAGATGCATCGTGCCTTGTAAAAAGTATACGCCTTATCCAACTTTGATTTATATTTGTTGCGATTGACCTTCCGGAATTTCTGCTCTATCTCATCCCGGTGCTCAATCACCCCGGGAACGACGGCCCTTCTGGTTTGCTACAGGTATCCATGTCGACCTTCCTCAAACCCGGTCACTTTTCGGGCTCCCAGGTGAAGAGTATAAGAATTCTATTTCCGGTGTGGCCACTCGCTGTTCCTGCGCCGCTTTTAGAGGGAGCACATGTCGACCTTCCTCAAGCCCGGTCACTTTTCGGGCTCTCAGGTGAAGCGTACAAGAACTCTATTTTTGGTGTGGCCACTCGATGTTCCTGCACCGCATCCCCCATTCTCACTATAAAAGCGGCGCATTTCTCATACACCCGGTTATTTCATTTCATTTCCAATATCCACTTTCTACACCAGTTGTATTATTCTTCTTCCACCATGCTTGCTAGTCAGGCACTTTTTATTTTCTTCTTATTCTTCCCCTTGCTCGCGGCTTCAACACCTGTCGTTAGACCAATCCTCCAGGACATTCGCCATACTGTGCCGCGAGGTTTCGTCAGCCTTGGCGAGGCTCCGCCTTCGAAATCGATTACTCTCAACCTTGCTTTAGCTTTGGACAATATTTTAGCGCTCGGACAGCTCCTTTTGAACATCAGCACACCATCGAGCCCGAACTATGGCAAATACCTGTCCAGGGAAGATGTGCGTGAGATATCATATTCTCCATTCACCCTCACAAGTTAATTATTTTCCCAGGTCAACAAATTGTTGAAACCATCTACAGATACTGTCGCCGCCGTGCAGGACTGGTGTTCCGCACACAACGTCTCTTGTAGTTCCGTAGGAGAGGCGGGAGACTGGATTTCTTTCACTGTTCCGGTGGCCACCGCCAACAAGATGCTCTCTGCAAAGTATGAGACATTCCAGCATACGGAAAGCGGTACATAATACATTCGGACTTTAGGGTACTCCCTACCGGCTCAGGTTGCAAAGCATATCGACGTCGTTCATCCGTCTACTGCATTCAACCACCCTCGGCCCCATGCCGCCATTCGATCTGCTGGAGATTCACGTCGTCGGTATCAACCATCGAAGCAAGACAACTCCGACTCTAATCCGAGTCCCTGCGACCCGAAAAAGGTGACTCCCGGTAGGCGTTTCTTCTTGTTGTATACTGCATCATCTAAGATATTTCATTGGCCTGCCTGCAGTATCTCTACGGCATACCCTCTGCTCCTGCTGCAAATTCCACGAACAATAGCATGGCTGTCGCCGGCTTCAATCAGCAGACGGCTCAGAAGGCCGATTTAAAGAAGTTCCTCGCAGAATTCCGGCCTGGCATGTCTTCGGATACAACATTTAGCCTCCAAACTCTCAACGGAGGCGACAACCCTCAAGTTGATCCATCCCAAGTCGTAAGCGACGACAGCCAAGAAGCTGTGAGTGATATTCTTTGTTACCCAAAACGATATCTAATTTCTGTTTTCAGAACGTCTGTATCCTTGCATGTTTATAGCCATACGCTGACATTATACTACAGCTCGATATTCAATACACTGTGGGTCTTGCCACAGGTGTACCTGGTGTCCCCCACGCTGATCATTGATTGTCTAGGTGATAGGGTGCAGTGGTTTCGCGCCGAAGCGGAGATGTACCGCTGGCTGGAGCAGTAGTACGAACGTAAGCATGCGGAGCTTATGCGGGTGATAACCAGGTTTGAACGGGACAAGGTCGTATGGAACGGACGGGCAGATCGTGAGGAGAGTCGGATTGGGGGTGCTAATGGCACCGTGACGATTGCTCGGATGCAGGCTGCGATGTACAAGCGGCTGGAGCACAATGCGAGGGTGATTTTCAAGAGTGCGGATTCAGGCGCACACCACGATTGGATTTCAGCAAAATCCTTTGACGAATTAGTGACCAAGATCGACGGATGGCGAGACGTGGTGTTCAAGTGGATGGATGGAATGGTGCGTGTATTATTCATGATTACATTGATTGTTTACTGACTAGGTATTAGGGGATTCACAGGGCGTACAAGGATTTTTAATTGCTCGATTTGGTATGATACATGACTTAAGTTGCACGATGTACTTAAGATGTTGCTGCTACTTAAAATTTACTGATGACTTAAGTGGTGGATAGGAACTTAAGGTCTGGAAGTTCAGCGTGACTTAAGAAGTGGGGCGAAACTTAAGTGGTGGACACAACTTAAGTGGCGAGGGGGAACTTAAGTGGGGGCGTGGGTAGCGTGGATGGTGGATATGCTGTGTTGGTGGTGCTCCCACTGGGGGGAGCAGGAACTTAAGTTCGAGCCAAACTTAAGTTGACTGTGCGGTCGAACCGCCTAGAACTTAAGATCGGCTGCTCTGATTTCATGCGGGAAGGCAGCTTCAATGTTCGGCACGTCTGCCTCCTCGCCAGTTTTCGCGAGTGTGGTAGCACTTTTGAACGATCAACTCATTGCTGCGGGAAAATCGCAACTCGGATTTCTGAACCCTTGGCTATATGCACATCCTGAGGCTTTTAAAGATATTTCCGAAGGGAACAACGATGCTTGTGGGGTAAGTAATTTGTTCGAAACGTTATTACACTCTGATAATCAGTTGAAATTGAAGCATGATGGATTTCGTGAGTCCCTATGAACAGCCTGGGTCTTTTTCTCAGCCGACGTCTTCAGCTGCAAAGAAGGGTTGTGATCCTGTAACGGTGACGATTTCCCCACCATGTATTCGATTGTCGTTGATAACTTTCATTCCAGGGCCTCGGATCGCCGAATTTTGGAGCCCTGAAGAAGGCCGCAGGACTCTAGGCAGCATGTTATCATATGTACACATCTGAATGATCCGTTCATCTGTCCGCTTCACTGTTCCCAATTCGAATGACGTTAAACCATCACCATGTGGTTCTGACTGAACTAAGTTCATCCTTCAACTCTGAACAACATTGAATTGTTGCGTCACATACAGAGGTGCTCGCAACATCTCGCAGGAGGATCGAAAGGGAGGGCCGTTTATAGTCGCATCATTCGACTCCGATATGCCTCTTCTTCCAGCAGCATTATTATGTTATCTTGGAAGCAATGGCACACATCCGCAAGGAGCCAATGGTGTGGAGAGCAGAGTGAGCTAGGAAGTCCCAGTGCAATTACATTATTTCCTTCCACAGCGATGCTTTATGCTTTAAGTGGATTTTTTTTTTTCGAGTTTGAACCCGATCCCCTCTAAACGAGGCCGTGGAACGCCGCAAACGGGTCGTCCTTCTCCGTCACCTCTCGAATCTCGAACTCGCCGCGGAGATGACGCGCAACCTTTGCACTCGTGAGATGCTCCACGAACGCCAGGGCCATGTCGGAGCCTGAGATAGTGGGTGAGTTCAACACAACTGCTCGAGTCGTGATAGTAAAATTCGCGCACCAGCGGTAACGCCCGAACTGGTCCATACATTTCCATCAACGACCCAGCGTGCCAGGGGTACCCACTCGATGTCCTTTGGACTCGCAGCCTGGAGGCGGTGAGTCAAAGCAACATAAAATCAATCATCAGTGTGCACGCACCACAACGGCACGGTAGAACAGTTTATTTGTTGTCGCCCGCTTTCCTGAGAGCACGCCGGCGAGAGCGAGCTGGAATGAGCCAGTGCACACGGACATGACGTACTTGGCGTTAGGCGCCTGTTGCGCGATAAACACGATTTCCTCGTCGGGAATAAGACTTTCGCCTGTGGCGAAGTCCGGACCGGGACCTGGATCGAAATGCGACTTGAATTTGCGCGGCCGAGTTTGCACATGGGTACTACGAGAATAATTACCTGCAGGGACCCATAGAATGTCAAACTGCTTCCCTGTTGCGAGGGCGTCCGCATAGGTGAGGGTTGGGTTGAGCGTCGGCGCATTACGGCGCTTCATAGACACCACTGGGTCCATCGTCGGAGCCAGGTAATCGATTTCAACGCGGTACGGGAGATTGACCATGACGCCCCGAGCAGCGGGGCGGTCTCCGTCGTTCAAGCTGGCAAGAATTTCAACTGATTTTTGACGTGTGAGCAGCGGACAGATTCGACACGACAAGTGGAGGTACTTGGCTGAATAAAATCGCTGAGGGTAACATCTTCGGAGAGGCAGACTGCGATGGTCAGAGTTTCGGGCATGGTCGGAAAATTAGAGGACTCTGAACGACGCTCAATGATCCGTGGTCCACCTGATCCGAGGACCCGTTGATCCTTAATCGTCCGGGTTGTGATGAGTATATCGTTTCGCAACAACTCAACAACAAATGTGCAATTCAAGACAAGAGCCTCTAGTGAGACTCTAGTGAGACTCTCCGAAGCCACATTGAGATTTCTGTCAGAAGTACTGACTCAGGAGTCGGAACGAGGAAGGATAAGTATACGAGGTAAAGAGAATTAATAAGAGGGATCAGCAGAATACGGAGGGAAACAGCTACAGTCGAGGCCGGACATAAATGGGATCGAAGTACATGGCAACGGAAGAGATAGGGTGGAACGCGGAAAGACGGGTGGACGATTGGACCTGTAATAACGTCTTCCTGCCTCCCATCAGTTAGTGAAGCTAACTGGGCCACGGTTCGTGTTTAATCTCGTTGAAACTTGAAAGAGAGTTGTTTCAACAGAAACAAAAAGATGGCAGACTGGTCTGGGCACGCCTGCGGACCTGATATAGCTGCTGAACTTGATTGAACACAGAAAGGTTACATATCGCATCTTGCCGTATGCATATCTTATCTGATCCGATCTGTTCACTCATTTGACAGAAAGCTGTGCCCTTCCAATGATGAAAACGTGAGGCGCCGATTGGGCGCCGAAGTCCATGATTTCATTGCACAAATTTTGTGTCTTCAACGCTTCTCGGTTTCAAGCCTTGATCCTTTCCACCCAAATTTTGTTTTGTTTTTCCCTGCTCGGCGGCCCTCAGAGCCTCCTCTTCCCGATGTGTTCAGGTTTCGGCTCTGCAAAAGGGCTGCATAATACTAAATAGGTAGAAAACCACTTGGATCTATATGCTGAGGCACTCATCAAGATTCGTGTAGCGACTCAGACAAAAATCAGGTTTGTCGGGAAAATAAACTTGGTCCGAGGGAATTTTTTAACTCGGTCATGAACTCGGGTATGAGTCAGTGTGGAGTCGGAGACCGTCCGAAGCAAGCCCGAGCTGAACTGTGTGAGCAATAATGTGGGCTTGATAAGGGAGACCGAGGCTGTCTGGGCCAGACCAACGAAAACTCGGCAGGAACGACCAAAAGTGTGTGAAAGTCTCTTAAATTCACACTCCAGACAAAAAAGATACGGAAAAGAGACCCAATGCAATATTCCAGGTGGTCTGGTTCGGACCAATTCTGTTACTGCACCCGTTTTCGTGTAAAAAAGTCACCGCACCTGTTCGTTCCTGCAATAGCATTCCTCAAGAATGTTTTATTAGGGCTGCAAACAACATTGAAACGTGATGGAGAAGCAAAGGATGAGAAACACTGCGGTCTACCGCGGAGCAGGTGGGAGCCGACCTGCATATCCCATGTTGAGCTGAGTATTCGCCCGAAAATCCCCGGAAAGGCATAGTCATATGGCGCAAGCTAAAGATATGACACCATATTTAAAGACGAGAAGGCGATTGGAGAGGTAATTCTTACTTTTCGCACATGGGCATCGACTATACTGTATTCAAGGGCTCGCCCAGCGGCGCCATTGTGGAGGCGAGGAGCCACCGCGAGGCACCCACCGGGAACCAAGTGCTGGTGCGAATTACGCATTCTGGGATCTGCGGCACGGACGAGCACTTCAAGCACACTGACATGGGGCTCGGGCACGAGGGGGTGGGCACGGTAGAGCGCCTTGGCGAGGCCGTCAAGGACTTCCAGGTTGGGGAGATTGTCGGGTGGGGGTACGTACACAAGACCTGCGGCACTTGTGTCCACTGCCTCGCTGGTGAGCTTCTGTGTTGTTTACCACCAGAAATATCTCAATGAGTGATAATCACTAGGTCGCGATAACTACTGCACTAGAAGCGAGATGTGTGATTGATGTTTCTGAACATGTTCAACCTCTGACGCTAGGGACAGATACGGCACAGCGAATTTTGACCAGGGGTCCTATGGCTCCCATGCCATCTGGGATGCATCGTGGCTGTTCAAAATCCCACCCACCCTCGCACCAGAGGACGCAGCTCCGCTCATGTGCGGCGGCGCCACCGTGTTCAACGTGATCGATAACTACAACATCCGGTCCACCGATCGAGTCGGCGTCGTCGGCGTTGGTGGTCTCGGACACCTCGCAATCCAATTCCTGTCAAAAATGGGGGCGCGCGTTGTCGTTCTCTCAAGTACCGACGCGAAGCGCGAGGAGGCGCTCCACCTGGGTGCCTCAGAGTTTTACGCGACTAAGGGCCTAGCGGCGCTTGAAATCGCGCCGCTCGACCACCTTATTGTTACCACAAGTTTTCTCCCCGACTGGGCACTGTATGACTCGGTCTTCTACTCCCTCCTTCACAACTAATACTCACGCATTTTGCAGGTACTTGAACATCATGAGTCCTCGGGGCAGTATTTATCCCCTCACCATCAGCGGAACCGACCTTGTTCTGCCCGCGATGCCAGTTGTGCTCAAGGGCCTCACCGTCCAGGGCTCGGCAGTTTCATCCCGCTCCTCGCAGGTGAAAATGTTGGATTTTGTGGCGGTGCACGGTATCAAGCCGATCATTGAGCGCTTTCCCATGACCAGAGAAGGCGTGGAAGAGGGCATGGCCAAGCTCCGTGAGGGGCGCATGAGGTACCGGGGTGTTCTGGTGAAGAATTAGATTAGAATACTCGTTTGTTTGTAGTTCAACAGTTCGATTGTACTTGAAGCTTGAAGATAGAATCTCCGAATCTATAAGACGGGTCGTATTAGAGCACTCACAATTTCAGGACCACCGGACATAGAAGAATGCTCCATTCTCCAGAACTGAACAGTAGTAGGTTAGCTGGGCAGCGACGGCGTGCAATCGGCATATACATGTTTCCATCGCATAATACTTGGATTCAGCAAAGGCCAGATGCAAGGGAGTCACATCGATAAGTAGGCTTGCCAAATAATTGTCGAATATATACGCAGATAAGGGTCCACATCTATGTACCACGTTGCAGAGTAGTAAGAGTTTTGTTCTCTGGTCCGGCTTCCTTTGTTCCTTTGTTTCTCGGATTTCTATGTCTCCTCATGCCAACCTCATCCTTCTGCCAGTGATATCTAAGAGATGCTTTTCAAATGCATCCCATGGTTACGACCTTTCTTTCACTGTTCTTGTTCGCTCCTTTATTTCTCTTTTCTTTCAAAAGGGCAGCAAGCGGACCCATAACGTCAAACAAGGGAGGACAAAGACTTGCCAAATAAGGGTTTGCTTTGTTGCTCTTTGTGGTCACTGCAGGAGGTAGCCCGAAAAGGGAATTTTTGGATGGAAAGGTTCTTTCACCAATTCATCTCCAATCGACCTTTTCTGCGCCTTATAAGAATCCCCGCCGTCGCGATGTACCTTCAAGGCATTCTCGTCTCCAACCCACCGCCTACATCTTCTAGCAATGCCTTCCACCTCCATTACCCGTTCTTTCCGTCGTGCTGCGCGTCCCTCATCGCGTCGCTCGCAGTCGACTCGCGACATTGGCAACAAGCTCGAGCGTGCGGCCCAGGCTCGTATTGTCGCTCAAAAACGCATCCCTCTCGCCACCAAAAGCAATGCCAACGGCAGTGTGGCACCTGCACCCACAACACAACTCTCTCTTCCACGCACGCTTCCGCGGCCTGTGGTTGGAGAAGTGGAGATGGCTAGCCTGGTCAGCGCGTACCCAAACCTCGCAGGGATTCCCGCAGAATATATCCGCAAGCGCTTGCCTCTGAGCACCCCAACGTACGTTTTATTCTTTGTCGCATTGCACCCTGATACTGATTTTATTTTGCTCAGTATGCGCGCAGCTTTGCAAGCCATAGAGACCTCGGCACCTCGGAGCAGCCTGCCCCGGGAGCTCGAGATTCTCATGAACGACGTCGTCTCCGCCGCCGGCCCCACCCATTTCTTCGCGGTCTACAGCGACGCACCCCTCATCTTCGGCCAAAAACGCCACGTATCCCTCTACCCCTTCCACGACCTCGTCATCGGCGCCCACTGCGCCAACCTGCCGGCCCTCCCCGCGTCGCAGCCAGCGCACGCCACTCTCCCCGTCGTTCCCCTGTCTCTACCATCGCCCGAGACGTTCTCGTTGCTGCACGCGTATCTCTACACGCCCGAGACGCTCCTTGCCGCTCTTGCGCCACCCTGTGGATCCAATTTGCTCCAGCTCGCGGGGCATGCGCAGAAGATCCAAGGCCTATGGCGCAACGCGTGCGTGCTCGCCGTCGTTGACGAGCAGCTGTACGACGTCATCGAGTCGTCCTGGGAGCGCACCATTGCCACGATGCAGGCGTGTTCTTGAGTGCCGTCGTATATTTATATGTTATTTAAACCATGTGTATGTTTATGAACCCAAGTATATGTACACTAGTTTGCAATCGTCTTCTCAATTTTTGCTCTACCCCTGTTGCTAAAGCGCTGAAGCTCTGAAGGTTGAACTCGTTGAACTCAAGACCTGGCAAACAAAGCGGAATGTAACTTTGTCAGAGCCGATCGATGGTTTGCTTCCGGCGATCATGTTCCGCTCCCGGCGATCGTGTTCTGCTTCCGGCGATCATGTTTTTGATCCTGGCGATCACCAAATTATGACCATTGACTGCTTCTTTTTAACCTAAAAAGTTGACGTGTTGCAAGCAAAGAAACTTGGCGAGTCCTATCTATGGCTGGAAGCTTCTTGTAATATCGATATCTTCCGACTCCCGGTGTCGATTTCTCGCTGGAATTGATACAGACAGTAATATTACTGCACGACGGCGGAAATGTGGTGGTTCAGATTTCCCTGATTATGCTATATGCTATACGCGCAGAAACCAGCTCTGCTTCGGCGGCGGCACATTCGGACGTACTGAGACCCAAGTGCAGTGGCAAGCCAGTTTCGGCGGTTCTGATATCACAAGGCTCAAGAATGGAAGCGATTCTCTGGTACGGGGCGGCCATTCGTGGGGAGAACTTGGATGGGAAATAAAAAGAGGAGCATCGCAGATTGAGTAGAGATGGTGGGAGGAATGGCCCTTCTTTTCTGATCAAGATTCAATAGAGTCATCGGACAGCGAGGCGCACTCCGCACTTTGCACTAGGCTGAACTTGAAGCTGTACATACAATGTCTCCGCTATTAATAATGAAGGCATTGCAAGCCGTACTATGTATATTTCTGAGCCTGAGTTGAGTCTACCACTCGGGACACTAACTCTTTTCAACCTCTCTCAGCCTTCCTTGCGCATGTGGGTGTACTGGGAACGCGATTGCCTCATTGTTCAGACTCCATTTTGACATTAAAGAAGGATAACGCGCTACCGAATAGAATGGAAGACCACCAGAGCGAATCTCCGTTGGTGGGATTTTTTTCGTGACTCGAAGTTTTGCCCACAATGAACTGCCTGATTGATGATTCGACAGGGGTCTCAACCGAGTGCTCTGTTCCTGGGTGTCGTGTTGATTGACTCGATCACCAGCAGCCGAGGGAGGTCCGGGATGTTCAGATATTCGATGCGAAATGTTCCTTTGTCCTTGCATCAACCTTGCTGGACCTGAAAGGCAGTTTCAACAGAAATTCGTTTGTGGGCACACTGCGACACGGCTGCCTCATTCTTCAATTTGATATCAAAGAAGCACCGCCCGCCGTTACCGAATGGATTGGAAGACAATCCAGCAAGCCCATATCGGCATAGCCTGGTGTGAAGGGAAGAGTGCTCCTCCACCCACGTGGGACTTTTTCCCCCATGACTCGAAGTTTTCGGACACGATTAAAACGACCGACCGGTCGTCCAACGGATGTTCTGACTGCTGTTCCCGCGGGCGTCGTGTCGATTGAATCGTGGGATGCGGTACCGGTCCCAGTTAGATACTCTATTTGAAACGTTCCTTTGTTCGATCATAATAGCGTAGTGGCGCTCGTTTATTATTTACCTTAAGTTTGGACCGACAGATAACCGTCCTGGGGCCCGAATCCGGAGGAAAAAGAATAGAGCGCCGGCGGGTGATATGACAAGAGGAGACTCATTCGTGTCCAGTGTTCCGTAGCATCTGTACAGAACGAGATGTGTTCGTGGGCGCGCGACCGCCTCGTGTTCTCTCCGGATCTCAACATCATCCGCACCCTTCCGAGTGGAATGGAACCTAGCTATAATTTCAACAGCACCTGCAAAGCGAGACAGTGTGGCGGACATACCGAGAGAAATGCGTTATTCGCTTGGCGCGCACTGGCACCGTTACTTACGAATGAGAACAAGGGACAATAACATCGGGATCAGAACCGGCGGCAAATTATGGTCCGCGTGGTTGGCCATGGATTTGTGATTGACAAAGGTGTCGGGGCACAAATGCGGTCTCGACAAGGATTTCGGGATTGAAGCATTCTTGTGCCCTCCTAATATCACGTTCCACGAGGAATCCAGTACGGCAGTTGAGATTGTTGATTGTTAATCCAAACTGTCCTCGCGATTGTGGCACGGGCCGCACGGTCCCGTGAGAGAGAAATATAGAGATCAAGTCACAAACAACAACATACGTTGATGCCATCACAGCCTTTTCTCTTGCCAAACGCCCACAATGGCCTCGTCCGCCGCATCCGAATTGAGGAGTGGGGAAGTGTTTTGGGTTGAGAATCAACCATTCTTGCTTTCTGTTGGCTACAAGCTCCGCCCGAGATATGATCCAAGCTGGATTCCGTCATGGATACTCGACCCAAAGAAGAATCAATCATTTTGTGAGGACAATCTGGCTCCGCTGGTGAGTATGGTAATTGAGTATGACTTCCAACTCACATTTGGTAGCGCAGTGTTGTTATGGATGCTGTTTGCATCCGGGACGGCAAAAAAGTCGTCCTAAAACGCGTCAAAACCAAGTCGAAAGAACTCAAAATGGCACAATTGCTGTCTTCCAACACTATGCGACAAGACCCTCGGAACCGAACGATTCCTATCATCGATATCATAACTCTACCGCATGAACCCAAAATCTCTCTGCTCGTTATGATGTATGGCCGTAGGATCAACTACCCACCGTTTCACTGTCGAAAGGAAGTTTTTGATGCTGTGCGGCAACTATTACAGGTATGCTATCGTAACTTTTGAACGTCGGTCACACCGGATGAACTCTTCATGATTAGGGAATGGAATTCATGCACGAGCATAACATTGTTCATGGGTGAATATCTCATCAGCTATCATGCCATCCACTTATGTGGCAATTTCACAGAGACGTTGCGACGCAAAACATTATCATGGACGAATCTCGCGTTGTCCCCAATGGTTCCCATTTCTGTAAAAGTCGTACGCATCATGGGCACTCCTCCCTTTTCTCCTGGAGGAATCGATGTTCCGTCTCCCCGGTTGACTATTATTACATTGACTTCGAACTTACAACTCACTATCCCATCGGAAACGACCACGCTGAAGCTCTAGGGAACTACGGAAGTTGGCGCAAGCCAATTCCAGAACTCTCAGCCAGCGTCCCATACAATCCTTTCAAAGTCGATATTTGTCGCCTTGGTTTGACTATTCGCGATATAATCAAGGTATGGAATTCCTCTTATGGTCATCTCCGTCTAAGAATTCTATCCACAGCCTTATCCTGCCCTCGAAATTATGATGCCACTCACCGACAACATGTGTCACTCCGATCCCTCTCTGCGGCCTAGTGCCAGGGAAGTACTTTCCCAACTCGGTGCTCTCGAAGCGGACGTAGAACCAAAGCTAATGCGGCAACCTATATGGCAAATTCAGGCCACTTCGTTCCATAAACTATGTCGTCGACTTTTAGGAGCATACTGGATGGATTACGAGTCACCGCGGTGACGCCTTGTCATGTATACAGAACCCCCTCTCTTGTGACATTTTATTTTTATCCCACGGTTATTGTCTTTGCGGCAAGGGGAGTCCTAAAAAGAATTGTCACGAAAATCCCGGGGCTTTCCTGCCAAGCAAGCACATGGAGGACATCGCTTATGGCTCCGCCGGTGTGGCTTCTGCGGTGACGAGAAGCTCAAAGAAGGGCGGGAGTCAGTGCTACATCTCCGTATGGGTTTGCTGTTCAGATCGAAGTGGCGAGATGTAGATCGATGCAGATCTGACTCGAAGCGGCGCCCACAAAGCACGTATATAATGGTTAGCGCAATTTCGGAATCCCTACTTGAGAATGGTTCGTCCCCTTCCCTTTACCCTGCTCAAAAGACTAATGCGCGCTTCAGAGATCCATCCTAACTTTAGAAGAGCAGAATGCTCTGCAGGGTAAGATTGACGATTGTCTGAAGAGGTTGGGCCGAGAGCGAGACATTACGCTGTACGACGAGACCCTGGATGCCTTGAACGAGTAAGAACACATCTTTTATGGCCGTTTAAGGACTAACCCGAGAAATTCCAGAGTTCTAAACGACCTCCACAACGCCGATATCGTAACGAAACGTGGAGTGAAACATTGGTTTGCAAGAAGGGTTTTGCGCTCAAGCGGACGACTCAGAAGCGACCTGGACGACATATGGAGCGACTACAAAGTATGCTGACCCTTCAGCAACCTTTTGTTCCACTATGACTCATGTGTGTAGGCCAAGACGACTACGCCGGATGACGACGACTCGGATGAGGAACAGACTCCAAGTTCGGCAGGAGCTGATGCGGGGCCGGAAACTGTCGGAACGGTCGCCTTCGCATCCACTCATGCGTCCCGAAGATATACTCAACGGAACCCGACATACACTCAGTCTACGTCGGCGCTCAATCATAACTTTTACCAGGGTGGATCAACAGGGTACTGTCGTTTCCACTTTTATCCTTGAATATTGACTGACGAAGTTCAGAGCTCATGCAAAGTAATTATACCCTTATTTTAAATGTTCACCTCACCAGCTCACGTTTTCAGCCTATCTTCCCGTGGACAGCAAGTATTTCCTCTTCATCACGATGTCAACTCATCTAATGAAGTGACCGAACGTCATAGCTTTCCCGCAAATCCGCTTCAGTCATCTCTTAGCCCGCAGAATCTGCACGACTATTCCACGTCAATGTCCGCTCTCCCTCAGCCGCGTCACCAATCATCGATGAACCCGATTATTCCGTATGGCGCATTTATTTTGATACATGAAAGCCCTCATTTCTGACTTCTATTATCATCATGATCAGCGGTGGAGGTGGTCCGTACGCGTAAGTGGTTTATTTAATGTTCAATCTACTTACAGAGTGAAAGCTAATTCACCCCTCACAATAGGCGTGGGCCTGTTAGGTGATTCAGTGGCCGACTCTGCTAAAGATTCCCTGACGAAATACCTCTCCAAGGCCACACTTTGCACCTGCGTCCTACTCCACTCTCAGCAGCCAGAACTCTCAAGCTTCGTTTCAAGATCCCAATTACGCGCCATCGTCCGGTGGAGGCTCGTGAGTCGTTCCAAATTTAAGAAAATTCTTTTTGTGTTCAGGTTCATATCCTTTCTTTCCAATCAAAGCTCGAATTATGCTCCGTCGCAGCATTCGCAAACGTCCCTATATTCTGGAAACGGAGGATCGTGAGCGTTCCCCAAAAGTCTCACCGTGATTGAGTCGATATTGATTATCTTCCTAGCGGGGACAGTTCGTATGAAGGCGGCAATTCCGACCGGTCGGGGTGAGTTCCCTGGCCCTGTACCGTATTATAGGTGACCCAGTAAATTCCATACAGCGGTCATCACAGAACTACGACTCGCCACCGAAACCAGCCCAGTATGGGAGCGTTCGGTATGCACAGTATGCAGCCACTGCCAGTGCAGTCTGTTCCAAACCAGAATGCGGACGGCATGCCTCTGGCGTGGGGCCCAGCGCCTCAGTACTCGCCAGACCAGAGGTCACAACACTCCCAAGATCAGCGTTCGCAATACTGGCAGGATGGGTCCTCGTCGCAGGGCAGATACCAGTAATCCTTGCTGCCCATACGGTCCATACCCAAGGAATGGCCACGACCAGATGGATGTTTTAATGAACCACGACGACTCTTGTTCTCCGCTCTGTATCCCCATGCATACCAATTTTGTATGAACTGCTGTGTAACACTCGTGCTGTTGTATTTATCCACGTTGATTTCAGCTTGGCTGGTTGGTTATCAAAGCGAACGGAGTTGAACATCATTAGACTTGGCTTGTGGGCGATCATTGCCATACAAGTTGTAAGCAACGCTATCAGTGCCGTATTTTTTCGACCGAATTTCTGCGACGGAAACTATGCTCGCTCCAGTGGAGGAGGGAGGGCAGCAGGCGGAGTTGGCTCTGGATTGGGTGGAATTTTCGCCGGCGGCAGATAATAGCAAAATGCTGATAATCTCTGTGACCTGAGCGTAGACAAGAAAAGACCGACGAACCTCCCATCTCCCCTTGACATCTGCGCCGAACGAATTCGTCGGCACGCGCCACATGTCTTCATGTCCTGCAAAACCGCGGACCCAGTCCGCTGTATCTTCGATGTTCATAATTACCACTCGATGGCAGCTCGATGGTCGTGAAAGACCCAGTGTTCGGCGAGTTCGATGGCTGTTAATACACCCTCTGTATAGACCAGCATTACGTCAAGCTGAGAGCACTCGTCGAAGATGGAGGGCGAGAAATCGGCGTGGGCAATAGCCAGATGAGGAAGTCTGCGAGATGCATGTCCAGACACAAGTTGAGGCGCTGGGGACGCATTTGAGAGAGCATTGGGTGCAAGGTCTTCCAGTCACCGATGACCACGAGATCGATGACGCCTGAACAGGCACGAAGGAGCTTCTCCAGTTCGGCGTTGGTCCAGCGATCTGCCCGGGGTTGGGCAGAGAACGACCAGTCGATCGGAAAGAGGTACATGTATCGCACGGCTTTGGGAAAGAAGTCCGCTGGCTTCGTGTCAATCACATACAGAATCGCTACGTCGGACGGGCGCTTCTCTTCCAGGCCTTGGACCGAGACCATTGTATATAGCATAGGTTCAAGCCTGTGATCCTTGAGCACCAAGCTAGGTTTCCACGATGCAATAAAACTTGCCAGAGATAAATACGGCGCGCAACGCGAAGGAGGGTCGGGATAAGCATCGGATACAGTCAGTTGAATCAGCACCTTTGCAGACACCCTCACCAGATGGCAGAGATACTTGGCATATTTTTCTGTATCAAATAAGTATCAGTGTTTTTCTTCGCAGTTTTCCCACTGCTGCTAGTTCGGGACCACTGCTGAGAGCAACGGTTTCTGAGATCCTCTCGCACGCCGAGAGCGAGGCCATTTTGTGCCCTCATGGCCGCCGCATCGAGCTGATCCTCGGCTGTAAGCGTGAATTTAACAATCAAGTAGTATACTTCGATTTTTTTTTTTTTTTTTTTGGTGTACTAAAGGTTGAAAGGATCGAAATCTGTGCGTTGTTGAAACTGGAATCCAAAAGTTCAACTAAGCCAACCCAAAATCAAAGTCTTTGTGTTGTTGTTTGGGGGTTCGTGTGGCAGGAAACCACAAGCGCGAATTTGAAGTTTGTTGATTGTGTAGTCCAAAATCCTATAGCCAAAATCCTTCCAACCTAATTCCGTTCCGTTCCGTAAAATCCCGTTCCGTTCCAGTAGTTCCGTTCCAATGAAATCCGTAGAGTCCCGTAAATTCCTTCCAACCGAAAAGCGAGCGAGCGAGAAAATGAGAGCGATAAAGTCCACAGAGGGTGAGTTCTGGGCGGGTGTATTATTGTAGCTAGTACATTTTGCAGCCCTTTTATACCCCTAATGTTTGTACATACCAAATAACGTACTACTAGAGTAAACCTGGGGTTGAAATACCCTGTATCCTAGTTTCGGTGTGCCAATTGGCCACGTATATCCAGTTTCCTGGATACTTTACAGCCCGTAGACGTGTTTCGACGCGTCTCCTTGACTATCTCCCCGGTATCAGTGGCTGTGATAGCCACCACACACCTCCTTTCTTCAACGCTGTCCGTCGACGCGTTAAATCGCGTCGAAACCTCGTGACCGTCACGTCCAGGCGCGTTTGATCCCAAAACGCGAGAAGTTGAACGATCACGTGATCGCATCACTGCCTTTTCTGGCAGCTGTCAGCTGATCCCCGCATACGCCACCGTCAACTTCGTTTCAACAGGTGAGCGACACCTGAATGCGGGATGTACACGTATTTTGCTAACATGTACTTCATTGTCCCCAGGCCATCCCGCCACTATTATTCCAAATTTCCAACCGCCAAATATTTTGGTAAGTCCCTGGTTTTGTCCTTCTTTTGACATCCCGCCCCGCCGTAACACGTATCCCACGTGTTTTCACGAGCGCAAAATCGCACCACCTATCACTACATTCAACCCAAACGCAACGAGGGCTGAACGTGAACATTCAAAGAGCGAGAATAGCCAGATTGCTATGGGACGAACATGAATGCAATACTAATTTAGCAAGAACGTAAATCAAAGTCCCGCAGCTTTCTTCAAGGTTTCAAAATTCGGTGTTCCAAGATCCTAGCAGAGTAAACATTGTCAAAGCCGTCCCACCTCGTACATTTAGCAAGCCCATCAGTTAAAGTCCCGCAGCTTTCTTCATAGCCTCAAAGTTTGGTGATCCAAGACCCTACCAGAAGAGAGGTCATCAGTAACAACGGAGATCATATATACTCAAAGGAAAATTCACCGTTACAGGATCCCAACCCTGCTCCGCAGCTGCAGATTGAAAGTCAAGGTGCCGTCGACTATTTCCAATGTTAACGTTCTTACAAAATCCGTTATCTCCGGAGTTCTCAAGAAGTCCATGAGCCTTTGATAGCAAGTATTAGAATCTGCCAACAATCCAGAGAATTTCTTTACCCCACAAGCATCGTTATTCCCTTCGATAATGTCATTAAAAGCCTCAGGATGTGCATATAGCCATGGGTTGAGAAATCCGAGTTGCGGTTTTCCGGCAGCAATGAGTTGATCATTCAAGAGTGCTATCACGCTCGCAAAAACTGGGGAGGATGCGGAGGTACCTCCGGAATCCCCTACGGTCCGTTTCGAAACAACTGGAAGGCGACCAGCCTGTTTTGTCACCGATAAGCCGCGGCTCTGAAAAACAATCTATTTCATCAACGTACCGGAGCAGAAACATCCGGATACCCTCTTCCACCGGCATTATACCGATTACCGTTTACTGACCCAATCTGACTGAGGTACGTTGAGATAGCTTTTTTCTGATACTCTGGCGCCAGTGAGACTGTTAAACAGAAGAAACAAAAGGAGCGTTAAACTGATCACCACTCCATATATTCGAAAATCCGCCGCCGGAAAGAGTCGCCGCAGTCTCTTAGTCCTTTGGTTACCACGCTCACTTACCCGGTATCCCACCTTATTATATAAGCATCCATTTTGGGACTTCACCCGGGACGCGTCGAGACGCGTTTCTCGTCTCGACGTGATCGAGGGTCCTATTCAACTAGACTTTGGCATTGAGTACAATATAAAGAGCTGCTTTGATTGCTTTTTGGTCTTTTGTTGGAATCATTCGAGGTCTGAGAGCAGGAAGGATGAAAATATGACCAAAATATTGATAGACGGGCAGTACACACTTGTTATGCTACAAAGATGGACTATAGAGCTCCTAAACGAGTCTACTTTGAACCCAAACAATGATCTCCGCTCCCAGCTGTACGTCCCTTCCACGACGCGTCTCGACGCGTCTCGGACGAGTTCCCAAAATGGAAAGCTTATATAATAACGTAGGATACCGGGTATCAAGCGCGGTAACTAACAGACTCTATAACGCGTGAGGCACGAGCGAAGAATCGTTACTAGAGCGTCTGTCTTAGAGAGACTAGCAGTCTCTGTAACATTGGAAGAGTCAGGGTCGAATTTGATGTCGGTGCCTCCAACAACGGTGACACTGAGTGCGTGAAAAAAGAAGAGAAGAGAAACCAATTGGTTCAAAGTACAAGCATGAAGTTGGTCTGACTTACAACGGACAACCTGAAGGAAATGTAGGTATGAATGCGTTGTGGATTTGTTTACACGTATCGTTGTTGTTGCGAGTTTCGGCAGTTCCTCCGTCTCCCGAGGCGAATAAAACGGAGACACCCCGGAGACCAAGGGCTGCATACTTTGTACACAACTTGCTGTCGTGATCCAGTCAGAAAGGCGAAGTGATAATGGAAAGAAATTACGATGGGTAGCCTGTCGTGTCATTCCTTGATTCATCACTCCCATACGAAGTTGTTAACACCTTAGGGATGGTCTCATCCAAGGTCAGAAAATACTCAGCCACATCTAGGTTGTCACCACCACCGACCGACACAAATTCGACAGGTACTCCTGTGGCAAGACCGATGGTGTATTGGATGTCAAGCTGTGCAAATTCAGTGTAAGGTCAAATATGAAAATCTTGACAACGTAATGAACTGTCACGGGCCGTGCCATCGGACCTCTCGGATCCGATCATCTCCGACGAACAGCCACACACGGACTTCCCCGGCCCCGGTCCACTCCGACTTCTTGTTCTCCTTTTGGTTTGTACTGCCTTCGGTTTATACCTATGCCTTATGCTATGCTCTGACACGCTTCTATCACGGACACGTCGGACCTCCGACTACTCTGATGTACATCTGACTGATACTTACTCATACATCACGGAGGACTCGGTCCTCCGTCTAATCCGACTTCTCCATATGTCTTTATACTTTCCTATAAATAGCTCTCATGTCGGTAGTTAGACTTCAGTTTGAATATCGACTTAGACTTGCCTTACTCTCATTCTCTTGCGGACTCCGTTCATCTCCGCATTCTGTCTACTTCGACTCTATCCTGAAATTTGGGCACTGGGCGTAGAGAAGGGCGCAGCGCACGAGCTGAAGCCATAGCCCTCTACCTTTTCCCTTTCACCGAGTACGGCTCCCGCGCGGGCCCGTCATCACCGGCCCCGCTTTACTCCGCCGACTTTCCTTATCGGTCCGCCGGGAACGGTTCTTGACATGAACGTTCTGCAAAGAAATCAGATACAATCTGCCAGCAGAGACTACTATTACTGACAGCTTCTCCGGTGTTGCCAAAGTGGGAGGGATCGAACTGGGGATTATCGCCGCCGTTGAGGGTGTGAAGGCCAAAGGTTGTATCGGAACACATGTCAGGCGGAAACTTCCTGAGGAACATCTCCAAGTCGGCCTTCTGAGCGGCTTCATGATTGAAACCGGCGACAGCTATGCTATTGTTCATGGAATGTGCAGCAGGAGCAGAGGGTATTCCGTAATGAAACTGCAGGCAGGCTAATGAAAATATTTTAGATAATGCAGTGTGCGACAAGAAACACCTACCAGGTGTCACCGTGGTCCCCCCGTTGGCATCCACGCACGGGTTGGAATCCGCTTCTTCGGACTGGTGCGATCTGGGGGAAGCAGGGATCGACACCCTGCCTCGAGGACGCCCAAAGCCGGTGGAAGGATGAACATGGTCGATATGCTCTGCAACGTGAGCCGGGAGAGAATATCCGAGAGTCCGAGTGTATTCCGTCCCGCTTTCCATATGCTGGAATGTCTCGTACTTTGCGTAGAGCATCTTGTTGGCGGTGGCCACCGGAACAGTGAACGAAATCCAGTCTCGCGCCACGCCTAGGAAACTACAAGAGACGTTGTGTGCGGAACACCAGTCCTGTACGGCGGCGACAGTATCTGGAGAAGGTTCCAGATTTGTTGACCTAGGAGAATAATTCACTTGTGAGGGTGTATGGAAAATATGACATGTCACGCACCTCTTCCCCGGACAGGTATTTTCCGTAGTTCGGGCTCGATGGTGTGCTGATGTTCAAAAGTAGCTGTTCGAGCGCTGCAATATTGTCCGAAGCCAGAGCAAGGTTGAGAGTAATAGATTTGGAAGAAGGAGCCTCGCCAAGGCTGACAAAACCTCGCGGAACAGTATGATGAATGTCCTGGAGGATTGGTCTAGCGACAGGTGTTGAAGCCACGAGCAAGGGGAAGGATAGGAAGAAAGTAAAAAGTGCCTGGCTAGCAAGCATGGCAGAAGAATAATAATACAACTGGTGTAAGGTGGGTGTTGGAAATGAAATAAAATGAGTGGTTGTATGGGAAGGGAGCCGCTTTTATGGCGAGCATTGCAGATGCGGTGCCGGAACATCGAGTGGCCACACCAAAAATAAACTTCTTGTCCTCTTCACCTGGGAGCCCGAGAAGTGACCGGGCTTGAGGAAGGTCGACGTGGATACCCACAGCATTAAACTAAAAGGGCCGGCGTTCCCGGAATAATTGAGCACCGGGATGGGATAGAGCCGAAATCAAGTTAGGTCAACAAAAACACAATATCAATAAAAGGTGGATAAGGTACATACTTCACAACGCCCTAGATGAGTTTTCGCCTGCGAGAAGCGACTCTACGATTACAACGTCGTGAATTTTGTGGTGATGCAGAGATAAGGCTGCAGCCATGCCTGCTGGCCCAGCTCCGCATATCAAGGCAGTCGTTTGACGAGGAAGAGACATGGCGTGATTAGGTCTGCATCACGAGTCGACACTTTATATCCGGTAGTTGCATTCATACACAGGTCACCGTTACCCAAAAAAAACATATCATTTTCATTCAAGTCACAAGTAGGCAGGTATGTTACAAAAGATGAGTCAGTATGAAGTGCTGGTCATTGTTAGGCCAACTCAACGTAGTATCCGTAGACGTACCCTCGGAGTCTTCGGAGGTTCACATTGCGTCCATACAGTGTTTGTGATTTGCACTACGATAGCTGCAACCGCGCGGCTTGTATCGGCCCCTATCCAGACGGTGAGACAGGTTTGCGACGCAATAATTGATTTACATCGGTAGAGGAAGACAATAGTCGCGAAGTAGGGTGTAGGGCAGCGCCAAGCGAAAGCCAAACGAGCGGGAACGACGGAGGCCCGAGGGACCGGATCGAAGCGGTGGGGCACGAAAGCAGGCGCAGCCGCAACAGAGACGGTGGTTGTGCTGGTGGTGATGACAAACACGGGACACAAGTGTTCGAGACGCGAACGTCGAGGAGGTGGCGGCCACGAAAGAGAAAGCATCGAAGTGGTGGCGGCGACGAAAGAGAAAGAAGCGCCGGACGTCGTGCCTTGATGATCGCGACGGAAATAGAGCGTGTTCACACGCTCTGAGCAGCGTACGCCGGGGGGTAGACCAACGTCGGAAGTCGAGCTCAGTGGTACAGGCTTGGTGGATGGAGACGTGACGAGCAGTCCCATGCGAAAAGTAGAGCCCATTTGAGAAGGCCAGAGGTAGGAAGGGATGAGAAGGAGTGAAAAACGGCGACTTGGACGACGAGCGACATGGGAGAAGACGAATGTGCAGAGCAGTTGTGAGAGGGAGTGGTATGAAGGGGTTTTGTTTTGTTTTATTTGGTTTCAGCGAACGGGAATTTCACCCAGCTGCATTCACATGTTGTTTGGTCTTATTTGGTTTTTGCAAACGGGAATTTCACCCAGCTGCATTCACATGTTGTTTGGATTTATTTGGTTTTAGCAAACGGGAATTTCACCCAGCTGTGTTCGCATGTTGTTTGGTTGTATTTGCGAATTGCGTGTTTTGCTTAATGATTTTTGGGGGTGGGGGACCTAGCTAAAGCGTGACTCAATCACTGCCATTGTGGGTGTAAACAAATTGACATTGACCTCCCTTCCTCAATTAACTAGGCGCTTGCTGCCGCAAGCATGCACCTCACTGACCGGTTCCCCATCACCATCGGGTTTCATCACTGCACAAATTTCAGTCCAGTAAAATCAATGGGAAAATAGCGAAAGAATAAGTTGGCGACGCTCCCATCCTCCGGCCCTGCTTTGTGCTTGCCCCTTTTTTCTGCATCGAGCTTATGTAGTACCGCAACAATCAAAGTAGAAAACAAGAATAACCGCCGTCGACCTCCTTATCCTTTCCCTCCGACGGCGCTTTGTGGTTGACATCGCCGCTTGTTATTGAATGTTTAAGTCTCGGCCGGTTTCTCGATATCGCTGGTATCTAATAATCCAGAAATAATCCAGGGTGTTCTGTTTTTTGGCAAGGATTGTGACGGGAGTATCCTCCTACTGCTGGAACTTGGTGAATGTTTTACTGTTTTGTGCCTAGCTCAGGTTCAAAGGGGCGGATTTGGTTGGATTCTCAGTGACGAGCCAGTGTTGAAGCACTTACACTCCAATCTTGGGAGACTTACTTTGCGTATATTTGTCTTTTGCACAGGGGCAAAGTATCAATGAGACGCATCCACCTAGTACTTGGTCGTGTATGTACCAAGTATGTAGTAGGCAATCTTATCTGGGGTGCTTGGTAGTATTTGCCTTTTGCACAGGGGTGAAAATCGATGAGACGCATCCGCCTAATGTTTGCTCATCTTATCGGACGTTGCAGTTATTTGTTTTTGCACAGGGGCAGCAAGAGAGCAGTCTGCGGTCTCCCAGTGTTTGGTTGTGTGTCGGTCGCAATCTTATCTGGAAGGTTTGGGTTTATTTGTTTTTTTGCACAGGGGGTTAAAAGAGGTGTTGTGTTTCCAGGTCGTGGGACCTAACTTTCAGTGAGGTGAAAGATTTCTTGTATGAATTCTCATGCTCTTGGGTGATTTTGGGGCTTGCCTCAGTGTGTTTGTAGGAATTCTGCCGGAGACAGGACAAATGATGCTGAGTCAGATATATAACATCAACAAACAAATGATGGCCGGGTGAGCCATGGGAAACTCCTTCCTCATATAGGCGGACGGGGGGAGGGGGGTCCAGGATTTGGCCTTAAAAAACTTTCCGACCCTATATATGAAATTCGAAAGTTGATTCCCCCTTGGTCGAGTCAAGTCGAGTCGATCTGCTGACTCAACCATGACTTCGAAGTCAGTGGAAGTCGACCAGGGTCAACTTGAGTGACTTGAGTCGGAGTATTTTGGGAAATGTCCCTTCCCATGAATGACCACGATTGGAGGCAATTTCCAATTTTTTTCTTGGTGATTGTGACGGTGTGACGCAAAGTCACAGCAGTGACGCTGGTGTCACGCCTGCGACATCTTGTGTTTCTATCCAGTTTCTGTACTCATTGGGCCCCGGAAAAATCAGGGAAATTTTGATTTTGTTGTATAAATGGATACACATTCCGAAAATTGTCATAATCAGCAGGGGAAGCTCGAATCACAGTGAAATAAATGATATTTTATTGATCCCATGGAATCACCGTTCAACTTCAGTGTACCTCCTTACCTACAGTGCTCCTGTTGCTTGTGGTGGTAGTTTCAGCTAAATCTGAAGATGTGACCCGACTTCACCGACTCGAGTCGACTTGAAGTCACTCCGAGTCGACTTCGCTGGATGAAGTCGAGTCGAGTCGAGTCAAACATCAAATTAAGTCGACTTGGTAAGTTGTGACTCGACTTTTTGAGTCGCGGCAACATTAAAATAGAGTCGAGTTTTCCCCAGCCAGGCCGGAAAATGCCCCGGGCTGATCTGTTTGAATTAAGTATAATGAATCAATTTTATTTTGCTCAGTATGCGCGCAGCATTAGAAGCCGTAGAGACCTCGGCCCCTCGGAGCAGCCTGCCCAAGGAGCTCGAGATCCTCATGACGACATCGTCTCCGCGGCCTGCCCCACCCATTTCTTCGCGGTCTACAACGCGCCCCTCGCCTTCGGCCAGAAACGGCACGTATCCCTCTACCCTTTCCACGACCTCGTCATCGGCGCCCACTGCGCCAACCTGCCGGCCCTCCCCGCGTCGCAGCCCTTCCCATGCTCCGCGCGTGCCACCCTCCCCGTTGTTCCCCTGTCTCTCCCATCGCCCGAGACGTTCTCGTTACTGCACGCATATCTCTACATGCAACAGCAGCCCGAGACGCTCCTTGCCGCTCTTGCGCCACCCTGTGGATCCAATTTGCTCCAGCTCGCGGGGCACGCGCAGAGGATCCAAGGCCTATGGCGCAACGCGTGCGTGCTCGCCGTCGTCGACGAGCAGCTGTACGACGTCATCGAGTCGTCCTGGGAGCGCAGCATTGCCGCGATGCAAGCGTGTTCTTGAGTGCCGTCGTGTTCTTGCATATTTATATGTATGTTATTTACAGCTCTTTGCATAATTGATGACAGTCAGGAGAAAAAAAAGAAAGAAAGAAAAATTTGATCCAAACTTGTTTTGCTCATTTCTCATTCAATTCTTGTCCGTTTGAGCTGAGAATGGAGGCAATCAAGAGGGCTTTTTGAGGCCGTCATGTCCATACCCTATTTAGTTCCCAATTCAAAGTTTCAAGGTAGGTCATTTTTCGGGTGTAATTGATGAATTTCACGCATCTTGGATCTTGTACCGCAGATTTCTGACCCATTTCTGGACGGTTTGCCTCGAAATCACAAGCATATATGAACCCCATGCATCATCCACCTTTCCATATACTTGTCGGTATGATTGTCCTCCACATCTGTGTGCATTTTATGAATCTGTTGGCGGGCTTTCGGTGGCCCAGGTAAAGCCCACTGACATATTCACTCATTTGGTAAGATTCTGAGATAGATTGATAGTGATGAGTGCATCAATGCATTCTATCCATCAGGGAGTACTATACGCATGTGGTCCCACTCCATTCAGTCCAAAGGCGATCAAGAAAGATGTGTTCCAAAATTGAAAGAATTTCAGTCCAGTTATAGGAATTGAGGAAAGAGGATGTTTTCTCCCTTATTCCTTTGAATAATTGCATGGAACTGGGTGCGTATAAGAATCCCAGATGCTAGGAAGCCTTTGGTGTGTCTTGTAGTATGGTTATGTTGCACATTGGTGTGCACTACATGAATATGTTGGTGGGCTTTACCCTGGGCCACTGAAAGCCCACCAACATATTTACACAATGCACACAGATGTGGAGGACAATCATACCGACAAGTATATGGAAAGGTGGATGATGCATGGGGTTCATATATGCTTGTGATTTCGAGGCAAACCGTCCAGAAATGGGTCAGAAATCTGCGGTACAAGATCCAAGATGCGTGAAATTCATCAATTACACCCGAAAAATGACCTACCTTGAAACTTTGAATTGGGAAATAAATAGGGTATGGACATGACGGCCTCAAAAAGCCCTCTTGATTGCCTCTATTCTCAGCTCAAACGGACAAGAATTGAATGAGAAATGAGCAAAACAAGTTTGGATCAAATTTTCTTTCTTTCTTTTTTTCTCTCCTGACTGTCATCAATTATGCAAAGAGCTGTAAACCATGTGTATGATTATGAACCCAAGTATATGTACACTAGCTTGCAATCATTTTCTCGATTTCTGCTCTATTCTTGTTAAAGGTTGAACTCGTTGAGTTCAAAACCTTACAAACAAACTAGCCGAATGTAAGCCGAAGCGAGCCGATCGATGGTTCGCTTCCGGCGATCACGTTCCGCTTCCGGCGATCGTGTTCTGCTTCCGGCGATCATGTTTTTGTTCCTGGCGATCACCAAATTATGACCATACTGTTTCTTTCCAACTAAGTTGACGTGTTGCAAGCAAAGGGACTTGACGAGTTCTATGGCTGGAAGCTTCTAGTAATATCGATATCTCACTCCCGGTGTCGATTTCTTACTGGAATCGATACAGACAGTAATATTACTGCACGACGGCGGAAATGCGGTGGTTCAGATTTCCCTGATTATGCTATACTCTATACGCGCAGAAGCCAGCTCTGGTTCGGCGGAGGCACATTCGGACGTACTGAGACCCAAGTGCAGTGGCAAGCCAGTTTCGGCGGTTCTGATATCACAAGCCTCCGTTGATGCTCAAGAATGGAAGCCATTCTCTGGTACGGGGCGGCCATTCGTGGGGAGAACTTGGATGGGAAATAAAAAGAGGAGCGTCGCAGATTGAGTAGAGATGGTGGGAGGATGCTTGTTTTCTGATCAAGATTCAATAACTCAAAAGATACTACTAATCGGACAGCGAGGCGCGCTCCGCACTTTGCACTAGGCTGAAGCTGTACATACAACGTCTCTGCTAATAATAATGAAGGCGTCGTACTATGTATATTTCTGAACCTGAGTTGAGTCTACCACTCGGGACACTCACTGTTTTCAACCTCTCTCAGCCTTCCTTGCGAATGTGGGTGTGCTGGGAACGCCATTGCCTCATTGTTCAGTCTCCATTCTGACATCAAAGAAGGATAACGCGCTGGCGAATGGAATGGAAGACCACCAGAGCAAATCTCCGTTGGTGGGATTTTTTTTGTGACTCGAAGTTTTGACCACACTGATGAACTGCCTGATTGTCATATGATTCGACAGGGGTCTCAACCGAGTGCTCTGTTCGTGGGTGTCGTGTTGATTGACTCGATCCCCAGCAGCCGAGGGAGGTCCGGGATGTTCAGATAGTCGATGCGAAATGTTCCTTTGTCCTTGCATCAACCTTGCTGGACCTGGAAGGCAGTTTCAACAGAAATTCGTTTGTGGGCACACTGCGACACGGTTGCCTCGTTCTTCAATTTGATATCAAAGAAGCACCGCCCGCCGTTACCGAATGGATTGGAAGACAATCCAGCAAGCCCATATCGGGATAGCCTGGTGTGAAGGGAAGAGTGCTCCTCCACTTACGTGGGACTTTTTCCCCCATGACTCGAAGTTTTCGGACACAATTAAAACGACCGACCGGTCGTCCAACGGATGTTCTGACTGCTGTTCCCGTGGGCGTCGTGTCGATTGAATCGTGGGATGCGGTACCGGTCCCAGTTAGATACTCGATTTGAAACGTTCCTTTGTTCGATTATAATAGCGTAGTGGCGCTCGTTTATCATTACCGGACTGACAGATAACCGTCCTGGGGCCCGAATCCGGAGGAAAAAGAATAGAGCGCCGGCGGGTGATATGACAAGAGGAGACTCATTCGTGTCCAGTGTTCCGTAGCATCTCTACAGAACGAGATGTGTTCGTGGGCGCGCGACCGCCTCGTGGCCTCTAGCTCTCCTGATCTCAACAATATTCGCACCCTTCCGAGTGGAATGGAACCTAGCTGTGATTTGATTCAATAGCACCTCCATATCGAGACAGTGTGGCACAACTGCTTGATGACCGTGTCAATTCGCTTGGCGAGGACTGGCACTGTTGCGAAGAACAAGGGACGATAGCATCGGGATCAGGCCCTCCAAATTATAGTCCGCGTGCTCGAGCATGGAACGACCAAATGACGATGTATTAGAGGATAGCTAATTCACAGAGGCGAACGGTAATCCAGCCAATAAGCCCCAATGACACGGCGTGTGAAGCGATCGAAAGAGCTGCTTTGGGTTTGCCAGATAGCCTCTCGCAATACTGCAGGCTTGATACCCGCCAGGAGCTTATCGAGTTCATGAAGCGCCGTTGTCGCTGTAGGTCTGCGTGATGGATCGGGATCGCACATAGTTTGTCCGAGCGGGACAAAGATTTCGAGCGCCGGGTACGGCTGGGTATCAATTAACCTGACGTGATATACCATGAGAAGCGAAAGGCGTACCTTGATGACCTCTAGAACGGTCAGTCCGAGCCTGCAGATATCAACTTTGAACGGGTTGTATGGAACTGTGTCAGAGAGTTCCGGGATTTCTTTGCGCCAACTGCCGCAATATCCTCTCATTCTGGCGTCGTCTACTCCGGCGGGAAAGCAGAAGGTTAGACCAAGATCAATGTAATGATAGTCCACTGGCGAAACGGAGCACCGATTCTTCCACGAGAAAAGGCGGGAGTGGCCTCTGTGCGTGCGATCCCGGATGAAATGCGATCCCTTTGGGACAACGCGAGTTTCATCCATCATGATATTCTGAGACGCGACATCTCTGGAAACACATGAGCGGCGCAAACAAAATTACAAGGTATTTACCCGTGGACAATTTGGTGCTCGTGCATAAACTCCATTCCCTGTGGGGAAGTGAGTCGGTGATTTTCCAAGAAATTTAAGACAAGCACCTGTAATAGCTGCCGTAAAGCGTCGAAGAACTCTCCCCGGCAATGAAAGGGTGGATAGTTGAATTGGCGGCCGTACATCATGACCAAGAGAGATATTCCTGGTTGATGCGGCAGACATATAATATCCAACAGGGGAATGGTCCGATTTCTTCCGTCTGCCCGCATTTTTTCGGAGGTCAACAGCTGGATCATTGCTAGTTCTTGCGAGTCGGTGGCAACGCGTTTCAAAACGACTTTCTTGCCGTCATCAATTCGGACGGCATCCAAGACATTATCTTTCTGAAATGAAACAATCGTCATAAGTCGCGTTGCATTCCGATGCTCCTGACGTACAAAGGGCTCTAGGTCGTCTTCGCAGTATTCCCGTGCCTTCCTAGTATCACGTTTCCACGAGGGAATCCAGTTGGGATCGTATCTTGGACGTAGTCTGTATCCTCTAGACAAAAGAAAGGGCTGATTGTCAACCCAAAACTGTTCCTCCGGTTCGATTCCATCGTCGTCAGAGCAGGAGGACATGAGAAGGGGTTGGTGTAACGGCATTAACCGACGATCAAACTACAAATCACAACAGACGTTGATCCCATCACGATTACTCTTCTGACGCAACACCCACAATGTTTTCTTCCTATGCATCCGAATTCAAGGCTGGGGAAGAATTTTGGGTTGAGAACCAACCATTTCTCCTTGCTGCTGGCTACAAGTTGCGCCCAAGGTATCAGCCGAACTGGATTCCGTCATGGAGACTCGACCCAAAGAAGAACCAAGCATTTTGTGAGGACGATCTGACTCCGCCGGCGAGTCAGCACACCAATCCGTATGCTATGCAATTTCCGACTCACACCTTGATAGATCCCTGTTGCTCTCGATGCTATTCGCATTCGGAATGGTAAAAAAGTCGTTATAAAGCGCGTCAAAACAAAGTCGAAGGAACTCAAGATGGTTCGATTACTGTCTTCCGATAATATGCGGGAAGATCTTCGAAATCGAACAATTCCTATTATCGATATCATAACTCTATCGCGTGACCCAAAAATCTCCTTGCTCGTCATGATGTATGGCCGTAGATTCCATTATCCGCCCTTCCATTGTCGAGGGGAATTCTTTTATGCTCTACGGCAGCTCTTACAGGTATTACATTTTTTTCAAACTCTCTTCTTTAACTGAATGACCCCGAGGGCATGGAATTCATGCACGAACATAACATTGTTCACGGGTGAACCTTTCGGTTGCGTTCTGTGCAATCCCGGCCACTAATATTGTCGCAGGGACATCGCGACTCAAAATATTATCATGAACGAATCTCGAGTAGTCTCGAACGGCTCTCATTTTTGCAACAGCGACACACACTATGGGCACTCTTTCCTTTTTTCATGGAGAAACCGCTGTTCCGTAATGCCCGTCAACTATTATTACATCGATTTCGAACTCACCAGGCACTATCCCGCTTGACACAACCACGCCGAAGCCGTAGGGAACTACAGAAGCTGGGAAACCGATCCCGGAACTTTCGGCTACCGTCCCATACAATCCTTTTGAAGCCGACATCTGCCGCCTAGGTTTGACCATTCGCGATGTAAGCAAAGTACGTCGTGTATCTTTACATGCTATCCATTTGAAAACTGGACTGGCAGCACTATCCGGCTCTCGAAATTCTCGTTCCGCTCATCGACCATATGTGCCACTCTGATCCTTCGCTGCGGCCAAGTGCTACAGAGGCACTTTCCCAACTCAAGGTTATCGAGGCGGGCATTAAACCAAAGCTGATGCGGGAATCCATCTGGCAGGTACAGGATTCTGTCGCCAAGTTCTGGGAGCATATTGGATGGATTACGAGTCTCCTGCCTAATGGTAAGTAACATGCACGGTTTCCCATTCTCCCCATGTTATACTTAACAGTAGAAGGACAACTGTAAAAGAGCACATGTTGAACACTGGCACATGTGGATCTTGATTTCTTCTTGACATTATTCGTTCTCTTAATCTTTACAGGCTCGTTCGTTGATGCATATTTGTGCAGCAGTGCTTAGGCGACAGGAAGCTGTAAACTTAGCACCAATTTGGAAATTTTACAGCAAGAAGCACATCCCGTGGTCGACGTTTGCACAGCACTTTGTACAGCTTAAACTGCGCCGCAGCGTGGCTGCAGCGTGGCCGCAGTTGTCCAGCTTTCCATAAGAGATTGCTGGAACTCTGATGGCCCATCATCCTCTTTGCTTCCTCCCCCCACCTCAGTTCCGCTGCTCACCCGTCCCCAATCTCAATTTCTGGTTGGCATCTTCTCCCAATTCTCCGTCAAATCATCCTCAAAATATTCAAGATCATACTCTGCAACCCACATGCATCCATTATCCAGATCCTCACGTTCTGCTCTGTGGTCGACCCTCAAATCTCCCTTGCCAATTACCACTGCTGATGATTCCTAACGCTCTGGATGTTCAATGATTCTGGGGCCACTTTCCTATGGACGAGCAAACTTGATGTATGCATACCAAACCGTTCCACTCCCTAATGCACATCAGAGGTACAGAGTTGCCGTGCTCGTTTCTTTTTTTTCACCCGAATGCATCTGCTTCGGCTCCCCGACCATGCTTGCTGTGTAGGGACCGCTATCGTGTGGTCCCAAAAGACCTCACGGATCTGAGGTGCGCCTACACTCGACTTTATCGCTTACACTGATGCATTTTGGCCTCCCAGAACTCAGCTGGGAATTGTTTTGTGTCGTGGTGTGTATTTCATTTTACCACGCTGTTGTAATATGATACTAATATCCTATCTTTCGTCTTTGGTCTCTTCATTTTTCTTTCGGAACCCGCGTAGCAAGGAACTCCGAGTATCGAGTTACAAATGGTATCGTGTTTTTTCTTTTCTTTTCTTCTTAGTTTGCCTCTGCTGCCGGAGCGAAGCGTCGGCTCGCCTTGTTCCTGTGTCATGATTTCGTCGATCGAATTTCTTTGAAAGAGCCCAAGTCACGAATGGGTGACTAAGTAGTTGATTCAGTGGGCCGTTGAGCTAGGACCAACCCCACTCCCTATCCCTTAATTGGAATGCGCAAAATTGGGCTCGATACTGATGGCGGTGGACAAAATAATAAAAATAAAGAAATAAAGAACTGAGAACATCCCGGGAATATCAAAGATTTTCCGCTCACCTCCGGATGGCCCGTGTTGGTCCGAAACTCCGATCAACGGGCAAATAATCCCCAACGTGCCTGCACGTGGAATTCCGATACTGAAAATAAAGAACTCCCATGCCATCTGAGACGTCGAAAAAATCCGAGAAAAAGGGAAGGACTTCCGGACACTCATTAAACTCCACCCAAATACTTTGGATATTTTAAGTGCCCCCGCTGGTACCCAATTAATTACACATCAAACGCCCGATACTGAGCGGAGTTTCAAAATGGTTACACAGATCATTATGGCGCATCGATACCCCCGTTCTCGTTCTCGCAACCATTCAAGTTTCAACTGGCTTTTATTTGCCTGCTCTTTCCCAAAGCTTGCTACTAGATTTATTCAACATCCGAGATCGCGGCCGTCTCTCCTGATGCCGTTGAGCTGCCGCTACGCAGGTGTGCCAATTAAGTACAAGCCAATCTCCTTGCTGATCCCTCCTTTTGCTAACCTATCATGCAACCAAAGTTGATCTGATCATCTTTGTTCATAGTGACATGAGTATAATGGCAATT
This sequence comes from Mycena crocata, assembly GCA_029281795.1. Taxonomy (NCBI): domain Eukaryota; kingdom Fungi; phylum Basidiomycota; class Agaricomycetes; order Agaricales; family Mycenaceae; genus Mycena; species Mycena crocata. The sequence continues at coordinate 623,676 of JARJCP010000009.1, read as the reverse complement.
ACTGGAGTCTTGGACACCTCGGGTGCGTGGAGTCCATCTTTATTGCACCATTTGCAGCCACTGAAATACATTCATCGCCGCTTTCGAAGGCTTGGTGCATATACATCCAAACCTACCACACTACCACATGAACCAGGACCGAAATTGGCCCCGAAAAACGACTCGATACCCCCCGCACTCGAGTCTACAGCCACATGCTCGTACGCGAATTCGCGCTGTGCGCCGAGTGTGAGGCTGACAGATGTATATGCTGTTTTTCAACCAAGCAAGGTACATGTTTGTGTCGAGCAGTTGCACGTTTTTTGCAGCAGCGAGGTGCAAGTCCACGTCGCATTTATACCGAGTTTTGTACACCACCATTTGATTTGATATATATATCACCTATAGTGCCCACTTTCTGCCTCTAATTAGAGGTGGTTATCCCGGGGTGCTCCCCCTCTAATTAGAGCAAAATGCGGTGATTTCTCGAGGTTTCCTTAATTACACTGTAGCTATTTAAATAAATAACGAGATCTCCTTATAAATGCTGCTAGATATCGCTAATTGTAATCGCCGTTCCCATCAGAGATAGCGCGCGCCGAGCTGCGGCGTGTCGCGCCATCACTGCGATCAATCTGCCCGCCCACCCGCCCGCCCTTGACGCCGCCGCCTCCCCCAGTGCCCGTAAATTCGCGAAAAAAATTGGGCGGGTCCCTACTGGTATTATATACCTTATCACGGGACAGCTTCGCCTCCTGTCTCTTCTTGCCATCACCAATCACGGTTCTATCGCACTACCGCCCTTTACACAACGCTGTTGTCTACAGTACGTCTGGGGTCAAGATAAAATTCCTGGAAGCACCGCCGCGGCATACCTACGGGAGGCCTTGGCACCGCCGCCGTGCGCGCCACCCTATGTACAGCAAACGAGCTTACGCGCTCTCGTCCCGCTCTCCCGCCCCTCTCCTGATCCGACAAAGCAGGTCTTTTAATTTCTGGGCGTGTTGCCCTTCTCCCATCGCACACAGACACATTCACCAAGTAGCATTGTAAACTACTACAGCAAGAATAAATATAATAAATACAAAAGCAAAAAACAGAGGAGAGACAACGTGTATGTAGTATAAGTAGGGAATAAAATCAGCCGGGAGGGGGCTACACGACGATCTCGGGCCCTTTCCTACCCCATGAACGCACCACGCCCTCTGCGGGGAGAGGACGGACATGCACGCTCAAGCGACGGCGGGGCGCTTCTTCCCCTTGTCGCTGCGTGGCTTGCGTGCTTTTTTCTCTGCGGGCATGCTGTCACTGTTCTCCCCGCGCTTCTTGCCCTTGTCGCTCCGCGGCTTGCGCGCCTTTTTCTGCAAGGGCATGGGCATTTCGTCGTCCTCATCGCTGGACGTGCGCGTGCGCTTCACCCCCGCTGTCGAGGCGGTGTTGGTAGTGACGGCGAAGACAGAGGTGGAGGATGCAGGCGCCGAGGAAGGCATGGGCTGAGGGAAGGTGAACGCTGCAGGTGCAGGCGCAGCCGCATCGCGCGCGAAGATGGTGCCGGCAAGAACGTCGGTGGGAGGGAATTCCTCCTGGCCACTGCTCGGCTCCAAGCTCAGCCTGCTCATGTCGAGCTGGCCGAAGTCGAAGTCGTAGTCGAAGTTGTCACCGAAGCCGAAGCCGCCAATGCCGCCTGTACCCCAGCCAGCCAACGGCAGGCCGAACTCGTCGAGGCCTGCGCCAATAACAAGGTGGTCGGTGCCGTCGATCTCCATGGCTGGCCCATCGACGCTCATGCCGGTGCTTGCAGCGAACACAGGAGTGGAGATAGCGGGTGCAGGGAGTACGGGTGTGAGGGCGAATGAGGAGGCCGACGTGGCGGGAATGGCAGTGGCGGCGGCAGTGGGGTTTTGAATGCGACGCGACGACGACGATGGGCTGGGCTCCTCGTCCTCCTCGTCCTCCTCGTCATCTTCGTCATCGTCCTCCTCCTCGTCGTCGTCCTCCTCCTCCTCTTCATCGTCGCTGTCGTGCGAAACCGCCTTTGCCTTGCCTTTGATGACCTTCCGTGCACCCCGCTTGCGACCTTTGTCGGAGCGTGGTCCCCGTGTCTTGATCTGACCTGTGGCGCTCGCAGCCCGAATGTGATTGTGTTTCTTCACCAGCTCGACATGCTGGGCTTTGGTGAGGGCCACCCAGTGGATAGCGCCGGTGCGAAGCATGTCCCGGATCCGCCGCGCCGATTCGAGGACCATTCTCGCGGGGCGTACCATCGGGATGTCAGTGGGCCATCCCGCCAATTCGACTGCGAGCCGCTCGCGCACATCGACCTCGTACGTAACCCAGCTCATCTTGACCTTGCGCTTGTTCTTGATTTTACCTGCCTCCATTGTCAGCCCAGCACCAAAGGTTAACAAAGGAGCCTGCAGCACTTACGAAGCCCTTCCACAATGAGGCGCACGAACTCCTTGCGCACACTGTTGATATCATTCCGCTCCTTCGTCCCTGAAACGTCTAGTGAGTAATCGCGCTGCGAAAATCGAGGACAACGAGCTCACCATCATCTTGTGCACAGGACCACTGCTCAAACCGGCGGATGACGTCGAGGGAAGAGATGCCCAGGACCTGGGCAAAGAACTCCAGCGCCTCGTCTGAATCACATCGATGGGGGAGGGAGGGATCATCGGGGTGGCCTCGCGAGAACATAGCGAAGCCACGAATCCCGGTCCTCTCGAAAAGGTCCATGAGCTGGAATGTGACAGGTGAGTGTCCACTTCGGTGTTCATCTGTATAGCCTCACCTCGTCACCGATGCGGTTGGCAGTCTGCCTTCCATCCGTCAGCGCTGCCTTCCGGCTCCCCCGAGCGCCACGCGCCATAAGCTCGCGGTACTCGGTCAGCTGCTCCATGAGGCGCTTATTTTCGTCGGGGTCGATGGTTGCCAGCGACCAGCTGGTGAAGTCATCGTAGTCGGAGTCTTCAATCTCCTCCTGGAGCTCTTGCTGAAGGTACTTCAACTTGCATTCATGAGCTGGAGACGCAGTCAGATTCAAGTATGAAGCAAATAGTACTTGTACATACGTGGCCTGCCCTCGTCTTTGGCTTTTACGGAGCGATCATGAATGACCGCGTTCTTGAGGGTCGGGCGACGCGTGGGCTTCCAGAGGCTCGAGCTGCAAAGCATGGAGCGGACGACGCTCTCGCTCTTGTGGCAATCCTTCGCGATACGCTTGATTTCGGCGGTGCGGTATTCCCAGAAGCCATCTATCGCGTCGTCGAAGTTGATCTTGCGCTGGAGGCGCTGAGCGGTGTTAAGTGCCGCGGTACCAGTAGCGGCATCGCCTTTTTTTGTGCGCTTGCGAGATGGCTGGACAGCCTTGCCGGGATTATGTGTGGCATATGCGGCTTTGCGAATGATTACCATGACAGTGAGAGCGGAAGTGGACGTAAGGTGGGAATAGCTTTCAATAGAATGTCGAGGTCCGAGGAGAAGATGTTACCCGTGCGACGTTCTCACGTATTTATATACTTTGGCAGAATCTGTCAACACAACACATGAAAACAATGCACAACTTTCCTGTATCCCGGATTCTTGCTTTGTGAACGCAGAACAAGGACAAGAAAAAAGAAGAAACCTGTTTGACATGTATATCCACGCGTAAAAAGACGCGCCAAACGCGAAAAAAAAAACTTGCTACTAATTTCAAAATTCTGAACAAGCCCTCACACAACACACATGGGACCCCTCTACCATAACCTCATGGTAGAGGGGTCGGATGCGCCATCTGGATCAGAAGAAATCTGATCCAGATCGTGTAACCGACCTCTCTTCCATGAGGTTTTATGTTCGAATCTCATAACACCTTTTTTTTTCCCCATTGTCTGCCGACCTACTCCCACTCACAAGTGGATTTTTTTTACCAGTCATCACTTAAATTTCCAATCCGATAGTAAAGTAAAGCGCAGAAATAAGTTTTCGAGTTCAAGTTCAAGTTCAAGTTCAAGTTCAACTCCAAGTTCAAGTTCGACTCCAACTTCAAGTGCAATCCCCATAATATATTGGAACCAGGATTCTAAGTGTGTCTACCGACTTACTCTCCCTGGGCGCGATGAGAGGCTGCAAAGGCCTCAGCGCCGGTCCGCGAAAAGAGCCTCTTGATCTCCCAGTCCCGCAGGTATGCTGCGGCCTGCTGTAATATTTGGTAAGTGAAGAAATCAATGGCAGGGATTGTAGACTAGGCATTGTAGGCTTACCTCGGAGTCCATGTCGATGGCGTCCTGAACTGCATGGTGCTCCCCTTCCGTGGGCGGGGAGTCCTCGTCGTCGGAGATCCAGACTAGTGGCAACGATGAGTCCTCCGGCAGAGGCTCAAGCGCCGGCATATTGGCAGCAACTTCCGACAGGTTGTGAGGCAAGAAGTGTGTCGTCACAACTTCTTGCCTCTGGGGTCGTGTGAGCGGTGGCGGGGGCAAACCCTCCCCCTCGTGGTTGTGGTAGTCGGCGCAGTTGACGGCCCACATATCTGACACCTCCAGCCATGAATTGGCATGAAATGAGAGCAGATTGGGATGCTCTGCCAAAATTCTCTCAAATGCCGCTCTGAAGCATAGATTAGGTTCCCGAAACAAATGAGCCGAGTAGCTTGCACGCACTGCGAGCTCCAAATTCCGACAAAATCCCCAGCGCCAGCAGTGATCGCCCAAAATCCGATGTGTGTCGCCTTGTTTTCATGTCCTGCAGATGGATAGTAGGTGGGGGAGCACTGAAGGGGCCCAGGAGGGGCGGAGGAGAAATACTGTAGCGACGCGGAGGACATGTCAAGATTGAGGGGAGAGAGAAGAACAGCAGTCAAAAAATCATGGGACTCTGATAATGACGCCGAAGTCATGAAGCAATATATTGAGATTTGCGTGTGTTATGAATAAATGCCAATGTCATTCACTGGTGCCTTAGCGGCTCAGGGGCCTTTGAATATTCATTGAAAATTCATCTCTCTGTTAAAACTTGAACATTTTGAATATTCGTTACAAGCATACATAACTATCTAGTCCTGGGGATAGAAGTGGTCATGTCCGTCAATCCAAATTTCTGCCCCAGTGCACATACAGCCGCAGCTGGGGCATCCCTCCTCATCACATTTGGGGCAAACCGGCAGTGACGGTGTACGATGGTCCGCGCGTGTAAACAAGCCAGGCATGGGCGCCGAGCGAGAGTTGTCGTCGCTGCCATCATCGCTGCTGGAATCATCCTCCTCATCCTCGTCGATTGAGGAGAGGCGGCGAGGAGGGCATGGGGTATCGAGCACAGTTTTGCATTGGCGCTGGGCGGCCTTTGGCAATGCGGCGGCGTTCTTCTCGTGTTGTGCCAGCATGTGCAAATAACTTGATGTGGGGCTCAGAGCCCTGGGCGCCAGCTTCGGAGTTTTGAGCAGCTTCTTGGGGGGCTTTGTCGGGGACTTCAGCTTCGGAGGAGATGGGGGATTGAGTCTCGCATCGGAGCGCGCCGCCATACGCAGCCTACATGTCATGAGCATAAGTAACAAGGATGATCAAAATATTGCGCACCGTGCGCGTCTTATAGCATCGTCGTCTCGGATTTCCTCGCGATGTCTGTTGTATATGTAGGACTTGAGCAAGTGCGGTAGGGGAAGCGCTGAGAAGCGGACCTATCGCGATATTGCTGGGCGTGCCGGCGTACATCGAGTTTATGGCTTTGGATGGTGGCGGCATCCGACAAGGCAATCTGTTCACGATTTCTGGTGTGAGGTTCAGTGAGAATGGCGGCGGTAGTGGAAGAGATGAGGCACCTCCTCATCCGAAGCTGGGCCGCGGCCCGAAGCTCACTGCGATGCCTGACAGAGAAGGCACATTAGTGGGCAATGCCGTGGCTGTCAGACTGTGGGTACTTTTTGGCGTAGCGCTCAAGTGCTTCTCGGCGCCTCTGGGCCTTTTGTTCGGGTGGAAGGGATTTACGGCCTGGCGGCATGACTCTTGCGAGATGAGAGCAAGGAAGTGCTGCAGTGGAAGTGGAAGTCAAGGATGGGGATCAGGATAAGTTTGAGATTTTGGTCGAATAATGTCACTTTGCCATCAGTTCGCGATGGCAAATAAAGAATGAACAATTCACCTACGGGTTTGTATCTGCAGGCTGGCCTTGAAAATATTAGGGGATGGCCATTCCCTTATTCCACGTCAGACTACAAAGAAAAACAGGAATACTTCCAAGTGGTTAATTTTATTTTCGCAAGTTTCTGCACAAAAAAAAAAAAAGTTCAGCAATCATGACCTAGTAGGTGCTCCCAAAGTTTGAAGCCAGGCGGAAGACGGGATTAGGGTGAACCAAGCTTTGAAAATCAGTTCGCGATAACCATCAGTTCGCGACAAATAACCATCAGTTCACGACGAAAAGTAACGAGTTGTCCTCCTTTGTCCGCGTGGAAGGAGTTCAGATAATATGTGTTGCATTACTCTGCTGAAGTAGGTACATTTTGTTTCTGTAGTAATTCGTCCATTGTGCTAAAAAGATTCACGCCCATCTCCCACCGTGTGTCCTTCATTGCGACCACCCTCGCATACTCAACAGGATCCGCCGCCTCCAACTCAGCCTCCGTCTGAAAGCCGTTGTCGACAAAGCGCATGAGCCCACCCGCAGTGAACTGCGTGAATGATACCCGCTTGTCGCCGTCTTGCACTGGAATATTTGAGTGGTTAATTGTGGCAGAGGGGATGAGAACGAGGGCGCCGGCGGGGAATTCGATGACAAGCTTCAGGTCCCAGAGGACAAGATGTCCGCCCTTGGTGTGGTCGAATGGGCCGCCGGACTGGATTGCGCACCAGCCGAATGGGCAATTGAGAACGTCGCGGTGGCGAAAAGTCCAGACGTTGGGGCCGAAATTGAAAGCCGCACACGAGAAGACGGAGCGACCGAAGATGTAGCCGAGGTGGGGGAGATGTTTGTGCAGCGCCTCCTGGTGCTCACGGTAGTAGCCATACAGGCGCGGTGCCCAGAGGTAGAAAGTAGCTGCGGCAATATAAGCGAGTGCAAGTGCGAAGTAGACCAGATACATACCGCTCGCGAAATTCGCCATGCGCTCGACGTCCGGGTCCTTGAGGAGGCGGGATACCATGTCCGTGTACGCGCCGTTTTGCAGCCAGCAGGGAACTCGTTGTCCCTTGCCATATGAGAGGCCGACGTTGACGGCGGCGAAAAGGCCTCGGCGGTGGTGGCGGAGGTCGTACGGAAAGTGCACGCCGGCGGCCTCCTCAGTCATCTTTTGATACACCCGGTGCACGGCGGCGGCATAAGTGGGGTCCCGGGGCTGGCCCGCGAGCACCGCAAAGATCCGGCCTTGGGCGTCGACGAGTGGGCGTGCATCACTGAGGATGAGATGAGCAGTAGTAGGTGGGTGAATAGCAGACATACGCACTAGCCATTCCATTCCACAAGTGTAAACCCCATGTCCATGAATTCAGGGAGGGTGCGGCGTTTCTTGCTGCCCCACGTCTCCCCGACCTTTCCAGCGTATGCGCCGCGCGCTGCAGGCAGATTGACGGCGTCAAATGTGGTCGGGAGGCTTTTGGCGGGCTCGACGACGTCGCGGATGGTGGAGGCGCTCGGAGTTGGGCCCTGCTCCTGCACCCTCTGCGTCTTCTTCGCGTCGCGACGGCGGTGGCTACCGCTGGCCTTGGCAGGTCGCCGACGATGGGCACCGGTAAGTGGCTTCTTGCCGTCGCGCATGTCATCGAGGGCGGTGCGGCGGCGTTTGGCTGGTGGAGGCGGGGGTGGGGTCGGATGGCGTGGGCTGGGGCTTTCCTCGTCGATACCCCAGGGATCCAGCACAGCCGGCTCCCCGGCGACGCCTTCCTCGGCAATGCCGCCGCCGCCAATGCCACTGAGTGTATCTGCTGGCGGCGGCGGGTCGTCGACGTTCTCGAGCGGGTCTTCGGTGTCGTGGTCCTCACGATCTTCCTGCAGCGGACCCTCGCGGGAGACAGCCTCTGCAAGAAGGGGGCCAAAGTCGAAGTTGGTGGCACGGAGGGGAGAGATCACCGCGTCGTAGGGCGAGAAGATGGTTCCCCGACGCGTCTGTGGATTATTTGAGCGGGGAGGAGGTGAGTAGTTGTCCTGCGCACCATTCTACCAGCAGGAGCCCACAGCATCGCGTAATCTGCGCGAAGGGAGGAGTCAGTGAAGTGGAGGGTGCTGGTGAAGATCGCCGGGCTCTTTTGGAATCCACTTCGCGGGTCTGGGTCCCGGTGTGAGTCCTATGAGCGGCTAGGTGGAGCCTCGGGAGCCACAGCGATTTTCAAAGCAGAGACTTACCGAGAGAGAAAGATGTGGTAGAAGCGAAGGAGGTGGGTGTGAGTGGCACGGTGAGTCACAGCATGGTCACAAAGTCACTTGTGGGTGTATGTTTACCAAGTGAATATTCGACGCGTTATTCCGATGGCGCCTGCCCCTTCATTGAAGTGCCGCGCCGAAAACACAAGGACCGACACGATATCTTCACATCTTGTTGAAGTTCATTCAACTCAGCGCACAGCCTCGGGACGCGTAAAGAAGCAGAAGCGAACACTGACAGTCGCCCAACTTCTACTGCTGAAGGAAGCAGAGGCGGAGAAGGAGGCCGAGAGAGTAGCGTGTAAGTATAAAGTCTCTGATTTTTGTGAATTTAATTTTTGACATCCCCGCAGCCTTACCAGACACGGAGCGGCGTGAGTACGAAGCCCAACGCGACGTCCCGGATGACGACTGGGAGGACGATGCCGGCGGGTATGAGCAAGACATCCTGCGGGGGGATGCACATGTGGAAATCAGTCACGCTGGGGAAGGCCCGACCGGAGAAGAAGAGACTGAAACTGAGCAGGCGAATGAGAGCCTGCTCAGCAGCTTGCAAGCCGAACACAGGTGAGTGGTGGTTCCTTTTATTTTGTTTCCCTGCCTCATCTCTCTGGCCCAGGGCTCTCTTTTCGCGGAAACGCGACCGCCGTCCGCGCGACGACCGCACTCAGATTATGGTTGATGCGTTCGTGCCGCAAATGGAGCCTCTGGCGGACGCCTATGTCTCTTGGAGTCTCACCGTCGCGGAGGAGGGCCTCGGTGCGATATACGCGCAGCCGGAGGATGCCATTGTACAGGACCACCAGTCAATACTGGTTGTGGATTTGTTCGGTGAGTTTTTCCGTACATTTTTGCATTTATTTTAACTGAGGATAATTGTAGCTGCGTACTACACTGAGGTGCCACTCATCAAAGGCGACCCTTTCATGGCTTGTGCATTTGTACGCCAAGGGCTGATGCCCGTCGCGCCTCACTATCCAAGCGTAGTCATTACTCTACGCGCTTTGGAAGTGTTCCGCGTGACGCAGCTACGGTGTCCCCGCCTGGGTGTGCAGGCATTTGTGCGAGCCCTCTGCGATATTCACAATGTTCCCCCCCGCCCCTATCTTGGAGTGCAGTTCTCGGTCGCCTTCGACGTTTATCTCGCAATCCGAGACAGGGTAGAAGGGCGCGTCAAGGTGGCGCTCGGACGCGATGGGCCAAATTGGCGTCTGAAGAACGCCTGCCCGTCGTGCACCTACAAGTTGGAGGGCGAGCCGACACTGCGCATCCCAATTCTGGCGACGATTGATGGGAATAACTCCCTCAGGCGTTTTGAGCGGGTGTACCGTGAGCAGGTGCTGGAGGATGGAACGGTGGTCCCGGGCGGGTCGAAGGAACGCGAAGACAATTGCACCGCTCCCGGTGACATCTACCTGCCACGCGAGGAGGTCGAAAAGTGGTCGAAAGAGGGCCTGGAGGAGTTGATGAAGACATTTACGCCAGAGGTGGACGAGGAGGAGGATGGGTGCAGTGAACGGTGGCAAAACATGAAGGAAGATGTGACCTCCCGCGCCTATGGAATATACGACGAGACGGGGATCTTCCCTGCTCTGTGCAGGCACGGATTCTGCCTGATCATGGTCGACATGATCAAGAGTGGTGAGCTGTATGTCTTCCTCTCCCCTCTCTTACTGCCGGATCTAACAGCAGACGATAGCGCACAATACGGGTTTGCTGTTGTGAACCACCTCATGCGTGTGCTCGGACCACTAGGTCTGGGGTACGATATCGGCTGCAAATTTGGGAAGATGGTGCGCATGCACCCCGCCCTCGGGAACCTCGCCCGCCAAACGAACTTCGAGGCGCTGGTGGGGTCCTTCCACGGCTTTGGCCACAAGCGCCTCTGCCAGACGAAGAATCTCACAATGTATGTGCCTGGGGTGGGGATGGAGCCGCTGGAAACTTGCGAGACGTGGTTTTCGAAATCTAACGCTTTGGCGTCCACGACTCGCTATTCCACGGCCTTCCACAGGCAGCAGGCAATCACCTCGTATGTCAAGCATGCAGATACCTGTGATGCATACCACGGATTGTGTGAGTGAAACACCGCCTTTGTGATCAAGATGACTGACCCCCAGGATAGCGCTGCTCCTCGCGAGCAAATATCGCGCCGCGCTGAAGGTGAGAAAGACACTGCCGGCGCTACGTGAGACGATGCTCTCCCTCGGCGTAGCCGACCGCAGCGTCTTTGAGACGTGGCTGGTGGAGGAAAGGGAATTCCTCCTCTCGTTGTCGAAGGAGCCTGCTCAGGAGACCATGCAAATGGAATATTACCAGAAGCTGGTAAATTTCCATGAGCACGAGTAAGTCCTTCCTTCTCCCAAAGGCTTCAGCAGCAGCTGAGGTGTATTTAGGGAACGCCTCGATGCCATCTTGAACGTCGAGACCCCCGCTATCCCACAGCCTTGTGAATGGACGTACGACCTCGCGGTGCAGAGTACTCGACGGATTGAAACCCAGCGTCGACATGCAATCGAGATGCACGCCAAATCACTGGCTACCGTGCAAGACCTCGAATTACGCATGGGTGTAACACCGCGATGGGTCCGCGGGGGTCCTGAGTGGGTGGCGGCGGCGCTCTTGGTTGGGAAGCGACGCTACCAGCGTGCCCTCGATCAACTGGAGGGCCTGGTTATCGCACGCATGTTTGAGCTGACAAAAGTCAATATGTCAGGCACAGGTTAGTCTGGTCGCTCTCACCATGGCTGCTGTTGACAGATGTGATTCGCAGGCTACAAGCTACGGAAGCACATCGCGAAAGCCCTACAAGCGCGTTCAAAGGCGGTGAAGGCAGCGATTGAGAGGTACAACGACGCCGCTGTGTTAATGACTCCGCCCCGGGAAGCACTCAGCTGGGAGCAGGTCGTAGAATACGCCTTCTTGGCAGACTTCGACCTGCTTCGTGAGGGCCGGGAGGACATACGGAACAAGCTGTGGGCCACGCCAGGCGGGCGCGCAGCGATGGACCAGCACTACAGGCTGCTGCGCGCCGACGAGGAGATTTTACGTTTAGACGTCGAGATCCCCCGGTTGGTTACGCACATCCACGACGAGGGCGCGTTTCTTGTGCACCACGAGCGACGGCTATGCGACGAGGGCAACGCCGGGTTAGCACACCAAGTCCGCCTGCACCGGTTAGAGCGCGGGCGCTTTGATGCGCTGCACATGCAGCGCCTGGTGAAGCTGAGCAAAGAGCATGGCTTCACAGCATCTCTGGTGCCCGGAGTGAGCGTCTCGAAGGAACGCCGTGTACTAGCTACAGACGAGGATGCCCAGATGCGCCCACTGGCGGCCGTGGAACTGCCGCTGATGCGCCGCCCCGCTACGCCACCACCTGGCGAGGACGCCGACAGCTACACACACTCGGAGGCTGCGGCAGCAGCTGCGGCAGCAAAAGACTACGAGCAGATCATCAGCTTCGCGTTTGACGTCGGCGATGCTCAGCGTGGCATAGGTATGCATCAAAGTTAATGTATTTTTGTTTATCTGGCGACTATCGTGTATCTATAGTTATGTATACTGTACCCATGTCTTTATAATACCAGTAGGGACCCGCCCAATTTTTTTCGCGAATTTACGGGCACTGGGGGAGGCGGCGGCGTCAAGGGCGGGCGGGCGGGCGGGCAGATTGATCGCAGTGATGGCGCGACACGCCGCAGCTCGGCGCGCGCTATCTCTGATGGGAACGGCGATTACAATTAGCGATATCTAGCAGCATTTATAAGGAGATCTCGTTATTTATTTAAATAGCTACAGTGTAATTAAGGAAACCTCGAGAAATCACCGCATTTTGCTCTAATTAGAGGGGGAGCACCCCGGGATAACCACCTCTAATTAGAGGCAGAAAGTGGGCACTATAGGTGATATATATATATAAGTAGGAAAGTGTTCATTATTTCAGTCATCCCACTTGGCTCTCGTACACACCACATTCGGCGCTTTCGTGTTACGTCCTCGACAATCCACTTTCCCACAATCTCTGCACGGGTTAGTACAATATTTGTGCTCTTTCATGCCTCGACAAGCCGGGCTCGGGAGTCCGCACTTGCGACACGTTCGTTTTTGACGTTTGCGAGGGGGAGCTGGTTCGGTCCCACGTACGGTTTCATAAACGCGGCGCTTTGCGAGGATCTGTCGGGTTTCATGTGGTGAGGGCATGTGCACCATGGCGGGGAGAGTAGGTTGTAGGAATGATTCGTATGGTGAGATGTCAATGGCTACTGCGCTGGTCCGGCTGGAACCCTGAATAAATTCAGGTCTCGCAGCGGACACTGTTTTGGTATGGCTGAAATCCTGAATAAACGTTAATCCAGATCTCGAAGATCTCATGTCGCTTACGGAATTGCGCAGAGTATAAAGATTGTCGAGCTCGACTGGATCCGGCATTGGTACATCCAACATTCCGTTCGGAACATCATGCAACTGCATGGTTGTTTGCGGGACTTGTGGTGCCAGAGCCATGCGTCGGGGATCATAAATTTGGTCTATAACAGGTGCGCATGTCTCCCCAGTACGGGCTTTCGTTTGTTTGGTGTTCGAGTTCGTCTTCCAGTCGCCGTTGTAATAAACTTTGAGTTGCTCCGCTAGCTGTGAAACCTGTCAGCACAATAAAACCGTGAGAAATTCTCAATCCATACCTTGTAATAGATGTCCTTGTCAGAATCTGCACGCGCATTCCAGGCCCTTACTGCCGCCTCAACGTGAGGAGCAGAAGAGAAATTTCCGAATGACTTTCCAGCAGCGCCAGACATGAATTCTCTAAACAGGTTACGTTCGGCGTCATTGTGGATTGGCAACACTGCTTTGCGTGTTCCTTGAAGAGAAGCGAGATGGCGATGTAGCTGCTTATGGTGGAGGGATGGTTCGAACGGAGCCATGGCAAACTTGGCCCGGATATCATCTGGGATAGGAAGGACGCCGGAGACTTCGTTAGTCCTCTGATACAAGTTGCCATTTACCCATCCAGGTAAGAAGCGAGGAGCGATTAAAATATCGTCCAGAGCAGCAAGCAGCTCTTGGATCTCGTTGGTTAGCCAAATACTATAATGGCCTTTGTAGTGTTTCCCAGTACTGTTGAATGTGCCCACCTGAAAAATTACGTCAGTCAAATAAAGCTATTAGCGAAGTTAAATATTTACCAGAAGATTATGGCGAGCAATAAAATCTTTCAAACACGCATTAATGTGTCGAATAGATGCACCAGAAGTCGGCATGCGTGAACGGATGTGGGTATGGACACCTCCTTCAGTGAAATTTGTCCCTCGGAAGCAGCACCAGATAGGTAAGCCGTCAGTGTCAACTCCAATCTGGAAGTAGAGCGCGATTCCGGGTGGGTCGGACAAGAATCCCTTCGAAATAAGGTCTAGGACGTTCTTTGCAATAGCCCATGCTGCTGCGTTGAATAGGGGAAGCCCAGTGGTTGCGTCTTTCAGAGGGCCGAAGGTTCGAAAAACCAATGCTACCACTGGATGGAGCTCTTCGGGCGGTGGGATGATTCGTTTGCACCGGCGCCAGAGCCACTGGGGAGATTTTCGAGCAATTTCATCCCAAGATCTCGGGGGATTTTGACGCAAACCCCAAGCGATGATTCTAGCTTTATCAATTCGATCGGGAATAAAAATTGCGTCGCGGAGGGCCCTGGAAAATTCGACGCGCAAACCATGGACCACCGAGATGTAGAACATGTTGAACACGTGGAATGGGTCCTTGAGAACTCGGCTGCGGATATACGCGTTCCATGTTTGCCAGCGAATCTCATCTCCGAGGATAATCTCGCCTTGACGTGCACTCTCGGGGTCGGAAGCATAACCCTGCAGTGCGGCAGGATTGTGACCAATCGCAGTGCTCAACTCCTCCAAAATTACAGCACCGATCCCGGAAGTAGTGTTTTCGTCCACAGCTTCAGGCTCTACCACCGCCGGAGTCTGTTTGGGAGGAGGTGGGAGGGCAGCGGGAGTAATTGATGGAAGACTGGGAGCCGAGAACAAACGGAGAAGAGAGCGTCGGTAAGGAACATCAAACGGAACGGGACCAAAGTCCCCGAGAGATTGGCGTTGAGTTCGGATTTTAATGATGGCTCCAGCTACAACAACGTCGGTTATTTCAACAACACATTGTGTGCGTGTGAGGCTTATTTGCCTGTCCGAATATGTACCCTCGGTTGCCTTCACGGTCCCATGTGCAATTACACGAGTATGGTCTTCCGTTAATAAGGTGACCGAAATTCCGAGAGGGATAGGATTTGGGAGGAGAGTTGGAAGGGGAATGGCGGCGAGAACATCATAAATGCAGCGACATGTGTGTACATCCAGCGCGGCGTAACGAATTTGAGCTTCGGATAGCTTCTCGCGATCCCATGCGCTACTGACACGCTCTGATACATTTTTGTTCAAGCGCTTCCCGAGAACCTTTGCGCAAAGATCAACGAGGCTGATTTTTGCGGAGGAAATCAGAAGTCGATCTTTGGCGAGTTGAGCGAGATCAACGGCGCCAACGAAGGGCTCGGGAGATTGGCATGCATCTTGGAGGTACTTCAGGTCAGCAGTCACAGCGCGTCCGACCTTCAAAATGCGTGGGTTGACGAGGATCTGTTTCAACACGGGTGAAATGTGCCGCCCTGCAAGCATTTGGCCAATCTAAATGAAAACGATTAGTTACGCACAGAAAATAAATAGATTAGATGTGTTCTCACCTGCAGTATGTAGATTTCGTTCTTATATGCGATCTGAAGGATTGCTGTAGCACCTCGACCTGTGACATAACCTAGTCCTTTTCTTACAGAGGGGTCGTGTTAGCAGTAGAAAGTTATTACGTGATATCGGAGTTTGAATCTCAGTGGCGGTGTCGCTGCTTCTTTTCGCTGGCATTCACGACGCGTTTCCTCCGCTCTGCCTCAATCCATTCTTATTTTCCATCCACACTGACGCGTCAAAATCTTCTCCGATGGATTCAGGTCCTCCTCCGCCACCAACAAGGAGACCTTTAGGTTCCAAAAACCGTAATTACACAACTGCTCTCCCTGTTCCCGTCATCCCTCCTCCGCCCACAAACGCCAGCGAATACAGTCTTGCACCTTCCTCTTCCACCACCGCCACTCCAACTGATCTCCCCATTCCCACTGTCGAACAGCCTGCATTCCCACACACTCAGGAACGCCTGCGGCAGCCGAAAAAAACTGCGGCCGAAAAGAGAGCAGAAAAGTTTACTGCTATGGAAGCTTACTTGAAAGCTTCTCCTTTTGAGTCGCTGGGGGAATTTCTCCATATTCTTTTTCATAATCCCCAGCGTGATGTTCCCGATCCGCGCAGGCCAACCCATGTTCATTCTGTTGCGCGATTCCTGCGCGGCCGCACAGATATCAAAATGTCCGACATCCTGCCTCTCATGTACTATCACCGAGCAAGTTTTCCCACCACACAATGCGCCGAGTCTCCCGAACGAGAGAAGATGTTTTCGACTGCCGGGACTGTTGACGACATCCACCATGCTCGTCCCTACATATCGACCTGGGCAACCAGACTCGTCGGAGTTGAGGCTCGGAAGCAAGTTGGGCGTGCGACGCGCGACGATCCCGACGATCCCGATGGTCGTTCGCAGCTGCGTGCATCTAGCAATGGCCGGAGAGAAGCGCGTGTTGTCTCCTGGCGTGAATTGCTTTCGCACTTCAATCTGAAGTGGATTGAGACAAAGTATTGTATCAAGCTCCCGCTTCCCATGTTCCTCACCGAATCCATGTCTGCACCCTCCGCCAACGGCGTCCTCTTTGTCCGCAAACGTAGGCCGCACCCTATTGTATGTTTATTCAGCTTCAAATCACCATGCCCGTTTTCATGTTCTGTTTAGATTCAAGTCGGTGCTATCGCTTCATTCATCCTCTCCCGCAATCGATACGCCAACGGCGATTTAGCGATGGCCCTCGGCGTCTGGCACTTTGCGTGCAAATCTCATACAGATGTCAAGCGTATCTATTCCAGGTTCGGCCACTGCGTCAGCGACAACACGGCGAGAAATGCGCTGGTTTCAATGACTGCTGCGAGTATGGCCGAGCTTCGGGACAATGTGAAGCAGGCTACGGAGCGCGGCGAGGTCAAGTATTGCCGGTTGGTTGACAATATTCAGCAGCAGTGCGACGTCTACGAGCAGGGTGTTGGCCGTGTGAGTGAGTTGAAGGTCGGAACCGCTGCGATCGAGGTTGAACTGCAGGACTGCGCACCAGGTGCATTCGATGCACAGATCTATTATGACCAAGTCGTCCGCCAGCAACGACAAACCCTCACCACAGATGCCTTATTCGATGACATCAATTGGGACCGGCTTCGCAAAACGATGAACCTTCACTGGGTCCGTCCTATGATAGAGTTCATCGTGGAACTAGCACCGCTCTCGACGCAAATTGCGGTCATGTTTCGGACGGAACCCATTGCTGTCCTCCGCATGCAGGAAGATCGTCCTAAGCACAATTGCCAGCCTCTCGCTACCAACGGGGAACGAGAGACGAGCCACCAGGGGATGAAGCGAGCGAACGAGGATTTTGATGGTCAGGTTGGAATCGATTCAGAAAATCCCGGCAATCTGCTTTCTTGGATTCGCGGCGATGGATCCTCGTATGCTGCCATCTTGAAGCTCACTAATTATTGCACCGCCTTGGGCAGCTTCAAGAACAAGATTTCGACGCCTGAAATATGGCATACGGGCGCCACAGATTTGAATTCGATTGCTGCTAATCACTACGGCCCCTCGACGTCCAGTGATCCTTCATCGCTATCCAAATGTTCAAATATTGCCGGTCTGAAGCGCCCTTCAAACATCAAGAGTGTCGATTATTATCCGTCAGTTCGCAATTTTACGTTGATATGGAAGGCTCATGTACTCGATTGTTGGCGGTACACTTTTCTCATTCTGCATCCTGCCAACAATTTTAATTGTATGTTTAAAGACTTTACTTCGAGGTGGACGATCTTGAAACCCACTTTCGGGATCTTGCTGCAGCTAAACAATTGCCTTCCCTCGACGAACTCCTCGAAATCGCCGAAACTCTGGTGGATCGTTATGCAACCCAGTCGTCGATCCGCATATCCTTGAGCGCTGCAGAATCAACCGATCCCGAGCGTCTGAACAAGGTTCCCATCGGAAGCCCATGGGCGGCGCCGACGAACGCACACGACCCCGAGGATGCAATGCCGGATCTAGTTGATATTGTCGAGCCTGATGCAACCCCGGATCGTCCACCGGCGCCGAAGAAACCCGCTGAGGGCCCCAAATTCCATGAAGAGAAATCTGGCTTCACTGGCGATCGTGTCCTTCGTAACGTGGAGATCTTCCTTCTAGAGTTTGGGTGGTGGATTGAATTCGCGCATGCTGTCCCTGAGGGTGATATTGGACGCGTGTGGGAAATCATGAAGGTTTGGCTACAATTGGTTGAACATGACTGCATGCTGACGTCGAATTGGCAGATCTGGATATTCAAGTTTGCAGGATCATCCCACCACAACTACAAGGCGTATCTTCTCGAGGTATATTGTCTCCTTCGCTACGAAGCGTCCAAGGACCTCAAGAACGCCATCCTCAATAACTGGCTCCTCAAAGTCAAGGATGAGCTTGGAAAGTATATTCCGGGTGACTTGCACCAGGAGCACTTCAACAAGTGGCTCGAGGATATGATTCAAAAGCACGGCGGTGAATTCGACGACGATTTCTACCGCAAGACGATTGCGCCTAACGTCCACCACTTCCTCCAAATCAAGGAGGAAGTTGAGACGGCGTTCAGCCTTGAACACCGTGGAAAGACGCACACATCTCCACACCAGCGCGCCGAGCTCCGCCTCCTCCTCACTGCATTCAAGGAGGAGGAAGTCCACCTCTTTCGGTCGGGGCGTAGTATGGGGCACGCCGCCGTCAACCAGTTTGCGCGCGGCTTCCGGCGGCTGGACACTGATGATCAGCTGGGTGATTGGTTGAAAAAGACGAGTTTTTTGGGTAAGCTACACGGAGAGATGCGCCGTACAGATATGGAACATCCTTCTACTAACGACGAGGACTTTGAAATGTGTTCCAACTCACCTGGCTCGACACCGCGTTCAGACTCGCCTGGATCTGCACAGCCTTCTGAGCGCTCCGACTCGTCAGGTTCAACACCTCATTCTCGATCTCCTTCTCCTAGTGTATCAGGGAGCGAAACATCGTCTGGAGAAGGTTCCGTTAGGTCTCGGAGCAGCGTCGAAAGTGCAGCAAGTCTACGCTCTCAGCTCGCGGAGGGACCCGACCCGAACGAACCCGAAGATGACGGCGTGGACCGGACTGACGTTCGATTATCCAGTGGTTCAACCCGTGTGCTGGTTGTAAATCAAGAGACGGGCGCTGTGGAAATGGAAGAGGAGGTAGATGTGGAGATTGAGGAAAATAGCGACGATGAGGGGGAGGTGCAGGAGGACGAGGAGGATGAGGAAGCTGAGGATGAAAGCGATGAGCATGAGGAGGAGTAAAAAATGTATTGATTTCAACATGATGCAGAATTTTACATTGCGAACACAGCAATTTGCAACGCAGTGCCGAATAGCGACGATAGCAGTGAACCATAATTATCATCTACGAATGGTACGCTCTCTCGGTTTGTAAGCTCGACCGTAATCCTTCGCGACCTCCGCAGCACTGGGTTGAGTTTTGCCGCCGCGTATGCGGTGGGTGGAGTCCAGATTTGTGACAACTTCCAGCGTTTGACGCTTGCGGGAACCTGTAGAGGTTGAAACTCGGCCGTGCCTTGTGCTGGATTTTTTTGGAGGAAGTGGAACCGTTTCCGGGAAAACAGGATCTGAGTCGGGATCGGAATGCTCAGACTCCGAGTCTGTGCTCGACTCTTCAAGCGCATCAGCCTTTCGCTTTGCTGCCTTTTGCCGTGCAGCAGAATTGCGAGTCTTGCGAGCTAAATCGCGTTTCTTGAGAATCTCGGACTGAACCTTGACAATTGCATCGAACAGCGGCGCCGAATAAAGTTCGCGATGACGCCATGTTGGTATTGTTGACTGCAGCTCAGAAAGCGAAGTGATGGAAAGGATATTTGTGAGGAGGATGGCGTGGATGGAGGGAGGCAAAAACACGATCTCTGGGTGCTCTAAAAATCTGCCAGCTTTGTGCTCCTGTTGGCGAAGCTGGCTGCGGAATTTCTTAAGCGATTTCGTGGCAGTATCCTGCTCTTTGACCGTTAATTTGAGTTTCTTTGGTGTAGACGCCGTGGATTTGCGGGCGACAGGAATTGGCTTCAAGGCAGGAAAATTCGGCGTAGAGGGTGGAGCGGGGAATGTGAGGGTACGCTCTGTCCGAGCGAGACAGAGGGAGCACGGGAGTGTTCGTTTTGCTGCGATACAGTCTAGCGTCGATGTTTCGAGGGGCGGATTGCTGTAGTGTCGGTTCAGGAATGAGATGTAGCACTTCTCTTCGAGAATGAACTGAGCCTTGAGGAGGTTCATTGCATTCGACTTGGGTTTGCTACCTTTGCCCTTTTTCTTTGGGGGTAATCCTGGTGCCGACAGCGCTGGAAACACGGTAAGATTGCGGCATATATCAATTCAAAACACTCACACTTCATGAATTTCCGGGCCAACGTCACGGAACTTTGCTGAACGAGCACTACTCCTCGTGCCTGTGTCCCAGCCTCCCTCCCAGCCCGTCCTTTCTCTTGCCACATTATATCCACCGTAGCCGAAAATCCCATTGAAATGCTATCAAGTAACGTCTTCGCGTTGATACCATTGGAAAAAGCAATTGTTGCTATGACGATCTGGCATTGCAGGTCTTCGTCCAGGCGCCGAATGGTGTCTTCATTGTACTCTGGTGTACACAAGCTGGAGTACATTCGTGTGCGACGCATTTTGTCCGCGGATGCCGACTGCAACCCCCAGATGTAGACGTAGCAACGGAACATGATGTCGAGGTCGGAGACGTGAATGACGATCTTGCGGCCGCTGCGCAAATACGGCAAGAGATCCGGGAATTCCCAGTTTGAGAGCCCGTGTGAAAGTACTTGCATCGAAAATTGAATATTCAAGCGCTCGTTGGTATTGCGGATAAGGTGGAAATGGCCTGGGAAGAACCCCATGGAGTTGCAGACAGCTGTCGTGTCTTTTCCGGGTGCGAGAGTGGCGGTAAGGCCGAGAATAGAGGTTGTGGCGGGAAGGCGTCCGCGGAAGAATGGACCAATGTAGTTGAAATCTTTTCGAAAGTCTAGACCCCATTCATTGATTAAATGGATCTCGTCGGAAGCGCCAAAGAGGAGTTGGGCTCGGAAGGCAGGTGCCTCGGAAATGTCGCGCCAGTCCTTGCTTCGGAGGTGCTCGGGATCGACACATATCACCTGGTATTTCTCACAACTGCTGATTTCCTTGCCAAGATTTATCCCGCGGTGGCGTGCATCCGCTAGGCTTTCGCGAGAATAAGCAAGTGCCGAGATCCCGAGCCGAGTCAGTTCCAGAACCTTGCCATCTCTGAGCATCGTAGGAGCTACAGACCTGCGGAATACATACGATATTCGATGCTAGACCCTTTGTTGGTGTCACGACAATTCCCACAGGATTCAGACGCGTCGGCAGGCCTGGCGGATAAAGTTCTCGGTGTGCATTGTATTCGTTCAGGACAATTATCGGGATCGAGAAAGCAGCTGATTTGCCATCGCCGGTAGCCGCGCAGCACAAGATGTCTTCACCATCCAAAACGATGCAGACCAAGTCTTCTTGTATGGAGCGCAAGCCGTTCTTCCACTGCGGAACACACTTCTTGACGCACTTCTTGATGGTGTCACGGCCAATGTGACCTTGCCAGCGAAGCCTGGGAGCCATATTGGTGTTGAGGTAGGTCAAAAAGCGCCAGAATACCGCGAGGAACGCGTCGAGGAAAGAGGAGAAGCAATACGGAGGATACCACCAAGATTTCAAACTCCGATATCACATAATAAGATTCTACTGCTAACACGACCCCTTTGTAAGCAACAGACTTCAACAAGCGAGGCACGAGCTCAGAATGTTGAAGCGTCTGTCTATGAGAGACTAGACATAACCTCGGTTTGACGTCTCCACATTCCATTCTGAGTCCACAAAAATAACAAGTTCATTGCTGCGGGGATCATCGCTTAGGTCATGAAGAATGCTTCGCATGGCCTCGTCGATTTCATGAACATTGTCCATGATGTGAACATGGACATCGGATGGAATGTCGAGGGCTTCGAGATGGGAATATTTCTCGACAGCAACCACAGCGTCGCAGAGGGAGGGGAAGCAACGCTCGAGGAAATCCTTGTCAGACATGTTGTCCGTATAAAAAATGGCAGGTTGATCATGCCCATAGCGCTCCAGCGATTCGCGCATGCGATTGAGCGCGAGCTCAAACTGAGAATGTGATTTCGTGGCCACAAGGTTACAGACACGAATTTCACCCTTCTCATTTGTTACGGTGAGCAACGCGATAAAGACTTGTTCGCCATTGACTTTGGCAATATGCTTTGCGAGCTGCACAATATTTAAATTCAATAAGGGTTGTAGGAAGGAAGGGATTCACCTTGAAGCTGTGATCAATGGCACAAATGAGCGCCGTCAATAGCGACATCGCTTGATCAAAGTCATGCGCGTGAAGCTCCATGAACTTGTCAAACAAGTCACGCAGCCACTGCGAACTCGGAATGAATCCGTGATACCCCTCAGAGGATTGATCCTCGAACGGAAGAAAACTCTTGAATTTGTTTCCAAGCCAGCCTTGCATCGTTTTTGCGTGAGAGAGCCGCGAAAGATATGAAAGCTGCAGTTTGTCGTAGTTTTCAAGATGGCGAACTCGAAGGGCGTCCGAGAACTGTTTTGCTCCCATCCCGCTCTGAAAACACGACCGCATGAACATGAACACGCTCTCGGAAATGCCGCTTCGGTAGCTGAGCATTGCCGGGAATGAATTTGCGAGCGAACGAGGAAGTTTTTGAATGATACGTGGATCCCAGCTCCGGAATGTAATAGTGTTTAAGTGGGATTTCGGGTGTAGGCAGCTCGGGCAACGGTATCGATAGCCAATGATGTAAAATGTACGGTACAAATCAACACAGCGACGGGGACGATCGATGACGGCGTGTCGATAAAGCGCGGTTTGGCATAGTGGGCAAGGAATCGAGACGAGAGCTGCAGGATCCCACAAGAAAAATTGCCCGTGGAAAAGCTTCTCGGGCGTCAGGGTATTAAGATCCAGCAACGAAAAGTAAGGATCCTCTTTTGGGAACCAAAATGTTCGGTGGATGCGATACAGAGCAGGGACACCGCGCTGGTCGCGGTCACTCGCATCCACGAGTCTAGCTTTAAACTGGTTGTCAAGCCAAGTCGGAAGCGGCCGCGCTGTACGCCGTGGGCGACGTGCCGTGGAACGAGGGTCAGATGCGGGATCATCTTCTTCCTCGTCATTGCTGTCGTCGTCGTCTGCATCACCTACCCCATCGTTTAAGAGACCGGAATAGGTGTCCTCGTCATCATCAGGGGAAACGACGTTGTCCGAGGAATCTGGGGTGTTGGACACAGATATGGAAGATACAGGTTGAGAGTGTAGTTGAGGAGGATTGGCTGTGACTGCTGGTGTGCTCGCAGTTTCGTGCTCGCGACCCGGAGGCAGGAACATCGGATGTAGGTTATTTGGATTGTTCTCGTTGGGCTCTGCAGCCGCTCGGGTGCGTATGACAGCTGGCATTCCACGAACAATCTGAACCCGAAAGGAATTACTTAGATGTCCTCAAAAATACGAATATATTGCGAAGAAAACGTACCCGTTGTCCCATATAAACGGAGAAAGCACGGGGTGGGGGCATCTTCCGAGGTCGACCCACCGGGCGCTTCGGTTCCGACTCGAGGGGCGCTGGAAATGCCGCTGGAATGGCCCCCATAGATGCGGCACGGGCTTTTTCAAGTTGGCGAGGTCCAGTACCGCGTGGACGTCCACGGGTCTTTGGCTGCTCGTCGGTCCCTGGTTTCGGGGTTTTGTTCTTATCTAACGAGCCCTTGGGTCGCCCAGGTCGACGTTTAATGGCTGCACGAGCTGCGACAGCAGGATCCGAGTCCAGGTCAGTGCTGTAAATAGGTATCAGGACCATGCTGCCGCGTCGAATTTTGTTGCAACACACCGAGCGGCAGGCTCAACCGTATCATCCAGAATGCTCTCTTCATGCCTCTCGTCCCTGACGCCTCCCGATAATTCTCCTGAACTGGCCGTATCTGCGAGTGCAACATTCATCCCGAGTCGTGCACTGATTTGGTTTCAGAGGACTGAAAACTTGTCTGTTGATCCGAAATTCAGCAAATTTGAATATCTTAC